>PKML01051126.1:108111-155211 GCA_002933935.1 Eutrema yunnanense
CAACTCTATTTTAGAGCCAAAAATAGAGTTTTTAATATTTGGCTCTATATTTAGAATCAACTCTATTTTTTTTGTTCATGACTCTATTTTTAACTCTAAAATAGAGTGGCATTGGAGTAAAACTCAACTCCAAAATAGAGTTGCTCTATTTTAGAGTAAAAAATAGAGCAATACATTGGAGATGGTCTAAGAGAGCTAGCGCTTCGCCTTCCCGCAAATGTTATTTCCAATGCATCTCTTTTTTCTAATAACATTTTTTTAATAACAAAAAGTAATTAATATCTTAGTTAACGATTCCTCTTCTATCTCTCCCTCTCTATATATTATACCTTTCGGATATCTTGTGTTACAAACTTACAAGCCATTTTTGTACAATAATGAATTCGAACATATCTTCTACAACTCTGCAGAGTTGGAGAGAACGTCCTCCTTCTTCCTATTCCATCAAAGTCAAGATCCTCTCTCAGCTTCAAAGCTCAACTCTCCACTCTGATGGCAAATACCAATCCCGTCGTTTTTCCTCTGGCGGATACAAATGGTACGTATTGTGTATTCACTTAGGGTCACAAGTCCAATAGATTTTCATATTCCTCATCGTTCATCATATCAAAATAATCGTCCTTTAATATTTTATATGACGTATGCACTATTGTTTAAAAAACTTTCAAGAGAATGATCATATACCCAAAAGGGAACGAAAATGACAATGGGAGTGGGTATATTTCAATATATGTTGAAATCGATAGCACAAGCCTTATGTCCACACAACCAGAGGAGGTGTATGCAGATATCCGGTTTTTCGTCTTTAACAAAAAAGAAAACAAATACTTCACTATTCAAGGTGTGTATGAACATGTTTTTCTATATATACATGTATTGATGGATATTTGCTTATGTTCTCTTTCTCTATGAATATATAATACTATATATGTATGTATATATCCAGATGTGGAATCGAAGCCCTTCAATACATTAAGAACGATGTGGGGATTGCCTCAAGTGCTTCCGATTGATACATTCAATGACCTTAAAAATGGATACATCTTTGATGGAGATCATTGTGAGTTTGGTGTTGATATCATTGTTGCTCCACCTCCAACTAAATGGGAAATTCTTTCTTATGATGTGAACCTTCCTGATCCCAAGTTTTCTTGGATTGTTAAGATTTTTTCTGAGATAAAAGAGAATCCTCACGAATCAAGCAGATTTTCAATGGGAGGAAAGAATTGGTAAAAGTTTATATAAATATACGATATAACAACTCTTTGCTTTTAAATTTTAACAAACAATTATGTACATAAATGTACGGACGTGTATAAGAGTTTTAACATGTGGATTATAACGTTTTGTAGGGTTCTAAAGTTGTATCCCAAGGGCTACTCTACAGCAGATAGTAAATGGTTATCCATTCTTCTGTTTTTAGCTGATGGTGAAATTTTAAAGGAAGATGAAAAGATTTACGTGCAAGCAGATCTGCAAGTTGAAGAGCCGCGTGTATCCAATCACTTGAAAAACAAGTGTATGTTATAAAACACTATAAATACATTATTAATTAATTCTGAGCTTTCTTAAACTAACACAGTCTTCATTTATAAAAAAAAAAGTTGACACTAGCTTATGAGGTCAATCTTGATAACGAGATTTATTAACCAATGCTTACATATTCTATTTTATTGCAGTTTCGTGGTGGGCTGAAATACCAGGAACAGGATTTGGTTGGCGTCAGTACGTGTCTGTAGATGAACTACGAAAGTCTTTTTTGGACAATGAAGACACTTTGAAAGTTGAGATCGAATTTAAAGTTGTTTCTGCGACCCAATACTCTTCCTTTACCTAAACTCTACTTTTGCAATAATCTATATGTTCCAAACGCTTATAAATTTTCTAAAGTTATTTATTTTGTTTAATTTGGTTTTATTATTCGCCAATTTGTATAATATGAATATTATTTAGTGCGGTTCAGTTATTTGGTAGAGAAGAAATTATCCAAAATGGTGCAAAATAACAAATAACAATTGTATATGAAAAGTGGTATTGTCGTAGGAAAAATTATGTTAAGGACACACTTTTTAACAAATAAAAAGGGGAAAAAGCTTTAAAAACCATGAAGTATTTAGGCCTTGAATGTTTGGTGCGTTTCTTCTAAACGCCGTGTGTTTTACAAAACATGTCACCATTCACCGTTCAAACGCATGTGTGGTTAGGTGCGGTTGCGGTTCTGAAAAACAGCTGGGTGCGTTTCAGAAATAGAAAGAAAACATGAAACGCACGTGCTGTTGCAAAAAAATCAAAATAGGTGCGGTTATGTGCGGTTATGTGTGGTTTTTTTTTTTTTTTTTCTGTCAACGATTAGGTGTGATTTACAGTTGACTTATTTATATATGTATCATATAATATTTCATTTTATATAGTTATTTTAATTCAAAAAAAAATTAAAAATATTTGGATTATAGCTTTGAGAATTATTATTGTCTTTGTCTAACTGATGTTATTAGCTTTAAGACACACGCTAATAGTTTTTTAGTTTTATAATTTTACATATATATATATATATGTTTTAAAGCTCAGAAAATTTTGAAATAAATCATATATGTTAACTTTATCAAATAACAAAATTCTATTTGAAAAAAATAAAAAATGTCATTAACAACGTGATGTTGGACTAGTGTTTGAACCCATATAAGTAAAAAATGTAGACACCTAAAAGAACATGGGAAAATCAACGTACTCGATAATATTATATGATTTTACTTGGTTTTTATGGATGTATTTTTTTTTTGAGCAATAAATATATTATTTTAAAATGTCAAACAAATTTATTAAATTTTAATAATTATTTAGTTATGGTTCGTAATTAATTTATGAAAAAGACTTGATCATTAACAAATTAATAATTTTAATTTATAATTATATTAATATCATTAATCTATTTTATTTATAAATTATTTTTAAAAACTATATATCTCGCACCGCTTTTTATATTTTCACCATTCACACATTTGAACCGCGCCGCATGTTGTTTTTTTCACCATTCATATATTGTACTGTACCGCTTGTTCCGCAGTAACCGCACTTGTTCCGCATGATGCGTTTCTTCCAACCGCACCGCACTAAAACCGCACCGCACCTCCTAAACCGCTTGTTCCGCACCGCTCAAACCGCTGTCACCATTCGAAGCCTTAATATTTGCTCTAAACTCTGATGAATAGGCGATCTACTTTTGTAACTAACAACTTGACTACTCAACTTTCGTTGGTAGCGACGAGGATAAACATGCAATGAGATCAAGTTCGTGTGCACTCACAAAGCTCAATAAGTGTGCTTTCGTATCTTATAGTGTAATTGCTCGCCTAAACTAGATCCGGTTAATAAATTCAGCACTTGTTGGAACTAATTTTTTTGCCAAAGCTTGCGGGCTTGATAAAATTGTGTTAATGTGAAAAGAAATGAGTTCAGCTCATTCGAATGAAATGTTTTCATTGGATGAGAAATGTTTTCTCATGTATATATTTTGGAATAGTTGTGTCATTAATTTAAATGATTAACAACATGAGAGAAGAAAAGACCACACGCGCGTCGTTCGCATCTTGGGCCTGATAGGCTCGTGGACTTTTAGAGGTATCGATCGATACCCCTTGGTATCGATCGATACCCGACGGGCCAACTTAAAACTCGTAGCCGCCTAGAATATTCTGAGCAATATTCCATATATGTCTGGGAAAAACCCTAGCCTCTCTCCTATATATACTGGCCGATTTTCACCTAAAAAATCATCATCTGATACACTAAAAACACATCCTAAAAGTTCTAGCAAAAGTTCTCTCAATTCCCTACTGCTTAGAGTAAGTTTCTATTCGAGAGTATCGTAGTTATAATGTTCGACATATCTGATATCAAGTGTAGATGATACAGATTCCTTTGGTTGTATCCTGGGACTCATGGATCTATTATAACCCGTCGCACTACGGGAGATTCTTTGAGTTAAGGAAAGAGATTCATCTCGCCTCCTTAGATTTATTTATGCTTTAATTGTTTTATGAATCGTCTGTTCCTTACTGTTTATTTATATAATCGTGATTAAATCTTATCCTGTCTATTGTGCGAATTTCTGGTCCTACAATCTTAACTCAAAGAAGATCCGATTTTGTTTTATTACTTCAATCGGATCTTTAATCACGAGTAAATAAACGTTTTCAAACAGTTTTTAAAACAATTCTTCTACTGCTGATGATACTCAAACGTCATCAAAAAGCTTTTTAGCATCTTGAAACGTGTAGTAGAGGCAATTTCTGTTTATTTTTTAAAGAAGATGTTAAACTGCTAGTGATACTCAAACGTTATCAAAAAGCTATTTAGCAACTTGAAACGTGTAGTAGAGGCAGTCTTGCTTTAAACATCTTCTACAACCGTCATCAATTACGATTAATGAACGGTATAATCAACGAACACATCATGTGATTCTTGATAGGTTCGATTGCGATCAGAACCGTGTAAGCATCGATCGATACTCTGTGGTATCGATCGATACTGTACAAAATTTGTATCGGTCGACACTGGGGTGCATCGATCGATACTATGCAAAAAGTTGTATCAATCGCACTGGGGTGCATCGATCGATACTTTGCATCGAGTGGTATTGGTCGACACTGAGGTGTATCGATCGATACTGTGCATCGAGTGGTATCGGTCGACACTGAGGTGTATCGATCGATACTGTGCATCAACCAAGTTGGGTCTATGTTGATCGATACTGTGTAAAATTAACATGTATCGATCGACACTGTGGTGCATCGATCGATCCTGTGCAAAAATTCACTTGCATCGATCGACACCTAGGGTGCATCGATCGACACTATATGTGCATCGATCGACACCTGTTGAGCATCGATCGACACCGCGGTGTATCGATCGATCCTATGTGAAACTCACGTGCATCGATCAACACCAAGGGTGTATCGATCGACACTGAGTGCATCGATCGACACCATATGGGTGTATCGATAGACATTGTGTGTGTATCTGATAGTTACATAATTTAGCCCATTTTAGCATACATTTTAGTTAGCATTTTGTGACTTATTGCATTCATTTCATTGTTTTTGGTATAGTTTGCATCCATTTTAGAGTTAGTGAGTCTTAGGTTAGTTCTTGCATATGTTTGTGTGCTATGGAGTCTTTTAGGTACCATTTGGAGCTTATGGAAGCATTTTGGAGCTTGGAGGAAGATCATGGGGCAAAATAAACCAGTTTGAAGCAAGAGCTATGCCCAAATATCAAGGAAAATGCAGAGGCCATCCGACGTGCTCTAAAGATCGGCTCAGACAAAGATCTTGAGCTCCGATTTAGCTTCGGGAATCTTCATGAAAGTCGTAGATAATCGAGATACCTTTCTAATGGAGGTGGTTTCAAGTCATTCCGACCAGCCGTTCAAAAGATACGACACATTTAGTGAGCACAGGTCTGTCTGGCATCGATTTGGACTAATGGCAGAAGTCCATCGGGTGCATCCGACCGATGCACCCGACCGATGGAAGTTCTGGAAATCCGACGGATCATATCGGTGCGTTGTATCGGTTGCAGGAGACCGATGGAAGCTCACAACATTGACGTCAAGAAGACCATCGGCAGCCTCCCACCGATACACCCGACCGATGCGAAGTTCTGGAAATCCGAGAGTTCCATCGGTGCGATGTATCGGTTGCAGGAGACCGATGTGATTCCTGCGACCCACTTTGCTATTTAGGCCAAAAAACTTGTTATTTGTGATATATCTCATTTTAACTTGTCAAAAACACTTTTCTTATAGAGAGTTTAGAGATTTTTGGAGGAGATACTTTGTTTTTAATGCAAGTTCTTGTTTGTTTTCATCTATCTATCTATTTCTAATCATCTAACTATGAATCTAAACACCTCCTACATAGGATTTGTTGAGATTATCATGGTTTGTGAGTAGTTTCTTTAGAACTTTGGGTATGGTAGATTAGATGTTTTCTTGCTAAATCATGATGCTTAGGACTTAGTTTATGAAGAATCCTTACTTGTTAGGTGTGATTAATGCTAGATTAGCCTTGACAAAGTTGATTTAGAACTTAAGGAATTTCATGCCCGGAAGGTGTTCGATGAAATTCCTCAACCAAACTTAGCAAGTGTTTTACATTCCTAGCCTATGGAAATGGATGTCTAGGGTGTTTAATGGCTATTTAGACTTGAGATTAATGCTTGTTGATCATTTAATTGCAAATGGAAGTTTGTTCTCAATTAAGTGATTAGTGAAGTGATTATTTTCATGGAAGTGGATTAGTCTAAATTAGTGATCTAAGGCCTAAGGATTAGCATTGTTTGAGTATCATGGTTTAGCTAGAGAATGTCCAAGTCGATTACCATTACCCGAAGTTCGTTTGCTTATTCTTGTTTAAATCGTTTTCGTTACGTTTTAGTTCAAAACTTGTTAGTCTTTTAATTACTTTTGTTATATGCTTGGTTATTTATTATCTTGTCTTTAAATTGATTAGGATCATTAGAAAACCCCTTATTTGATTAGCTTAGATTAAGAAGTGTCTCGTATTCTCTGTGTGTTGTTCTCGTGCCTCCTTGTGGATTCGATCCCTAAGTGCTACAATGACATACCATTAGATTGTGGTATTGTGCACAATGGGTTAATTGTGCGAACCGTAAAAAGTTCACTATCAGTATCGATCGATACCAAGGAGTATCGATCGACACCAATGCGATTTAGTTCGATATCAGTATTTGAATTGCGATTCTTAACTTTATATATCGGTACTAATTCAAAGTTGTGTTTCTTTTGTCTTCACAGAATGACAATCGACGTTGACAACAACTCTGGAACAATGGAGAAAACCAGTGACAAAGTGGATCAAACGACTGCGAGTCTGATCGAAACGGTGAAAGTTCCATCTGGGAATCATGTTGCTCATCCAAGCAAGTTGGATGGGACAGCGTTTAAGATGTGGAAAAAGAAGATGTTCTTCTACCTGACAACACTGAATCTGCAGAAGTACACTAATGAAGTGAAACCTGTTCTCCCAGAAGACAACACTGATCCATGTGCACTTGCGAGTGTCCACGCCTGGGAACATGCTGACTTCTTGTGTAAGGGCTATATTCAGAATAGCCTTTCGGACTCTCTGTTTGGGGTGTACGAAAACGCTGAAACTTCTAAGGATCTGTGGGATTCCTTAAACAAGAAGTATCACATTGAAGATTCTGGTACTCAGAAATTCGCTGTGGCAAAATTCATGCAGTACCAGATGGTGGATTCAAGACCACTAATGGAACAAGTCGATGAGGTGCAGAGGCTCCTACACGACATCCATGCTGAGGGAATGCGGCTGTGTGAGACCTATCAGGTTTGCTGCATCATTGAGAAGCTTCCTCCTGGTTTGACAGACTTCAAGAACTACCTCAGGCTGAAGAAAAAGAAGATGAGCCTTGAAGATCTGATTGTTAAGCTTCGCGTAGAGTCGACGAATCGAGAACAACAGATGGGTGTAGGTATGAAAATTCGCGAACACAATGCGAACATGGTTGAACACCAAAACACCAATCAAGGCAAGTGGCAGAACAAAGGACGCCTAAACAAGGGCAAAGGCACTACAAGAAATATCGGCATTAATAGCACACTGAAAACGCTACCATATGGTTTTCGTAGCGTTTCCATGAACGCTATGTCAGCCGCAGCTATAATAGACCCCCCCTACCATAGCGTTTTATTTAATGCTATAATAAATTGACATATTGTAGCGTTATATAAAAGCCATCGAAAATTATTTTATAACACATGATTCGTGCTATCATGCAGTTTTTCATGGCGATATGTCCGTGCTTTAGTATAAGATATTACGACACATTTTTCGTGCTATCATGCAATTTTCCATGGCGATATTTCCTTGCTGTAGTATAAATTATAATAACATATTTTCAGGGCTATAATGCTGTTTTCGATGGCGAAATTTCCGTGCTGTAGTATAAATTATTATAACACATTTTAAGTGCCAGTATCATATGTTTTTGTGACGGTTTTGATTGTCGAATTGAGCACCTATTATCGCATGTATCATATGCCATATGACAATATTAACTAGCACATTTTTCGTGCCAGGATGTTCGTTTTCATGGCTTTTTTTGTGCTCTATTACATTGTAAAATGACACATTACTGGTCATTTTGTGCTATTATTTTGTTAATTGGATCATTGAATTGCAATAATTTATATACTCATATAGTATTAATACTAAAAATAATTGACTCTAATTAAACACATTAAGAGAGACAAAGTACAAATGCCATACAATGGTAATTGATCCATAGCAAAGAAAGTAATGACAAAGAAAACATCATAACAGAAGGTTCAAATGTAACCATCAAACCAAGTCAAAAGCAAAAAAATGGTTTTTACAATGGAGTGGTTCGTACCATGCAGTTAGTCTACACGAGCAGCCTTGCCTCGTGAGGACTGTCCTTGTTCCTGTTTTGGGCGTTTTGCTGACTTGCGTGCATTCTCCATCATGTTTCTGATACCTATACGGAACATTGGCTCAATGTCTTCTTCAGGTACCTCAACGCGAATCAAGTTGCCTTGAGAGCATCTAAACTCGGTTTCGCTGATCTCTACCACATCATCTTCTGCTTCTTGTGCCTGTTGTTGTGGGTGTTGTTGGAGTTGCGACTGCTGTGGCTGTTGTTGGAGTTGTGGTTTCAGTCCGAAGGCTGGGAGTCTGCAGATGATGCCCTTCGTTGCTTCCATTTGAGTTTCTACATGCCAAAAAGAACACAAGTTAGATTTGATGCAATGCAATGCGTGTTATAATGCAACATAACACAGATTTGAAGCGATTGAGAAAAAGAAATCGAAAAGCATAACCTGAAGATGGTACAAGATATTGACTCTCTTGTTTATCTTTGTATTAGGTCCCCTCCGAGATCTTTAGGGCTTCGAATCTTCCTACGACTTTAGGTATACAAGCTATTTAATTAGAGAAATCTAAGACTTTAGGTAGACAATCTAGTAATTAGAGAAATCTAAGACTTTTAGAATGAGGAATAAAATCTAGGGTTTAGGGCTCGATTACCTGTCATAGTTTTCTTCGTCGAAGTTGTAGATGGACGAGTTCGATGGAGACGCAGAGGTAAATCGACGGGACGGAGAGACGAAGGGAAATCGATGCGACCCACAGACGTAGGGAATTCGTGGCGACGGAGAAAGATGGGAATCGAGGCGACGGATAAAAATCGAGTCTACGGAGTTACGGAGGGGAATCGACGGGAGTGATGGAAAGATTGAGGGTTTGAGAGATATGGATTTGGATTTGTGATGGCGACGAAGATTGAGGGTTTGAGAGAAAACGAGAGATCTGTCTTTCTCTGTAACCTAAAAGACCTTTGGATTTATATTAAAATTGGCTAAAATGTTTGGCTCCAAACATGAAATTTTTTGGGTTCCCGGCAATTTTTTTGGGTTCCCGGCTAAAATGTTTGGCTCCAAAATTTTATTTTTTTTGTTTTTTTTTAATTTTGGTAACAGCTTTTATAGATTCAAATCTGTGTTTTGGCATGTATTTGGCTTTATATAACACTAATTAATACTTAAATATCATTTATATTGTTAGTAGAACAAGAAAAAATATCATAACCCAAAACCCTAAATCTCAAACCCTATACCCTTAACTCATTAATACTTAAAATTAAATTTTTATTGTTAATAGATCAAAAAAAATATCATAACACTAAACCCTAAATCTCAAACCCTATGCCCTAAATCTCAAACCTTATACCCTAAACTCATTAATACTTAAAATTATATTTATATAGTTAGTAAAACAAGAAAAAATATCATAACCCTAAACCCTAAATCTCAAACCCTATGTACTAAACATCAAACCCTTAAGCTCTTAGTAACTTATCATTAGTTTGTAAGGTTTGTATATATGTTTGTAATCATTTTAATTTGCAATCATTTCCAATCATTGACAATCATTTTCATTTGTTAATTGACAACATAACCAAAACCCTAAACCCTAAATCATCAACACGGTCTTAACTATAAACGCCAATACCCTAAACCCTAAAATTAAAATAACGCTTAATTCTTTTTAAGTTTTTTCTTACAATATTACAAGGAAATCATATTTCAAATATTAAACATATACACTAATCAAACTCTAAACCATATACTGTAAATCAAACCCTAAACCCTAAATCAAACTCAATAATTCTTCTGTATTATTTTCTACTGTAATTAAATTATATTTCAAATCTTGTTCATGTTTTGGCTTGGTTTACATTAGTTTTTTGGACTTTGTCAATGAGGCCGTTTTTGTAAACTCTATGTGACAATATAAACAAAAAACATGAATTG
Organism: Eutrema yunnanense; assembly: GCA_002933935.1. Classification (NCBI taxonomy): domain Eukaryota; kingdom Viridiplantae; phylum Streptophyta; class Magnoliopsida; order Brassicales; family Brassicaceae; genus Eutrema; species Eutrema yunnanense. Next base: position 118,490 of record PKML01051126.1, read on the forward strand.
GAGAAGAGAAAATGTTTTAACACACCACAAACACATGGTCTCATACAAAGGTTGCGCATAGAAAACAAGATCCAAACCAAACAAAGTTTGCACCAAAAAAAACCAAGTCATAACAAACCATAAAGCCATGTTCTGAAACACAAAGTTCTGTCTTAGAAGAAGTAAAATGCAAGGTTCTTTCTGGTATGACTTCAAACCTGAAAACAAATATATCCTAGTTTAGTTTCATAAATTTGCCCACTTATATAAATCCAAATAATAACCAAATGACCGAAGATCTCACCATAATCACTTTATCCTCTGTCCAAGCAATAGCACTTCCAAGTGCATCTTCCATATACTCGATCTCAGAAGTTCTCCTCCACACTGCAGCTTCTTTAACTTTCACAACATCCACAAAGACTCTACATGCACCAGGGCCCAAAAGTACAAAGTGGACACGTTGCTCAGGATCATTCGATGACCAACGTCCCTCAGCAACGACGACCTTCTTTCCTGACAGATCCAGGATTTTGCATTTTTGATTTTCCTTGAATTTGGTACGCTACAAGAACACAAAGCAAAAAAACAGAACCAACGTTAAAAATTCAAGCAGCAGACCACAAACAATCAACTTTATCAATAACAGAAATTACCCCTGATCTGCGAAGAGGAGATGCTAGAGTTACTGGTGACTTTTCATTCGTAGACTTCTCTTTCAAACTCAAAGCATGTTTCTTTGTAGGAGCTGATGGAGTTACAGGAGACTTTTCAGTCTGAGAAGTTGGACTAACTGCTTTAGACCTGGATGGCTCTACACCAAGAGAATTTGGAGTTCTTCCATCAATTACAACTCTATTTGCAGGCCATGCTACAAAACAGTTCAGATAATCCTCCACAATTCTCTTCTCAACCGTAGGCCTCCATATAAATGCCTTTGGGTTTACTACCTCATCCACATACACTTTTATTGCATTTGGACCAAGAGGAAGTCCATTAACCAACGATTTAGGTTCTCGAGTCTGCCATCGGCCTACAGCAACCACTTCCTCATTTGTAATATAATCCACGAGTTTGCATTTGTTATTTGCACTTGTAGATGGACTCTGCGGAACAAAGGTGAAAAAAGCCACCAATTACAAAAAAGAACAACTCAGACTCATAGAGATGAAGAGCATCTTTAAATAAGCAAATTTAAGAAACTTAACCTTAGGATTAGTGTCTTCTGGAATGAAACCTGCATTTGGAACAATACAATAATCGGCTTGCCATGCAATCATTTCTCCAAGTGCATCTTCAATAGTAAACATCTGATGTGCAGGCCTCCATAAAAATGTATCTGGTTTGATTGCAGTTTCTACTAACACCTTCACTGCGTTAGGCCCTAGAGGAATCCCATTAACTAACTCATCAGCATCATATGAAACAACCCGTCCCTCAGCAACATTCTCATCAGAGGAAGACCAGTCAACCAGATAACACTTGGGAAGTGATCTGGTATTGACACTCTGCATGGAGAACAAGCAATTATAAATCAACTCATAATTAGTCATCTACAGTTAGATGAAGCCAGAGGAACTCAATTCTTACCCTGTAAATCGAGTTTTCACCCACATCAGTCTCTTGTCCCTGCCATAGGAGAAAAAATAGATTAGTAACATATTTCTGCAAATTCATCTGTATAAGTAATGTAACGAAAGTAGACGAACCTGGTTATTCATTCTGGCAATGACCTGCTTTAAATCATGAACCTCTTTCTGCAATGTCATCTGTTTTTCTTCCATAGCAGCCATACAGTTGTTCTTGACTTGGAGACAAGCCAATTTGGTCATGCTAATGCCTCTACCCATTGCTCTCAACCGGCCAGGATTATCAGGTCCCAAGATCTGAGTTAGCATGTCTTCTTTTGGATTCGTTGTCGTTGAATCTGATGGACCTTCAAGTTCTATCTCTGATGCCTTCCTCTGGAAACACAATGACAATACACTCAGCAAGAATTCCAATTCCTACTAAAACTGAAAATAATAAACAGAACTTACTATCTTTTCAGCCGCATTCACATTGACAGGCGTACCATCCTTCTTAGTACGCGATTTTACCCAAACTCTTAGCCTCGTTACCTGAGATGGTTCTGTGCTACTGTTTACCATATCTTCTCTCAATCTCACCATTCCTTTACGCCCGCAAGTGTGAGGAATCTGCTTCTGTCTTCTTTCTTTGTATGAATCACTGACAGCCTAAATTGGAAACCAAAGAAACAAATGTTGATAGTCTCAAGGACAACATATAACAAGTGACAGATAAGTGACTACCTTGAAGGCGTTACCAGTCTTCTCTTTGACAAATTTACGCCATTCCGTTGTATTTACATTCTTCGGACGCAGATTCATCCTATCTTTAATGGTTCTAGCATTCCTGACAGAGGTCACCAGGCGTGATTTGGATGATCTCCAGAGACATCCCATTTGCTTAAACACATCAGACTTTTTGAACTCTTGATCCAGGTCAAACCTCGTCTGTATTCAGTTAAAGGATAGTGAGACAGTAAATTACAATTTAAACTTCATATATGTAAAAGTGGATTCAGATTACCTCAATAGATTTCCACAGCACTGTTTTCATATCTTCACTAACTTTTTTCCAATTCTCCACAATGACAGAAACATGTTCACGTACCAAGGGACCTAAGTAAGATGATAACAATACAGACCCTAGACCACAAGGTTCTCACAAGTCAGTGAAATCAACATTTTGCCTTTCATTCGGATCTTTGGCAATATGTTTCATCTTAGTTGGTCCTCGGCGTCTTTTACGCTGTGGTTCAGTAACTCTATCATTTTGAGGTTCTAATTCATCTTCTAAGGTTTCCTTCATTTGGTCTGTCTCAGTATCAACATGTTCATCATCTTCTGCTTCTTCAAAGGTTTCCTTGTTTTGTTCTTCTTCAAAGGTTTCCTTGTTTTGTTCATCAACACCTGATACATTCACTTCTACACCTTTTGTCTGTTCTCCAGAATGGTTCTCTGCTAACTCATGCTCTGCAGCAGGGTTCTCTTCTTCCTCCATTGCTAACAATTCCTTGGGCTCCATTGTCTTTCTTCCACGTTTGTTCTTCTTGCGATTAACCATCTTAGTTCACCTGAAACATGAAAATAAGTTGTCAAAATACAGTTTAAAGATGAACTCGCACACAGACATAGAGAAACACACAATGAAACCAAAGCAATCAACACTCATAAGCATTTCAAAAGAATCCATTTTCATTAAAAAGGGATTCATATCACACATAATTTCCAACATCAATCCAAAAAATAAAAATCATCTCAGACATAAATTCCTTCACAGTCAGGCCGTGAATTAGACGATTCATCAGCCAAGTCATCAACATCCATGGCTACTAATGCTGGCGATGGACCAACATCTGCAGTTTCTTCTTCAGCATCTTGTTCACTGTATCTTCTTGTAGGACCTCTCATTGCTACATACCAGCTTGATGTCTCATCTACCCTTGAGTAAAAAATTTGCTTTGCTTGAGAGGCTAGTATATATGGATCTCTTGCAAATGACACTTGACTTTGGTTGAGGTTGACAAGAGTGAAGCCATCTTCTACCTTGACTCCGTTACCTCTATTTTCCCATTGACAGCGGAATACAGGAATGTAGAAGGTATTGTAATCAAGCAGTAAAATCTCCACCACTCTGCCATAATATGATACTAAGTCAACCATCTGAGAAGAATCTTTTGCACTAGCTCTACACATTGTCGTGGCCTCATATAAAACCCCACTGTTCTGAGTTTGCCTGTCAACTGAGTTTGTGTGAAACCTCATCCCATTTATTATGTAACCTGTGTAAGACCTTGTGCTAACACGAGGACCGTAGGCCAACCACTTCAGCGTTTCTTCGTGTTTTACCGAAGTTAGAGGTATCTACAAAAGAACATGTAAAATGTCAATATATACTGAAGACAATTCTGTATCAACCACACAAAATAACTCAAATTAAAAACTTGCCTGATCTTTTAACCAAGATGCAAATTGCTGAATATGTGTACTCCATAATGTTGTCGCATCATGTCTACATCTTTCTCTAGTGTCTTGTAGATGTTGTAGGTGCATGCTTAAATTGGATTAACATAAAGTGTGAACATTCAGATGTTGTAGGTGCATCCTTAAAAGCAGAGACCAAGCTATTTCGTTCCTCAAAGTGGATATAAGGAATGGCCGGTCCTCCTTCTTTTGGCACGATAACTGGTCATCACTGGGCATCCTCCTATCACAGATTGGTGCAAGGGGGATAATAGATTTGGGTCTGAGTTTGGAGGCAACGGTCGAGGATGCTATTCTTACACATCGTAGACGAAGACACAGGAACTTGCTCCTGAATCGGGTCGAAGATGAGATTGATCTTGCTAGAAGACGATATAGCGAAAGGGAAGAGGACGTGTTTTTATGGCGAGTAAAGGTGGACAAATTCAGAAATAGATTCAACACCAGATCAACCCGGGACCAAATTAGAACAGTTTCACCGCGAGTTCTTTGGCACTCGGGAATTTGGTTTACCCACAGCAGCCCGAAGTTTGGATTTATTGCTTGGCTTGCTCTTCATAACAGGCTATCAACGGGAGATCGAATGCAGGCTTGGAATTCACAAATTTCCACGGCTTGCGTTCTCTGTCAACATCCCCTGGAATTGCGACAACATCTGTTTTTTGCCTGTCCTTACTCGAAGCAAGTGTGGACAAATCTGGCTCAAGGAATACTTCAACAAGACTTCTCTACGGAATGGAATGTTATAGTTGCTCTGCTTTCGCAAGTTCAGCAGTGTAAACTAAAATGCTTCATCTTCCGATACCTATTCCAGTTGACAATCTATACACTTTGGAGAGAACGAAACGATCGTCGGCACGGCTCACTCCCAACACCGACAACGAGATTGATAAAAGCTATTGATAAGGGAATTCGAAACCGGTTTAGCTCGATAAGAATGCTAAGGGATTCAAGATATGAGAATGGAATGCAAATGTGGTTCGCGTCTCGGCCACACGCTTGAAGATCTAAAACGCTACCAATGGAGGATTGTGTAGGAAGAAGATAGGTCCTTAAACTATTTGCTATTTTATTTTACAAGCTCGCATATCAAATGTAGAAACGTTGTTTTTTCGGTTTTGAATATAATTTAACATTCATCCAAAAAAAAAAAAAATAAGATAAGAAACTGTGTAGAACTTACTCCACATAAGGTTCCACCATTGCCAAATTCTGAATTACAGCAAGATGGGCAATGTTCTTATCCTTCTCAGTAAGATCACAGGAAGTGGCTGCGGATATTGGACGACCCTCCAGTATAGAGCTTCTCTCAAACTCAGTATTTCTATCAGGTTTATCCTCAACACTTGTTGTGTTTTTCAAGAACTGACTGCAAAACCGCATGCATTCCTCGGCGAGATACGCTTCAGCAATACAACCTTCTGGTCTTGCAGGGTTTCTTACATAATCCTTCAAAACTTTCATGTATCTGCAGGCAAAGTGAATTGAACATTAAAAGCATGATTATTGACTGCGTAAGATAACAACTAATCAGTTATAAGTTGTACCTCTCAAATGGGTACATCCAACGGAAATGCACTGGTCCACATAACCGAGCTTCCCTGCCTAGATGAACTGTCAAATGCACCATTAAATCGAAAAAACTTGGAGGAAAGAACCTCTCAAACATGCAGAGAGTTTCCACAATTTCAGTTTCCATTACTGAAATTGTCTCTCTATCAATTACTCGCTGGCACAGATGATTGAAGAATGCACATATGCGTCCAATAGCTATCCTAACACCTTTAGGTAATAAAACTGCAGAGAGAAAAGCATTGGAGATCAAAGACATGACATCTAATGCTATAACATAAAAAGTTAAAAGCCCCTCAGGTGATACCTCTAATCGCAACCGGAAGAAGTTGTTGCATCAAGACATGGTAGTCATGTGATTTCATTCCTGTAACCTTAGATTCTTCTAGCTACACACCTTGAAATATTAGAGCAGTACCCATCCGGACCTCTGAAGTCCACTAAACGCTTACAGAATATTTTCTTCTCTTTGTTGGACAAAGACCAAGGAGCTGGAGGTAGATATGTTCTTTTTCCACGGGGTTCAGGATGTAAATCCTTCCTAATGCCAAGTAGTTGTAGATCTTTTCGAGCGTTAAGACCATCTTTTGATTTTCCACAGTGCAATATTGTAGCAACAAGGCTTGCAGCAACATTTCTCTCCACGTGTATCACGTCTAAATTATGTCTAACCGGTAGCTCCTATACAAGACAAACACAGGTAAAATAAAAGATTGTTAAAGAAAGCTAAAATAGATCAATTCAAGGAAGATAGATATAAAATAAATTATAAACATACCTCCCAATAAGGCAAGTTGAAGAAGATTGACCGCTTCTTCCATCTAGATAGCTCCTCTTCATCTGCTGGTTCTTCGTCTTCCTCTGACTCACTGGATTCATCATCCGTATTGGAGTCTGATCCTACCTTATCTTTCATCTTCCTCTTCCTTCCAGATACTTTCACATTTCCAAAATCATTCTTGTAATTTTTGAGTAATTGGTATATATTATGACCACTGAGAATCCTACGTCTTCTCCCATGCTCAACTTTACCATCAAACCATGCTTTCTTTCCTCTATAAGCATGTGTGGGAGGCAGACCTTTCCGATGGCCCATATATACATGCTTCCTGCAATTACTCAACCACAAACTATATGTGTGCTTCCCACACACAGGGCAAGCCATTTTGCCCTTTACTTTACAGCCTGCAAGATTTCCTTATGCAGGAAAATCTTGAATGGTCCATAGAAGCATTGCTCTTAATGTGAAAGTAGTGTGACTGAATGCGTCATACGTTAACTCTCCTTTGTCCCACAGATGGTTAAGATCCTCTATAAGTGGTTCTAAGTACACATCTATATTGTTTCCAGGTTGGCTTGGACCAGGAATCAGCAATGACAACATTATGTTCTCCTCCTTCATACACTTTTCAGGTGACATGTTGTAATTCACTAGAAATACAGGCCAAGCACTGTACTTAACATTCTTCATGCTAAAAGGATTAAACCCATCCGTGGAGAGTCCAAGCCTAAGGTTCCTTTCTTCAGCAGCAAATGAAGGGTATTTGTCGTTCATTTGATCCCAAGTAACAGAATCTACCGGATGACGGCTTTTTCCATCAGTGCTCTTATTACTAAAATGCCACCTTAGGTCCTTCGCCATTTCCTCTGACCTGAACATCCTCTTGAGACGTGGAATTAATGGAAAATACCTAAGAACCTTTTGTGGAATACCTTTCTTCACATCACCTGTTCGCGTGTTAATCTTCCATCGTGAAGCGTTGCATTTCGGACAATTGTCTAGCTTCTGAAACTCCTTTCTGAATAAACAACAATCATTCACACAAGCGTGTATCTTCTCATAACCCATTTCAAATGATCTCAGAAACTTCTTCACCTCGTACAAGGATGTGTGCAAGACATTATCCTTGGGTAGCATCTGTGGCAAAGTCTCGAGCAAAAGATCGAAGCTTCTATCAGACCAACCACTCTGTGTCTTTATCCTAAAGAGTGAAACAATCGCCGAGAGCTTGCTGTGGTTTGCACAACTTGGATACAGAGGTGTTTCTGCATCGGCTAGCTTTGTAAGAAACTCATCTTTTTGCTTATCCTCACCCTCAGCAACCTCACTTAACTCACCTTGCCTAAGAAGCTCTTCATCCACAAACTCAGCTGCTTGGTATAACCCTAAAATCTCTTGGTTCCACTGACTTGCATTGCTTCTACAGTCAGTCCCTGGTATCACTTCTCCATGATGATACCAATCCTCCCGCATCTTGTAACTCCAATCCATTCCTCTTGTTACAAGATGATCAACAACAACAACAGCTGGGTGACGATCTACGTTGCGACAGTCAATGCATGGGCAAATGATAATCTCAGTTTCTCCTAAAGCTGCACCAACAGACCTCACAAAGTCCCAAGCACCTCTCTCATAACCAGAGTCAACTCTTCGGTTTATAAGACAAATGAAAGCATCAAACAATAGCAAATCTTAAACTCTCATTTAATCACCCATTAAACCCTTAAGTATATATATATAGTTTTTTATTTACCTGTTAAGATGAACCCATGACTTTTCGATCATTTCTATGTTCTAACCCATAAGCAACAGAAAACAAACCCATAAGAATATTTCAAACATCAAACAAACACATTGTCATTCACATTAGCAGCAATAAACAGTCAAGCATTAAATCAAGCAGAGACTTAAAAGCCAGAAATTTCTATGTGTTCTCTTGCTTATCTTTGTGTAAACAGTCAAGTATTAAATCAAACAGAAACTAACACATTGTCATTAGCATCAATCCCATTGTTTAAACAATCAAATACCCAAACAAGACAAAGTAAACCAATAAGCTCCATAAGCCAGAAACGAAAAGTTATATTTGGATGAAAATAATTACATCTATAAGCTCTTGAAGCTTGGTTTTAAGAGTTCAAGACGTCTTCAACCCAAAAAAGAAGCCTTCAGATCTCCTTATGTTGCAACAAGCTCCAACCTGCAAAGCCATATCATGAATCTATTCATTTATAATGCAAAAAAAAAATTAACAGATTTCAAACGAACAAGAACCACAAATCGATAATGTATAACCTTAGTTTTTCTCTTGCTTATCTTTGTGTCCTCAAATAGATCTCTATGGCTTCCAATCTTACTGCAATGAGAGGTAATTGAAATTAATCAGAGAAATCGAAGACACTTTGAATGACGAATTAGATCTAGGGTTCAGAACAACGAAAATCGTAAGTGGGTTTCACCTGGAATTTTGCAGATGGCGACGACACCGGAGGAAACGACACCGGAGGAATCGACACCGGAGGAAACGACACCGGAGGAAACGACACAAGCTGAGGCAGGAAGAGAGCTGATTTTCAGTTCCGATCTACTTCAACACACCGAATACAGAGGAAAATTTAGTATACGAAGGTTGAAATTATGAGGGGAAATCAGATTTGTGTAACAGATTTGAGAGACAGAAGTAGTTTTCGTCAAAATCAAATTTTTTTTCTAAATGACCTTTGCATGCTCGAGACTGAGAATGGAGGAAAATGAAAAAAGGCAAGTATTTTTGCCTCCAAAAGCACTTTCCAGCTATAGTTGTCATTTTTATGTTACAACGTATTGTACTTTTTTCGTAGCACTATGTTAACACTAATTTAACGCTACTAAAAGGTTGGTTTCAGATTTTAACAGTTTTAGTAGCAGTTTGTAAATTCGTGCTACCGTGAACTGCTACCAATGCCCATATTTCTTGTAGTGAGGAAAGATGCCACCAAAGAACTTCCAGAAGTTCAAGAACAAGAGTAGTCATAATGGTCAGACTTCTCAAAGGTTCTCTGGAATATGTAACTTCTGTGGAAAGCAAGGACATAAATCATTCGAGTGTCGCAACAAGAAAGCTCAAGCGAACTTGATAGAAGCTGACATGTGTGCTGTGGTCACTGAGGCCAATGTTGCTGGAAGCCATCCAAAGACTTGGTGGTTTGATACTGGTGCAACCAGATACATCTGTATGGATCGCGAGATATTCTCGACATACACTAAAAACAAGAGTGGTGATAAGCTCTTGATGGGGAATTCCGCCTCGTCGACAATTGATGGTCACGGGAAGGTTGTTCTGAATCTCACCTCTAGACAGGAACTGGTTCTCACGAACGTCGTCCATGTACCAGACATGCGCAAGAATCTGATCTCTGGATCGATCATAAGTAAGCATGGATTCTCTGTGAAGCTGGAAGGGGATAAGCTAATCCTAACGAAAAATGGGATGTATTTGGATAAGGGTTTTGTATGTGATAATATGTTTAAGATGTCTGTTGAGGCAGTAATCCGAAAGGATAATGTAACCGAGGCATCCACCTCGAAGAACCCTAAGATTAATGATAAGAAACCATTTGCTTATCTCACTGAGTCTTTTAATATTTGGCATGAACGATTAGGACATGTTAATTTCAAGTCTATGAGTAGATTAATGAACATGAATATGATTCCTAAATGCAAATTAAGCAAAGAGAAATGTGAAGTTTGTGTCCAAGCCAAACTCACTAAAACGCCATCACCCAGCGTTCAAAGAACAACAGAACCTCTAGGTTTAATTCACACAGATTTATGTGATTTGAAATATATTCAAACCAGAGGAGGCAAGAAATATTTCGTGACCTTCATAGACGATTGCACGAGATATTGTTACATCTTTCTACTGTGGAGTAAAGATGAAGCCTTGGACAAATTTAAAGAATAGAAGCTGGAAGTTGAAAACCATCTCGGCAAGACCATAAAAAAGGTCAGAAGTGATAGAGGTGGTGAATATAATGAACCATTTGATGCATTCTATAGAGCACATGGCATTATTCATCAAACAATTGCTCCCTACTCACCTGAATTCAATGGAGTTGCTGAAAGAAAAAATAGAACTCTCAAGGAAATGATGAATGCAATATTGCAGGAATCTGGGTTAGCCCAGAACATGTGGGGGGAAGCTCTGCTTACCTCAAATTATATCCTGAACAAAATTCCACACAAAGTCACAGGAAAAACTCCATATGAACTTTGGAAAGGTAATGTACCTTCGTATATATACCTGAAAGTGTGGGGGTGCCTGGCAAAAGTTGCAGTACCACTTCCGAAAAAGGTCACCATTGGACCTAAAACGGTAGATTGCATTTTCATCGGATATGCGCACAATAGTAGTGCCTATCGATTTCTGGTACATAAATCAGATATACCAGACATTCATGTAAACACAGTAATGGAGTCAAGGAATGCGTCCTTCTTCGAAAATGTGTTTCCATGTAAGGATAGAGGAAATCCTAAACGAACTCGTGACGAACGAGATGCTAGCAATGAGGCAAGCACTTCAGGCACTTCTACATAAGAAGAAGAAGCCGAACCTAGACGAAGCAAGAGAGCTCGTAAGGAAAAGACATTTGGCTCTGAGTTCATAATGGCATTCCTAGCGGAAAGTGGTCCAAGAACTTTCATGGAAGCAATGTCTACACCTGATGCACCTTTCTGGAGGGAGGCCTCTAACAGTGAAATCAACTCAATTATGCAAAATCATACTTATGAGTTGGTAGACCTACCTCAAGGTTGCAAACCTCTTGGTTGTAAATGGGTCTTCACCACAAAGCTAAAAATCGATGGCTCTATAGACAAATATAAGGCCAGGCTTGTGGTACAATGATTTCGTCAAAAGGAAGGATTAGACTTTTTTGACACTTATTCTCCAGTGACGAGAATAACTTTGATTCGCATGTTGATTGGAATCGCAGTTTTAAGAAACCTTGAAATACATCAGATGGATGTTAAGACTGCTTTTCTAAACGGAGATTTAGAGGAAGAGATCTATATGAATCAACCTGAGGGTTATGTTGCTCCCGAACAAGAGAAGAAAGTCTGTAGACTTGTCAAATCGCTATACGGACTCAAGCAAGCTCCGAAGCAATGGCATGAAAAGTTTGACAGTGTAATGATGTCAAATGGCTTTTACATCAATGAATGTGATAAGTGCATCTATATCAAAAGTACTTCACAAGGTTATGTGTTGTTGTATTTGTACGTAGATGACATGCTAATCATGGGTAGCAACACATATATAATCATTCAAACGAAGACCATGCTAAGTGGAAAGTTTGATATGAAAGACATGGGATTAGCGGATGTAATTTTAGGGATTAAGATTATTCGAAATTCAAAAGGAATAATTCTGTCTCAAGATCATTACGCTACAAAAATCCTAGAGAGGTTTAAGACCTACTCCAATGGGACTGCAAAAACTCCGCTTGATCCTCAACTTCACTTGACAAAGAATTCATGTGAAGCAGTGTTACAAGTGGAGTATGCAAGAGTCATCGGGAGTCTAATGTACTTAAAAAATTGTACTAGACCCGATTTAGCACACTCGGTAAACGTACTAAGTCGTTACACGAGTAATCCAGGTTATACCCATTGGAGAGCCATAACTAGGGTATTAAATTATCTAAGATACACCAAAAGTTATGGGCTGCACTTCGGTAAAGAACCAGCAGTGCTGGAAGGGTACAGTGATGCCAATTGGATTTCAGATTCAAGAAACTCCAAATCCACGAGTGGATATGTCTTTACTCTTGCTGGTGCAGCAATATCCTGAAAATCTTCCAAACAAACACTCCTGGCCAGATCAACCATGGAGTCAGAGTTTATAGCTTTAGACAAAGCTGCTGAGGAAGCAAAATGGCTTCGAAACTTTCTGGAAGATATCTTGATGTGGGAAAAACCAGTGCCAGCTCTACGAGTACACTGTGATAGTCAGTCGGCTATCTCTCGGGCACTGAGTAATATATATAATGGCAAGTCTCGTCACATAAGAAGACGACATAAGACCATTAGACAATTGATCTCAACTGGTGTAATAACGATATATTACATCAAGTCGGTTGATAACCTAGCGGATCCGTTTACCAAAGGTTTGCCACGAGATCAAATTGTAAAATCATCAAAAGGAATGGGTTTAAAGCCTATAGAAAAAGATGACGTTTGACAGATACCCCACCTATGTGACTGGAGATCCTAAGATCTATGTTCAAAGGGAAACAAAATTGAACTGATTCAAATTTGAGCACTGTGAGACCATGTCTCTGCCCAGTTTCTAGGATGATAAAATAGTGCTACCTGTGGATAGTAAGGATAAGCGTTGGCTTTTAATGATTGCATAGCTGTGTAGATAGTGGAGTGTGACAGGACACTTCTGAAAACAAGCTAATAAAAGATCACCTAGTGAAGTATGAAATGAGGGCCGTTTCTAGGAGAATGAAAAAGAAGGCTATATTCTCCAAATTCACTCACGAATACCAGGAATGTTCAAGGCCAAAATGAACACAATAGAGAACAAAGTTCTACGAGAAAATGTCTCTGTGCGATACATGTTGTCTAAGTTTACATCAAAATCCGGGTGGTTCAAGACATCATGTTCACCTCCTGGCCGAGTAAACTCGACAGATATTAAAAATGATTGGTTCAAAGCTGGAAAATGCTACCTCTCAGATGCAGTTACATTTTCGTATACTCTCGAAAGTCTGTCTACGTCTAGATGAGTCTAGTCAAGTATGTCTAGTGAAGTCTAGTCTGTACAATTTTCTTATGTTTAGAGTCATTTCTATTCATGTGGGGGATTGTTGGAACTATTTTTTTTGTCAAAGCTTGCGGGCTTGATAAAATTGTGTTAATGTGAAAAGAAATGAGTTCAGCTCATTCGAATGAAATGTTTTCATTGGCTGAGAAATGTTTTCTCGTGTATATATTTTAGAATAGTTGTGTCATTAATTTAAATGATTAACAACATGAGAGAAGAAAAGACCACACGCGCGTCGTTCGCATCTTGGGCCGGATGGGCTCGTGGACTTTTAGAGGTATCGATCGATACCCGACGGGCCGACTTAAAATTCGTAGCCGCCTAGAATATTCTGAGGAATATTCCGTATCTGTCTGGGAAAAACCCTAGCCTCTCTCCTATATATACTGGCCGATTTTCACCTAAAAAATCATCCTCTGATACACTAAAAACACATCCTAAAAGTTCTAGCAAAAGTTCTCTCAATTCCCTACTGCTTAGAGTAAGTTTCTATTCGAGAGTATCGTAGTTATAATGTTCGACAGATCTGATATCAAGTGTAGATGATACATATTCCTTTGGTTGTATCATGGGACTCATGGATCTATTATAACCCGTCGCACTACGGGAGATTCTTTGAGTTAAGGAAAGAGATTCATCTCACCTCCTTAGATTTATTTATGCTTTAATTGTTTTATGAATCGTCTGTTCCTTACTGTTTATTTATATAATCGTGATTAAATCTTATCCTGTCTATTGTGCGAATTTCTGGTCCTACAACACTTTCATGACTTTATCAATCCTAAGATCAGTTACTAGTTCATGATGCTAGTACCATGCAACAAGAATAAACCTAGAACGAAAGAACTTTTGAAAACGAGCTATGTTGAAATCGATACTTATCCTATTCAATCATGATATCTCATTTGACAAACCATTTAAACCTAGCTAATAAACTACTCAGACATGATAAGCAAAAACGAAGTAAAGGAATGCATAATCATAAATCAAAATAGAGACAAAAAGGGTTCAAGAGAGAATTTATTTCTCCCTAAACTATGAACAAAGAAAAGAACTAAAGAGTTCGGTGGCACTAGGGTATTGTTAAGGTTGCACACGTTTTATAAGACCTAAAATAATATATATATATATATATATATATATATATATATATATATATGTCTTCAACTCTTTAAGAGGCGTCTAGGGCTTTTCCTTTTGCAAAACGGCACTGGATTTGAAGCGGGCTTGAAAATGGGACTGGTCCGGGACGAATTGAGCTGGCCACGAGTGGAGTCTTCCTGGCCGCGGGTGCGAGCCTCTGAGTCACGGCCAGAGTGGCTTCTTCTTCTTCTACTTCATCTCCGAGACAGCTTGATATGGCTTAGTAAAATTCATGGTTCTTGAAATTGAACCGTGGGATCGTCCTCAAACCAATTTCATATGAAAGGTGGTTGATCCCTCAATATTCTGTTCAAAATTGGGCATGATCAGACGGTGAGAAATTCTTCATTGAATGTCAAACTTCTGACGATACAAATCTGTCCAAAAATGGGTTTTTGTTCCAATTTGCATCATTTTTGTCCTGATAACCTGAAAAAAGTCTCGACACTGCAATTGTGCTAAAATCATAATAAAAAGTTGAAAACCGAGTGAAACACTTATTAAAGTGCTCAAAAACCGAATGTAAAATGGATAAAAAAACACAATTATATCAATGCTTTTTCAGTTTTTGTTATGCTCGATTTTGATTAGGGCCTTGACTTTTCAGATTCTGTTTGCTAGTTCCTTTGGTATTTTTCTAATACAACTCCAGACGTTTAAAAGAAAAAAAGATTACCTCTCTGTTTTGTAAATCTTCTAGTTAATCAGTGTAAGAAGGTTTCCCATTATCAATATCAATACGAATATCTTACAAATAAATCTAATTTCTAAAGTAGCATCATATTCATATACGACATCAGAAAGTTCATATCTAAGAACATATTAATGTAGGCTTTTTTATTGTTTCAACTATAAATACATGTAATGTATCAAATTTATGACAAAACAAAATAAATAAAGATCGGGTAAAGAAACTAGGGGTGGGCGTTCGGATCTTCGGATCGGGTATTTCGGGTTTAGGGATTTAGGTACCGATCAGGTATTTTAAAAATTCGGATCGGGTTCGGTTCAGGTTTGGATCGGATCGGGTATTTTTTTTAAGATCCAAAATTTTTCGGATATGTTCGGATATGTTCGGATCCGGATCCGAAAATATCCAAAAGTAACCAAAAGTATCCACAATACCCGAATAACCCGAAATCCGAGACAAAACACAAAAAGATGAATATTCATTTCAATAAAACCAATATACTTTCAAACCAAAAGTATCCAAAATACCCAAAAATTTTAGAAAAAAACAAAATAGGTGTATTCGATATATCCATAATATCGAAAATATACCTAAAATATCCGAAATACCCTAAAAATAATTAATATATTCGGGTTTATATAATTAATATATTTGGGTATATAATTACAATTCGGGTATTTTGGGTACCCATTCGGTTCTCGGTTCGGATTCGATTCTTCGGGTATAGGAATTTAGGATCCGATCGGGTATTTTAAAAATTCGGATCTGGTCTGGTTCGGGTATTTTCGGTTCGGTACCGGTTCGGATTTTCGGATCCGGATAATTTGCCCAGCTCTAGTATAAGTAATTTTGGACACAATTTAGTTTTCAATTTTTTAAGCATATTTATTCGTAACAATGTTTTCCTTTTTTGTTTGGCAGTTGATGGAACCAAGAACTATTTGTATGATGCGCTATGGATCTTGTGTTGGACATTTGTTTGATCTTCCAAATTTTGGAGAAAACGTTTATTACTTTCTTCAAGGGCACATTGAACATGTGAGTTTCTGTCTGTTTATCCTTCTATGTTTTCTTTTCCCCTATTTTCGTTTGTTAAAATTTTGATGCAATTTGGTGCCATTTTCAGCTTGAGGCATATACAAAAGATGAATTAAATCAGATAAAACCAATTTTCGATCTTCCTTCCAAGTTTCGATGCGATGTTATTGATATTCAGGTTAAGGTATGCCTCTCTGATATTGATGTTTCTTTTTAGGGAATACACATGAGCTATATTGGCGTAGACCGTAAATAATATTGTTATTTGTATGTATTATTTCAGCATAAAGAAGTAACTTATTACTTGTTTTATGTTTGATTTTAGATAGAGAAAGAGACAAATCAGGTGCTTGTAGAACTTACTTTGTTACCAGATACAACTGTGAGTAAAAAAATTCAAGATATTATTTATAACTTCATAACAACTTTTCGTCTAATCTCTCTTAAATGGTTTTCTGAATTTGTAATTCTCTAGGAAGTTGGAATCCCTATTCCTAATGTCATTCATGAAATGACAAAAGTTCATTCTTTCACAAAAGTTTTAACTGCGTCCGATACCAATACACACAGTGGATTGTCAGAGACATGTCGTCGAATGTCTTCCTCCATTGGTATTTTCACTTATTTTCTCTGCCGAATGAACTCACGTCTTGACTACATATGACTTCTTGTATTGATTTTTTATTTAGGATATGACTCAGCCAACACCGAGTCAAGAAATAGTTGCTAAAGATCTTCATGCTTATGAATGGAGATTTAAACACATCTTTAGAGGTAATGAATATATTTTTATATCAAATTTTGTGATTAGTGATTACTGACCTTCATTTATCTGCAAACAATCAAATTAGGTTCCCCACAAAGGAATATTTTCACAAATGGTTGGAGTGCATTTGTGACAGCAGAAAGATTGGTTGTTGGGGATGCTTTTATCCTTAGGTATATATATTTATTTGTTTGACTTCTCTTTCGTTTCTTGGATTGTAACCATTTTCTTGTTCAAGAGGAGAAAATGGGGAGTCACGAGTTGGAATCAGAAGAGCAGCTCATCAACAACACAATATACATTCATTGGTAATTTCAAAACAAAGTATGCACCATGGAGTAGTTGCTTCAGCATTGAATGCTATAAATTCCAAATGTATGTTCAGCGTGTTCTTAAAGCCAAGGTAATTAGAAAACACTTTGTTATTCTACTTGAAAACATCATGGGATTAGTTTCTTAAACAACTATGCTTATATTTTTGTTATCGATATGATGATATCAGGTCAAGCCAATTCATCGTTAACTGCAACAAAATTGTAGATGCAGTGAATAATAAGTTCAATGTAGGTTCGAGATTTACGATGCGATTTGAGGATGGCGATTTTAATGAAATAAGGTAAAACTTGAACATTTCTTGTTATTGACTTCCAAAATATGATTACTAAATTTTGTTTTTGTTTTCATTGCAAAAGATATTCTGGGATAATAGTAAAGATTGTAATTATTAGATAGGATTGTAATTAGATAGATTGGAACAATATGTAACTAGTGGTTGTAATTATTAGATATGATTAGAATTATTGGATTATATTTTTGATATTCGTTAATCTTGTTATTAATTAGTTTTATATAATTTGTTTTAGATATATATTGATTCAAGTATTTTCACCAAATCAATTAAAAACCTAAATGCATACTACCGCAATCTAACGGTATATCGATGTAGTACTTTAGGATCAAATCCACAAAGATCAAGTGATACGCTACGAGAATGCATAATGAAAGTAAATCTAAGACGAATGACAATTGTTTGTGGTTTTTGTAACTTCTAAAACTAATTGTGACAATTGGAAATGATGTAAATTCAGTAATGGAAAACGATAGGTCCAGGGCAAATTCGCAGGAAACATGAATGACAATCAAAGTATCTTAAACAGGGAATGCATTACGAATCATTCTAGAGCTCAAACCTAACAATAGATCAACCTTTTCCCAAAGTATTAATCCCTATGCTTAGACCTATGAACAACCTAGATGAAGAATCCAATTGATAATTCCCTATCTAATCAACCCTAACTATTGATTCATGAAATCCTTTGAAAAGCCAAAACCTAACTAAAAGACTACTCGCTCATGGGTGCAGAGAAAACACAGAGAGAATAGAATAATTGCATAATAAGATTAGAAACCGAAAACAGGGTTCAGAAATCTTCTCCGGTGTGAATCAGAGATTCGTCTCCCAAATCTTACAGATCCAAGCCAGAAGTTCTATGATGAATAAAATAAAGCGTAGCCTAAACAATGGCTGAAAATAGAATATATAGGTCTAAAACACCTTTTTCTCCAATCCCTAGGCAAAACCGGTCCAAAATAAGTGAAAACCGAAATTTTATTTTCTTCTACGTTGCTAAACCGGTCGGTACGGGAAAGGATCGATCGATCCTTTTTCTTTCTGGTCGATCTTTATGAAAAGGATCGATCGATCGAAAAGCTTTCTGGTGATCTTTTGGGAAACGGATCAATCGATCGTTTTTGCCTTCTGGTTACATTACTGCACACGCTTCTTCTTCTCGCCAGACTGGTCTGTATTCACTAAAATCGACATAACTTGTGATCGCACCGTTAAAATGACCTCAAACTACTTCCAAATGAAAGATAATTCATTCCTCTATCTTGTATCCAAATTTGATCTCAATCAATCGGCGGGAAGGTCTTCAACGAATGCCAAACTTCTGACGTCTCTGCATGATTCTGCATCTCCATATGCTCATTTTCACCCAAAACTGCTATTTTTCTCCCAAAGTCATCTAAAACCTGAAAAGACTCGATAAAGGACTAAAAGACTCTTAAAAAAAACTTTGAATCTATAAAAGACACAAAAACAAAGGTTAGAAACTGGTAAAAACACGGTTTATCAACTCCCCCAGACTTAGTCTTTTGCTTGCCCTCAAGCAAACATAAAACCAAGAAATACAAAAGAGGTTTGAAAAACACGGAGACTCACATTTTTTTTAGAACACTGCAATGACCATCCAGCTTAGTAATCCACATGTTGCCAAACCATCTTCAGATCGAACCACCATGTACTTCTCTGCGGTGTCTGCTGACAAAGTTTTTGTTTTTCTTAGAGTCAGTCGTTTTATCGAGTCAAATTGTTTTATTGAGTCAAAATTTTGTTGGAGATTATGATCATGTGCTTGAACCTATTGATTTGATTTTGTTTTTGAGTGCACAGTGTTACAGGATCAGTTCTAGATCGACTAATGAAAAATCCAAAGGCTGACCAGTTGACCAGAAAACATCCATGTCTCCAGCAGAGTTCTTCTGAAGCCTGAGCCAAATTTTGCACTTCATCAATATGGTTAGTGTTCATAGAGCTTGACTCATCATTCATATCTGATAAAGGAACCCATGTGTTTAGTTTATGGTATCTCTCTCCCCTGTTATAAGTTGATAGATAAGAGCATTAAAGATTGAAATGATTTTCTTCTGAGTAGAGGGTTAGGAACCAAAATTGATATGCTCAATTTAATACCCTAAAGTACTAAAGCAGTTGTTATAGTAAAGCTAGGGGTCGAACCAC
The DNA here is from genome assembly GCA_002933935.1 of Eutrema yunnanense. NCBI lineage: Eukaryota > Viridiplantae > Streptophyta > Magnoliopsida > Brassicales > Brassicaceae > Eutrema > Eutrema yunnanense. Next base: position 138,123 of record PKML01051126.1, read on the forward strand.
AGAAGACTCACAGAGATCACACAATAGATTATGAAGTGTCGAATTACGCTAAGCCCAACGAATGTAATTAAAAACAGTGCAGAAATTAAACAGTTGTAAATCAATCAGGGAAATATAGGCTCAGGGTTTTTCTCAGGAAATCAATGAATGCAGATAAACTAACTAACATGATTCAGATTTAGCGCAGTTCTTGAACTCAAAACACTAAAATATAGCTAACCAACTCTCGTTGCGAAAACTATCTAAATCTAAATCCTAGGAATTCCAAATCTCTTTGCGAATCCTAAATTCTAAATCAGCTTTAATATCAGGTTTGATATGTTCACAAATCAATTAAACCAAATCTCTTAGCGAATAATCAATTTGCTCACCTAGGTTCTATCAGGTAATTAATCGCACTCTCGTGCCTAATCAATTATCCTAAGATCTAAGTTCCAGATTTATCGTGATTGAACCCCTTATTGAAAAATCCCTGGTTTTGCGCGTAGTTCACTTCATATAGATTTTCAGCCTCTTCTTCTGCAACCTCCTTGTAGAATCCATCTTCTCCAGTATCCTCACAGTAGTTAACAGCCTTTTGATTTCCCTTTAGGAGCGCATCTATGCCATTAACTTTCGCGAAAAGCTCATCCATCCTCTGTGTCTCAACACTGTTAATACGTTGTGTTCTATCATACTCAAGAATGCGATGACTTGAGCTTGCAGAAAGATTCTCAATAAGCTCATATGCCTCCTCTTTGGTCTTTGTCATGAAGTTACCATTGCTGGATGCATTCAAACAATTCTTGGATTCCCAATATACTCCATCATAGAAAATGTTTAGCACCTGTTCATCCGAGTAGCCATGATGAGGGCATTCCCTGAGATACTCTCTGAATCTCTCCCAAGCTTCATTAAAAGGTTCTCCACCGTTCTGCTGAAACTGAGTGATCTTGATTCTCAGTGAAGTTGTCTTGGATTTGGTGTAGAACTGGTCCAAGAAGGCTGACCTTATAGCATCCCAACAGGTCAAAGAACCAGGTTCGAGATATTTCAGCCATCTCGCTGCTCGATCAGCCAAAGAGAAGGAGAAAAGCTTGCATTTCAAATAGTCCGCATGGACTCCATTTGAGCTCATAGTGCTGCAGATTTCCTCGAACATCTTAATGTGATCCATGGGATTTTCTGAGGCCTTCCCATAGAACAAATGCCTCTCGACAAGAGCGATGATCTGAGGTTTAATCTCGAAGTTCTGCCTCTGAATAGGCGGTGGACGAATAGCAGTCCTGTCCTAATAGAACTGGTGTGGAGTATCGATGGCTCGCATAGGTCTGCGTGGAGGCTATCTCGGGTTCCTGGGTTTGGTGCATTTGGGTTCATCCCATTCCTATTTCGCCCACGCTCGAGTGCAGCAGCAGCAGCTAATATCTGCTGTTCTTCAGCCTGTCTCTAAGCAGCAACAGCAGGGTCGTCTGGATCGACGTCATCAAAGAGGGGGTTTATGAAATTCCCTTCCTCGTCAAACTCGTTCATATTGTTACCAGCTGCGAGTGGTTGTTGGAGATCACGGTTTTCTGGCAAGTTAGCCATTTCTAAACTTCTCATGTTGTTTTCTCGTTCGATTCGTGCTAACTCTTCGTTGTTTACTTGAAGCAGGTTTCTAGAGATTTCGCTTCTGGTCATAAACTTGAAACACAAGAGAGAAAGCAGAAATAAAACAAATTAGTACTGACAAAAAGTAACTCTTAGTCTAAACTTTCGTCCAAGACTCGTAGGTAATCGCAATTGATCCCCGGCAACGACGCCAAATTGATTCAATTGTTTTCACCAAGTCATTTAAAAACCTAAGTGCACACTACCGCAATCTAAGGGTATATCGATGTAGTAATTTAGGATCAAATTCACATAGATCAAGTGATACGCTACGAGAATGCAGAATGAAAGTAAAATTAAGACGAATAACAATTGTTTGTGGTTTTTGTAACTTCTAAAACTAATTGTGACAATTGGAAACGATGTAAATTCAGTAATGGAAAACGCTAGGTCCAGGGCAAATTCGCAGGAAACATGAATGACAATCAAAGTATCTTAAACAGGGAATGCATTACGAATCGTTCTAGAGCTCAAAGCTAACAATAGATCAACCTTTTCCCAAAGTATTAATCTCTATGCTTAGACATATGAACAACCTAGATGAAGAATCCAATTGATAATTCCATATCTAATCAACCCTAACTATTGATTCATGAAATCCTTTGAAAACCCAAAACCTAACTAATAAGTGAAAAGCGAAATTTCATTTTCTTTTGCGTTGCTAAACCGGTCGTTACAGGAAAGGATCAATCGATCGAAAAAGGATCGATCGATCCTTTTTCTTTCTGGTCGATCTTTATGAAAAGGATCGATCGATCGAAAAGCTTTTTGGTGATCTTTTGGAAAAAGGATCGATCGATCGTATTTAGGACCGATCGATCGTTTTTGCCTTCTGCACACGCTTCTTCTTCTCGCCAGACTGGACTGTCTTCACTAAAACCGACATAACTTGTGATCGCACCGTTAGAATAACCTCAACCTACTTCCAAATAAAAGCTAATTCGTTCCTCTATGTTGTATCCAAATTTGAGTTCAATCCATTGCCTAAAATGTCTTCAACGAATGTCAAACTTATGACGTCTCTGCATCTCCATATGCTTATTTTCTCCCAAAACGGCTCATTTTCTCCCAAAGTCACATAAAACCTGAAAAGACTCTATAAAGGACTAAAAGACTCTTAAAACAAACTTTGACTCTATAAAAGACACAAAAACAAGGGTTAGAAACCGGTAAAAACATGGTTTATCATATATGGGGCCACGTAAATCTCACTATCGCATGTTTATGGGTCACGAGTCGGGACCGAGTGCTATTTCAGAGGTCCCGTCATCTTCTGCCACACCGTACGCGGTTCCGGATTCTGAGTCCGCACCAGGGCCACCGCCACCTCCACCTGCACCTCGACCCCCATTGATATATGCAGAATACACGGTGCATGATTTTTTGCTTTACCCCGGTCGAAATGGCCGTCGAATGCTTTTTGGTACGTAACTTCAAATTTTTTGATACATTATTTTTTTTACTGATAATTATCGTTTTATTTCTCAGGTTTAAGGAATATAACAAAGTCGGACATAGTGTGTCTGACACCATTCAAGGCTACTACGAGGAGCCTCACCACAGTTGGTATGATGTTCCTGACGACGTAATCGAGACGTGGTTCAATTTTTTGCGGTAATTTAATCGTTTCTATTTTTTTTTAGAATTAATTATTTTTATATAATCGTTTCTAGTTGATGTTGTCGTTTTTATAGCAAAAATGGCATTGAGACATTGGGATCAACGAGATGGTGAAGACGCATTTTTAAAAAGAAGGAAAAATTGCGGCTCAATAATACCGTCTCTGATTGGAAGACGAAGTGGGAGGTTGATGGCGATAAGGTGAAGTGTTCTGAAGTATGGAACGGCTTGAAGGCCTTCTGGATGCTTCCGCATTCACAGATAGTGGCTGGTAAGTGTTCGGATTCTTGTAACACTATCGGTCCAGACGGTCTTCCGGCGGTTATGCCACATACTTTGGGTCAAACGCCTTTTGCGGGAAGGCGCCTTCAAATGGTATGATTTTTTGGTTAATTTCTATTTTTGTTATTTTGTTATTAATTAAAATTAACCATTAACTGTTTAACTTTTTTTTTAATGTCGTTTTGTTAGGCAAACAGAGACGAACTTACTCCAATGACCAGAGTTTTTGAGGAAACTCACAAAAAGAAAGATGGCTCTTTTGTGGATCCTCGAGCGGAGAAGGTCTACAATGACGCTATGGCAAAGATCGCCGAGCGTCAAACTCAACTCTCTCAGCAGCTATCATCGGGTAGCTCGGTCCAATCCACTGCGGCTTTGACCATATCCCAGATGGACGAGATATATGAAGAGGTAATAATAATCAAAATATATTTTTACGGAATTATTTTGTATTCAATTTATTAAATTTAACGTTTCTTTTATTAAAGTTGCCCCGGAGAAAAATGGCAGAATTTTAGGGATAGGATCGATCCGAGATAGTGTCGTCGCCTCGTCTTCCTCACGTCATCATTTTGAGGATCCGGTTGAGTTGCAGAACAAGTTAAACACTGCCAACTCCGAGATCAGCACTTTGCGGGCGAAGCAAGTGGTATACGATGAGAAGATCCAATGATACGATAAGACGATCCAAGGATACAACTCTTTCTTCGATATTATTGCCGCGAGTAACCCCGCTTTGGCGACCACACTGAGGCAGCAACAAGCATCGACATCGGGCCCGAGGGATGAGAATAAGGATGCAGATCCGCTCGCGGAACATCGAGCGGATTTGGAGTGGAGCACGGACGAGGAGCTTTTCGGTAACTTGGGTATTAACCCACAAGATTATAATTAGTATTTTGAATTTTATTTTTTATTTTAAATTTTATTTTGTATTTTGAATTTATTTATAAAATTTTAATTTATAATTATAATTATAATTTTATTAATTATTAATTTATAATTTTAATTATTAATAAAATAAATATTATATATATATAATATATATATATATATATATATATATATATATACATCGACTTAGAATTTACATCGATCAACAATTTATGATGAATTTACATCGATTTATTTCTACATCGCTTTACCAACGAATTTACATATATATATTACGACGATTTTACGACGGATTGCCGATACGAAAATTCGATAATTCGATGTAAAATGGTCGTAATGTTACAACCATACACCAACCAGGTTATTTTGGTCGTAATGTCTATGTAACTTTACGACGGATTTTTTACGAAGATTTTTATACGTCCCAGTTTTTCCGACGAATTTACGATGATTATCGAGTAACGACGAATAGTTTACGACGAATTGGCAATCGACGCTAATCTGTCTCAAAGCCTGTTTTATATCGATTTTACATCGATTCTATTCGTTGTAAAAGGCATGTTTTCTTGTAGTGTCTTACCCCTCCGAGAGTAGTTACAGACTGGTAGGAGTTGTGCATGCGTGGAAAGAGTATATAGGAGTAAGTTAAATTGTAAAGAACATATAAAATTAATTGGTTAATTAACAATTCAAAAATCTTCTAAATTTTTTTTTAAATGGCGTTTAAGTTAATTAGATGATATACAACAAAAACAAAAATAAGACACTAAATAACCAACCAAGAGAAATGAAGGAAAAAAACTAGGGCAAATTGCTGTTTTTACCCTAAAATTTCGTTTTTATGACAAAAATACACCGTCCTTTCAATCAAATGTTGCGCTACACTTTTGGAGGTGGAAAATTACAGTTACCCCCTTATGACCAGACAAAAAACGCGAAACCGCTATTACCATTTTAACATTCGCGACATGTCAGACTTCTATAGAGGTCTGACATTTAGACTCTAATAGAAGTCTGATTGATTTCTCTTACCAGACTTCTCTCAGACGTATTCGAGAAGTCTGATACAGATTAAAATAGTAAATTTAAATTTAAAAATTAAAAAAAAAAAATATTAAAACCTTTTCTACAATAATTAAATATAGACAATTTTGATTTATAGAAATTAATATTTCATAAAATTGAATCAAATTAAACAAGGTTAGTTAATTATGCCTATACCTCAATAAATATCAAACTTCTCGAAGAAGTCTGATACAGATTTCATTAGTAAATTTAAATTTAAATATTGTAAAAAATTATTTTGTTAAAAATTTCTTATACATAAATTAAATATAGACGATTTTGAAGTATTAAAATTAAATTTCGTAAAATTGAATCAAATTAAAAACATGTAAGGGAAAGTAGGTTGTAAACCTCAAAACATGCTTTGTAATGGAAACATTTACATATAACTTTAGGGTTAGATTCATGGTTTACCAAATTTACATTTGAAATTTGCACATATGTGTTATAATGTGCATATATTTCACGAATTTGATTCTTCCTAGAAGTTATATTTTAATATTGTCACTCATAAGAGCTAAATATTATATTTAGGGTTACTCGGACTTATCGGAGAAGTCTGAGAGAATCGGGATTTCTCAGACTTCTCAGAGATTACCAGACTTCAATTTTAATCTGATTTTTTAAAAGTCAATTGCAAAACTACCCTCTCGTTGACCATATAGGTTTCATCAGACTTCTAAAGCAGTCTGAGTATACAACTCAGATCTAAAAATCGACGATGCAAAAATTTGTACCTATATCCGTTTAGAGTTTGTTTTCACCCTCGTCGAGCGCCCAGAAAGTCTAATATCACCGAAATCCCGCAAGCCCAGTCGTGTTTTGCCGTTTTTATGCCATAATTTCTGATTTCGGTACGTTTGAATCAGAAAATCAGTAGAAAAATTGGAGAAATCGGAGAGAGAAGTCGCGAAAAGTGTTTACGAGCTCTATTCTTGAGCTTTAATGGCGGAAAATGGGTTAGTTACTACATTAACTCGTCGACGATGGTGGTTGTCGTGGTTTCTCAGACTTCTCAGAGAAGTCTGAAACGTATTTAATTTGAACATTTAAATTTAAAAAATATTAAAAATTTAGTTTTTAGAAATTTTTACTACATAAATTACACATACTCATTGTTGCTGTATATAAATTAAAAGTACATAAAATTTAATCAAATTGAATCATTGGAGATGAATTTGGATCTAAACACAAGTTTGTGGTTTCTCAGACTTCTCCGAGAAGTCTGAATTGTATTTAATATGAAATTTTAAATTAAAAAAAATTTCATACAAATTTTTGATACATAAATTAAACATAATCATTGTAGATGTATATAAATTTAAATTACATAAAAGTTAGTCAAAATGAGTGAGTATGAGATAAATTTGGATCTAAACACCATGTAGGTAAGAGTTTACGGTTTACGGGCTCAATATTTGTTGGATTAGGGTTCAAAGTTTCTCTTGGAGTGTAATTAACTATAAAAGAGTGTGAATAGCGAGTTATATATTGCATTGTGCAAATAACAAAGAAAACAAGAGTTTTGTCTAAGTTTGACATATGAAGTTGGATATCATGTTCTTATTAGTTTGTGACTAAGTTAAACAAGTTTGATGTTTGTTATAAGTTTTCTATATAATATGATGGTATTTAAGTAGTAATTATCAAGTTTATGGTTTATCAGACTGCCATTTCAGTCTGATCATGTCCATGGTTTATCATACTTCTTGATGGAAACCTGTGAATTAACCTGAAATAAGTTACCCTACTTGTGATTTTACCCCATATATAAACTAAAGTTACCAACCATAATCTGTAAAACTCACTATCGACTCTCTCTCTCTAAAACAGGAAGAATCTCTCTCTCTCTAAACTCTCTCAAACATCTCTCCGGAAACCCTCGTCGCCACCGCCACCGCCGTCGTCAGCTTCTTCAGTCTGGTAGTTACCTCTCCTTTTTCGTGTCACCTTACCAGTCCCTCCATCTATCTCTCTTCATCTTTTCATCACAACTCCATTTTCTTGTAGGTCGAATCGCCACCGCAACCGCCGCCACCACCCTCGCCGTCGTCAACTTCGTCTTTGCAATTGAGTTAAGCTTCCTAGAAACAAGTTTTGTGCCTTCTACTCTACTTTTTCTGCAAAATTTTTAGATCTATACGAAATAAGACCATTTTTCCATGTTCTTTGCCTAGATCTAAACAAACAGATGAGTTTTTAATTGATTATGTTTTAGATCTACAAGATAGAAGTCCATTTTTCTATGTCAAAAAAAAGTTCTAGGTCTGGTATGTATTTTGATGCGTGGTTGTATTCAGTCCAAAAAAAAACTTGAAAATTACTATATTAAAAGTATGAAAGTGAATTAGACTGGATACGAAGTCTGATACTTGACCTGATCTGAATTATACTCCATTAGAAGTCTGAAATTATACTTTCATTTAATTAGACTCTGTTAGAAGTCTGAAATTTGAGTTTGTACGAATTAGACTTGAGAAGAAGTCTGAAATTAGACTTTGCCGAATTAGACTCTTTTAGGAGTCTGAATTTTGACTTGATTTTAAATTAGACTTTATTAGAAGTCTGGATTTAGACTTGTTTTAATTTTTGCGACTGTTTTCTGGTACACATGATGGGGCGATTCAGTCACCTTCCAACGTCGAGTAGTTCATGTTCAACAGGTCGACGTCGATCCGGATCATCCTACGGATTCCCCAAGAAATGCTTCTGCGGTCTGGAGCCCGTCATGCGAACATCCACTACTGCCGATAATTCGGGAAGAAGATTCTTCGGATGTCGTAACTATGATGTAATGGCCTCTATATGTCATGTGGTTCGTTTTTTTTTTATGCTTATTATAATTTGGGATCTTAATATGATTGTATAAATGTGGCTGTGTAGGATGGTGGTTACCATATAATGAAGTGGTGGGATGAGGCTATGACTGAGGAGTTTAACGATGTAAAGCTGTATGTTGACCAACATGGTCAACTAATTGATGCCATGTTCGTTTCTAATGCTCAAAGCGACAAGTATTTGTCCACGTTGCTCGATGACGTCAAGGTAACGAAGGCAGAGATAGCTCAATTGAAGGAGCGGTTGACGGAGAAGCCATGTGGCCAGATAATGCGTGGCGTCGAGTTGAAGAGTCTGACGTTCACTGGTGCTATTATTATCGTCCTGATCATGTTTATCTGTTTTGGTTTCTTGTAATATGTGACAATTTGTAACCAAAAATTCTATTTTTTCCATGGAACGAGATATTTGATTATGAAGTTGGTTTAATTTATATGTGTCCTTCTTTACTATGTCAGACTGTTTATGAAGTCTGAAAAACTTAAACTTTTGAAAACTTTCACAAGTCTGGTCCTAAAAATATCACCATTTCAGACTGCAAAACGAGTCTGGCAGTAGAAGTATTTGAAAAGCGGCAATTAAAAATATTAGAAAAACCACAGAAAAAAGCGGGAATTTTGCCGCCCAAAATTTACAGACTTCTCGCTCAATTATCTCATCACTATCAGACTGTTAAAAGAGTCTGATATCAAACTGCGTTAAGAAGTCTGACATCAGATTGTGAAAGCGGTATTTTTATGTGGTATAAGATCTTGCTTGCTATCAAAACACTTTCCGAGAAAGATGCCGTAGGACCAATTTCTTCCTCGACCAGCAAATCGTTCAGCCACACGCTGCAACTCGTAAGTCTTATTATCTTCATCTTCTTTATCATCTTCATCTCCCACTTTCCCATACATGCTATAATCTACACCATCATAGTAAGACTCAGCGTGTTTCTTGAAAACTTGCTCTGGCCCATCACCACCACCACCAACACCACATCATCACCACCACCACCACCACCACAAATAGAATCATCTGATATTGAGCCCACATCTTCGTCTTCCCAGTCTTTGTCTTCGTCATCTTTATCTTCATCTTCATCTTTTACATCGTGATTCCCCGCATCTTAATATACCAAACCGGATCGGCTCGAGACACAAAGACGGATTAAATGCGCACTAGCTAACTCGACCATGCTCCTTACTTGCCTATCATTTGTGACATAAGTAGGAGGGCTATCCGGACCGATCTGTTGCAAGAGTGGTTCCGGATAACTCCACCAACTCGGTTTTCTTATCCAGCATATAATCATCTTGTACCATCTCAACAAGTTCACAATATGTAGAACGATCGCCCAAAGTGATAAACCGCCCTCCTTTGAAAGTATCCACCACAAAATGCCAAATATGGTCTCTCACAACCCATTCACCAAAATTAACAGGTAGATGCACCATTATCTGTAAAAACAATCATGGAAAAACAACATTAGCGATCTTAATGGAAATATCAGACTTCTTCGCGAAGTCTGATTCTATTAGCTACATTGCCAGAATTATTAAAAAAATATTTATAAATAATTACCGAACATAAGCATGTAAACTAACGCAGGAGGAACATATACAACTAACACACATATAAAAAAATTTAAAATCAACAAAATTAATCACAAATATAGCCAAAAAAAAACGGTTTAAAAATATTTGTCAATCCAGACTGCCACAGAAGTCTGACAAACAGTACGTCAGACCTCTATGGCAGTCTGAAAAAGAGGGTAGAATGTTACAAAGCAGACTGCAGATGCCGTCTGACGAAAAGTTATCAAAGCAGACTTCTATCGCAGTCTGACAAAAAAGGTATTTTTGCAATTGACTCAAACTTTGATTTTTTTGTCAGACTGCATTAGATGTCTGAGAAAAAGAAAAATGTATTTCTGCAATTGACCAAAATTTTGATTTTTTTGTCAGACTTCACGGAGAAGTCTGACGTTTGTCAAACTTCTCTTGTAGTCTGAAAAAATTATGGGGTATATTTGCAATTGACCGAAGTTTGACTTTCGTTCCCAGACTTCCAGGGTAGTCTGAAGAAATCTTTTAGACTGCGATAGAAGTCTGACAGAAATTGGTGTATTTTTTGCGTTGACCAAAATCTTCGATATCAGACTTTTTTAGCAGTCTGAAAGATTTCATCATTTTCAGACTGCCATAGAAGTCTGAAAATTTTTCCCTCCTATTCAGACTGCCAAATAAGTCTGATACTTTTTCCCCAATTTTGGTCAACTTTTGAAAAATTTCGGTCAATTACTACCAGTACCTTGTTTTTTTTTTCAGACTTCTGATTCCATCTGAAAAAACAGTCAACTTCCGGTCAAAGTCGCTCATTTTTTTTTCATACTGGATATGAAGTCTGAATAAAAACTCAAGTTTTCGGTCAATTGCAAAACTACCCTCTCGTTGACCATGTGGGTTTCATCAGACTTCTAAAGCATTCTGAGTATACAACTCATATCTGAAAATCGACGATATGCAAAAATTCATACCTATATCCGTTTAGAGTTTGTTTTCACCCTTGTCCAGCGCCCAGAACGTCTAATATCACCGAAATCCCGCAAGCCCAGTCGTGTTTTGTCGTTTTTATGCCATAAAAAATGATTTCGGTAAGTTTGAATCGGAAAATCGAGGGGAAATGGGAGAAATCGGAGAGGAGAACTCGCGAAAAGGAAGTCCGAGCTCTATTCTTGGGCTTTAATGGCAAAAAAATGGGTTAGTTACTGCATTAACTCGTCGACGATGGTGGTTGTCGTGGAGGTTGAGAATTGATGGCAATGACATTTCCGTAATTAAGTTAGATCTGAAATTTTTTTTTGTCTTTTGAAAAAAACGTTAGACTCAAACAGCAGTCTGAGGAATGGCATTTGCGTCAATACCCAGATACTTAGAAGGTAATTCATGGGATTCTAAAAAAGAGGAGAGGAATTGGGCATTTTTAGCTTTGACTTCAAATTGTAGGGTATTTTTGCAAAAATACAAAAAAAAACTAACATAGATTGGGAGCCTAACAAGTAAAATATCACAATGAAGTTCATTTACATTGCATCAGAAATTGTTGTTTCCATTGTTCAACTTCATAAGTCTAAAATTTATAGGTGTTCTGTTGAGGGCATGACCAATGGTTCTCTCAGAACTATTAGTAAATTTCAATCGGTCATCTTCAGATATTGACATTCCATCTACAAATAGATCTGATTTTCTGAAGTCGTAATGCACAAAAGGATGACCATCTTGAACCAACACTATATATATAACAAGGACTGAAGTTATCAAGAAACTCAGTGATTCATTTTCTCTGGCCATTTTGAACAACTATGAAATTTATCTCTTATTGTGTTTCTGTAATGTTGTGGTTTGCTTCTTATAATTTTTTTTTCTATGAACCTTGTTAAGCGTTGACTAGTTGGTTGAGTCTTTAAACACCATTTTATCTTCCTATTAATGTCTTGATGACTTTTAGCATCTTGATATTGACAATTTTATCCACAATTGTGGTGTGCTTTTTCTGTTTTTCTTGTTTTGTCTTGAATTTGTTGTTTTTAATTTTATCAACCGCATTCCACCTTGTCATATATGTAGACACTAAACAACTCATTCTTTTTTTGTTTGATATAACATTGAAGTGGTTTAGTCTGACTTGGCCCGACCCACAATCAGGTCATCCCTTCTCTATAGAGAGTTTAAATCTGCAAGAAGCCAAATGGATTGTGTCATGCTTTGGAAAAATCTGTTGCATTATTATATCTTTGTGTGCCGGACTAGTCTACTTGAACTTGAACAAGATATGACACATGAATTTACTCACTTGAAATTAAGGCAGTTAACGTTGAAAATCTTATATAATAATCTTTAAAATAAATATGCATCGCTTGATTGAATAATAAGTTTTGTAACATTTGACATGTTCAAAAAGATTATAGCACTATTTGGGTCGAAAAATTGAAAACATGAGCTGATTTAGTTGTTGAAGTGAAAGAAGATTCAATTGACATTATAATGTTAATAAAATGGGAGAGTTACTTAAATAGCATAGAAATTAGGTAAAATGACTAGACTAATCAACAACTCTTTTTTATTACTGAAATGTTTTCCATGCCCATGATGCCTTTCTAAACATTTGATAACAAAAACGTAATTACAGGAATGCCATTACTTTTTTTTCCACATCTGCGAAAAAACAGGCGCGGCGCCTACGTGGCGTAAAAACTGCCTACGTGTATTATGAAAATCTGCCGCAAAAATTTCTCGCTGTAGTGACGGCCGACTTACAGGACGAGCGGCTGATTTAAAAGAACGGCTGGCTTATTAGTTGGTCGGCTGATTTATATTCATAAGTCAGCCAAATGTTACGGCAGACTTATATGAACCTCGACCGACTTATGAATTGTCGGCTGACTTAGGAGTACACGACACGGCTGATTTATATTCGGACGGCCGATTTATGAAAAATTTGGCTGACTTATTGCTATGACATGGCCGACTTATTGTTGCCCGGCTGATTTATCGTAAATCCGGCTGACTTATTTGGCTGATTTATTTAGCAACGGCATACTTATGCGGGTTAATTGTGGCTGACTTATATTAAATCAGCCGTAATAAGACTGATTTACTTAAAAGTCGGCCTAATTACGGCTGATATATCATGGTTTTTACCCTATTTAAGCCATGATATAAGTCCTTTTTATAGAGTCTTTCTAGTGTTTTGTAGTCTTTTAGAGTCTTTTACAGGTCTTAGCACGTTTGGAGCATTATTGGAAGTATTGGAGCTTTCTGGAGCAGTTTGGAGCAAGGCTGAAGTTCGTGTCGCTGAGTATCTGATTTCACGTCAGGTATCGATCGATGCCCCCTGGTATCGATCGATACCCATCGCAGCATGACTATGACACGCGACTTAATGAAGATTTGAAGAACTGCATATTTGCCCCAGAAGTCTTTAATAATTACAAGAAGCCCCAATTCGTGTTTTAGGTTATAAATAGGACTTTACAGCCACTTGTTTAGGCTATGCTTTATTTTTTGTGTTTATTTTACTCTGGTTTTAGAGAGACAAGTCTGAATCTCCCTTCGTCCGAGATCAGATCTCAAAACCCTTGTGATTATTCTATTGATGATTTATTCAAACATGTTGTCTTCAATCTCCATGTCTGAGTAGATCACCTGTTAGGTTTAGGGTTTTCTCATAGGAATTTCTTTGAATGCTAGGTTGATTACCTGTTAGGATTCACTACCTGAATTAGTTCTTCACCTTAGGTTGTGTTCAAAACTTGTTCTAGATTAGCTACCTAGAATATAGATCTTAGGATAATTGATTAGGCACGAGAGTGCGATTAATTACCTGATAAAACCTAGGTGAGCAAATTAATTATTCGCAAAGAGATTTGGTTTAATTAATTTGTGAACATATCAAACTTGAACTTTAAAGCTGATTTAGAATTTAGGATTCGCAAAGAGATTTGGAATTCCTAGGATTTAGATTTAGATAGTTTTCGCAACGAGAGTTGGTTAATTATATTTTAGTGATTTGAGTTCTAGAACCGTGCTTAATCTGAATCATGTTAGTTAATTTAGCTGCATTCATTGATTTCCTGAGAAATACCCTAAGCCTATATTCTTCCAACTGAATTTACAAACGCTTTTACTTGCAATCCTGTTTTCAATTACATCTTCTGGTTTAGCTTGTTTCGGATCTATATAATCTATTGAGTGATACTTTAGTTCTTGTGTTCGACCCCTTGATTTACTGCAGCAACTGCTTTAGTACTATTTAGGGTATTAAATTGAGCATATCAATTTTGGCGCCGTTGCCGGGGACTCCATTCGCCGTTAGATTTTAGCTAAGAAATTCGTCTAAATCGCCTAGTATCGATCGATACCCTGCTGGTGTCGATCGATACCTGACGTCAATTTCAATAACTTACGTTCTTTGTTTCTGCTTTCAGGTGCATGCCTAATCGAGAAACCAGGAGCAACAAGAACGCTGAGCTAGTTGATCTATCACTGGAACAACTAGCAATTGTGGAACGCACAAACAGGAAAGCAAAGAAATCAGCCAAGATGAACAACAATCAGTTGGTTCGTGATGCAGCTGGTGCTTACAGAGACCAAGAGGGTCGGTTGTGCAATGACCAAGGACAACGTCTGGATGGAGAGGGGATCGTCATAGACCCTGCTCCTGTTGTCGCTGAGAATGCCGCTGGGAACGCGAGGAATGATGTGGTTAATCGTGGAAGGACGATTGGTGAATGCAACAGGCCTGACCAGTTTTTCGCCAATCGTTCAACAATTCGTCCTCCTGCGTTTGAGAGGAATGACTTTGAGCTGAAGCCTGCTTACTTCACTCTAGTGGGACAGCATCTCTTTCATGGTCTTCCTCATGAACATCCAATGGACCATGTCGAGAGGTTCGAGGACTTGGTCACTAGCATTAAGAGCAATGGAGTGTCCTACGACTATATATTCTGCAAGCTCTTCCCCTACTCTCTAGGTGGAGAAGCGACCTACTGGCTGAGGCAGCTACCTCCTGGTTCGCTAACTACATGAGAGGACACTAAGAGAGCCTTCCTGATTAACTTCTATGACGATGCACGATCTGAGGATCTGAGGAATAAGATCTCCACCTTTTCTCAAGGACCTACTGAGGCGTTCAAGGCTGCTTGGACGAGATTCAGATCATATCAGAGAGATTGTCCACATCACGGATACTCTGATGTGCAGCTGCTGGGTATCTTCTTTAGAGGAGTAGATTGGAGGTATCAGATGGCTCTGGACTCTTCAAGCAATGGTAATTTCAACACTAGGTACCCTGAGGATGCTTATGTGTTGATTGAAAACTTTGCATCTAGTAGTAGCACCAAGAGTGCAGACTCCGAGCGCAAGAAGCTGGCTGGTAACATGGATGGGTCGCAGATCGCTGAAGTGAAAGCTCAGATGGACTCTATGCACAGCCTTCTGCTGGGAAAGACAACGAAAGCGGTCCACTTTGCTGCTGAGAATGAAGTAGAAGATTGTAACTACGTTGGTGGTTCTTGTTTTCAGGGTCAGCGATTTGGGTACAACACCAATCGAAACTTCACCAATAATGCTCAGCAAGGAGGATACCAATCCCCACCACCCAAAGCTCCTGACAACAAGATTGAGGCCATGTTTGAAACACTCGTTCAAGGACAGCAGCAGATCACAGTGAACTTCAATGGGAAATTGGATGATTTGTACACCGATTTGAGTGGAATGATCGAGGCTCTAAAAACAAGCCACAAGATGCTGGAGACGCAAGTAGCTCAGACTGCAGCAAATTCCAAGGGAAAGGCGGTTCATTCACACAATGCACACGTCAATGCCATCAGCTCATGTGCAGAAAATTTCGATGAAGTTCTTGAAATCGCACAAGCATCGATCGATACTCCCCAGTATCGATCGATACCAGCCAGACGTCTGCTCGAATGGATCCAAAAACCCGTGTATCGATCAATACCCCATTGGTATCGGTCGATGCTGAGGCAATTTCTGAGGAGACACATGATATTTCGACTGAGGTGCCTCAAGTAGTAGCAGCACGATTCAATATCGCCCAATTTTGGGAAGACTATGAAACGAAGTGTCAGGCAGCGATAGCTAAGGAACGAGCTGAGAAAAGAGCTCGCAAATCCAAGAAGGTGAATCATGTTCCTAAACACCTCAGAGATCCCATCTCTCCAAAGCAGCTGCGTGGCTTTGAGAAGATGGTAAGAAGGATCTCCCCTGATTCAACCTTTGAAGAAGCTCTAGAGTGCCGTCCTCTGCTAAGTCACTTCAAAGATTGCAGAGAAACTGAGGAAGAGATAAGGCACTCTTCATTAAGGCTAGAGGTCCACCTCCACTGAGACAGCTGACCCAAAGACAAGATCCAGGGAAATTCGTGGTTCCATGCTCTATCTCTGGAGTTGATTTCAAAGAGTCTCTTGTCGACTCAGGAGCTAGTGTCAATGACATCTCAAGGGCAATTGCAGAGCGGTTGGGGGCTGATATTTGATCAACAAAGGTATCTATCACACTCGCGAACAACTCCACCTCACTTCCACATGGTACAATCTCTGCTCTATAGGTCAAAGTAGGAGATTGTCTGGTGCCGGCTGATTTTCAGGTTGTGGAGATAGGTGCGATATCTCGTATGCCTATACTCCTGGGACGACCGTTCATGGCTACTGCTGGCGCGATCATAGACACGCCTAATAAGAGAATCTCTTTCTCTTACATAGACGGAGGAGTTTACTATGATGTCATTCCCCCTAGGAGTGCTCCCACACATGTCTCTAGCATCGAGGTTGTCACAGGAGAGTGGCTAGCAGTTGATCTTTCGGAAGAGCCTCCTGATGAGCTTACTGTCGTAGATGTTCCAGCTGAACCGCCCAGCATCCACAAGGAAGTTTCCAAGAAGACCAAGGCAACAAAGAAGAAGGCCAAGAGAAAAAAGGTCGAGAATCCCCATGTCACTTTGATACCTCAGAAGTGTGATGGAGATTCGATTGAGTATAAGGTCAAATGCAAAGGAGCCTTGAAGCCATTCTCTAAGGCTAGAGTACTGCTTACTTCTGAGCTGAAAGAGAAGGTAAAAGAGTTTGTGGACAGCATGCTGAGCAGAACTCTGAAGCAATGTCAAGTTGTGGAGCCTGTTTTGGTGCAAGCTCTCACTCATATCCAACCTGAAGGGCGTTACAGTCAAGCTATTGACGTTAAACGAGCGCTTGGTG
>PKML01051134.1:0-11552 GCA_002933935.1 Eutrema yunnanense
ACGAAGATGAGACTTGGTAATTTAAATTTCGATTCTTGTCTATTTCAATTTATTTAGTTTATTAATTAATCTAACATATTAATTTGTTATTTTTTATGTTTGCAGGTTTAGGTTGTCGACTGGGATCACAAAGGCGATATTGTAGATTCTCCATACGATGTTGGAAGAACCGTATGAGACATACTAAAAGATGCCGATATATGTAAAAGACTCGTGGCACTGAAATTTCGCGGTAAGATTTTGATCTTTCTTATTTTTTGCCAATTTTATCAATCATTTTTAAATCTAACAATTTTTGTCTTTTTTTGTTGTAGCAAGAGTTCACTTAGGACCATATGAGGATGACACAAGTGCTGGCTACTTTCGACAAGTATGCCACACTCCAATATTCGAAACACATGTATGAGTGCATGCAGAAGTGGTTGCACAACAAAGATAAGCCGAAGGACCTTGAGGACGACGTGTGAAAGGGCTTATGCGAAAAATTGGAGTCGGCATGCGACAAATAAGCTCTCCGCAAAAAATTCGAAGAACCGGAAGAGTGATCAAGTCTGGAAGGGGATCTACATTCACAACGGCGGCGCAAAGACTGTTGAACGTCAAGCGCATGAAGCACATGAAATGGTAATTAAATTTACAATTTTTTTTACAAATTTTACATTTTTCAATTATTTTTTAAATCAACAAATTTTCACAGACGAAAGAAGTCGGTGGGATCCGTCCATATTACCTAGAAGTCAGTGGGATCCGTCAAACGTTGATGAAGCTCACGGTAATAATGAGTCGGCACAAATCGTTGACGCATTAAGTAGATCATTTCTTCCCACGTCTCAACGGGGTTCTCTCGGTTGCGCCTTCGGTTTGTCACAAGTTGATACCACCAATCAATGGCATAGTCGTGAAATTAAGTGGCAGCCAATCTCATTTTCTTATGTGTGGAGAAATTTTGGCAATCGAATACCAATTCCACCTTCTTTTCCCATTCAAGGAAAACGTCTGGGTCGTTCTTTCCGTAGAACGGTGGAATACGAAGCTTCATTCCGCCTAGATCATTGTCGTTTTGCCTTCGAGCTAGTGGATGTCTTTCTCGGTTTCCCTCGGAGGAATCTCCTCGATCGTAAAACGGGTTATCTTTCGGCTCGTATCGCATCGGTCGGTTCCTCCTTTGTCTCGCCGGTGCGTGGCAACTCCCTCGTCCAACACTCTGGTCTGACCTAAATCCCTCGGCTCTTTGGTCAGCTCCTTGCTGCCTCTCTTGTCTTCCGGGCGTACGGACCTCAAGCGCGGCCATACGGTCTTACATTTCATGTAAAAGTTCGGTGATAGCGTCGACCTTTTGATTCACTGCTGCCTCACGTTCCCTCCTTGACCGGGAAGTCTCGATTTCACTTGCATCGGACATTTTGGTACCTGAAATAAATCACACACAAATCACCAGCAACAAGTCCTTGCAAAATAATTTTATTTGGATACGAACAGATTTTGCAAAAAATTATTTTAAAACAAAAACTCAATAACGATGGATGCAAAGAAATATGAAATGATCGAAAAATTAACAAACGACACACCTTGCAACCTAATACGATCTAAATGAATATGAAGAGACACACATGATGCAAAAATAAACTGACACAATTAACTAGATGCGCAAACCAAAACTTAAACTTGATCTAAACAGAATTTTAAGAGACAAAATGATGAACACCACTATATGAACCCTAATTTTTTTTTTTTTTGATTTATGATGCAAACGAAAATTGAACACCTAAACAAGGATCTAGATGCAAAAATTATAAGCAAAATTAAGAACAAATTCGACACAAAAAAATCCAGAATATGAAAAGACTCAAAAACAAAAATCGCAAAACACAAAAATAAATAAGGAACAAAATTAAAATAAATGAGATATGGAACAGTATTACCCAGATTGTGGAGTGGTTCTCTGATACCACTTGTTACGAATCCCCTAGATCGCACACTCTAAGGTTTGGGTAAGAACGGGATAGGCTTCGCAAGCAACATGATTGCTTCAAAGTATGTGGATCGAATGGTCTCACAAGGGTTGCGGAAGGCCCTTGATATTCCACTTTGTCTCGTTTGGATATGACTCACCAAATTCGACAAAGGTTTTCGTTAGATATGACACACTAACGAGAATTTTGATCTAGAAGAGAAAAGAGATTTTTGATTCAAATTCTAGATGGATTTCGATAATGAGTTACAAGGGAATTATATAGGAAAATAAGAGGGGTTGCATACACAGCAATAAACCACCTCGAAAATGAGAGAAAAATAAAGACAAAGCCAAAAAATACCTCAACTATTTAATTTTTGCCAGAAATCCACACAAACTTTTTGCGTTGCCAGAAACGCACACAAACTATTTTTTCGATCCATAAAAATACACAAACTTTTTAAAGTTCCATTTTCCCCCCTATGATTTCACGTCCGTTAACGGACATAACAGAATCGATAAACGGCGTTAATTTTCTGTGGGGAAAAATGCCAAAAAATACCTCAACTATTTAATTTTTGCCAGAAATCCACACAAACTTTTTGCGTTGCCAGAAACGCACACAAACTATTTTTTTGATCCATAAAAATACACAAACCTTTTAAAGTTCCATTTCCCCCCCTACGGAAAAGTGTCTAGAAAGTTCTTGGCATTGATCACATCGATGAAACTGGCGATGATGGCTTTATTTGAATGATGCTGTGAAATAAGGTGTGTACTCTGGGGAGCTGTGGATGTCTACGGAGAAGTACATGGTGGTTAGATTTGGAACTGGTTAGGTGATATGTGGAGCATTAAGAAAAAAATCATTGCAATGTTTCAAGAACAGGTGAGTCTCCGTGTTTTCAAACATCTTTCTCTGGTTTGGTTTTTTGTTTGCTTGAGGGCAAGCAAACACTAAGTCTGGGGGAGTTGATATATCATGGTTTTTCCCTTTTTTATCAATGATATAAGTCTTTTTTATAGAGTCTTTCTAGTTTTTTCATAGTCTTTTAGAGTCTTTTCAGGTTTTAGCACGTTTGGAGCATAATTGGAGAAGATGAGACGTTTTGGGTGAAATCGTAGGGGGGAAAATGGAACTTTAAAAAGTTTGGATATTTTTATGGATCGAAAAAATAGTTTGTGTGCGTTTCTGACAATGCAAAAAGTTTTTGTGAATTTCTAGCAAAAATTAAATAGTTGAGGTATTTTTTGGCATTTTTCCCCATAGAAAATTAACGCCGTTTATCGATTCGGTTATGTCCGTTAACGGACATGAAATCGTAGGGGAGAAAATGGAACTTTAAAAAGTTTGGGTATTTTTATGGATCGAAAAAATAGTTTGTGTGCGTTTCTGGCAACGCAAAAAGTTTGTGTGGATTTCTGACAAAAATTAAATAGTTGAGGTATTTTTTGGCATTTTTCCCTAAAAATTAAACACAAGTTTGAATAACCCTTGCCCTCCATGCGCAAATGCCCCTTAGGATTCTTGATATTTTTGTTGAATATTATTGGATTTTTGACTTGTGATTTTCGTGGGCTTCATGGGCTTAGATCAACAATTGGGTTTTATTGGAAGTGACCTACTTGCTTCGTTAAAAACTTTTCTTCGGAAAACCCATTGGGACAAAACCGAAGAGAAGGAAAAGAGCACAAGTAAATCACTTAGCCAAATGTTGATCTACTTGGGCATGAATTCAAAACCAGTAAGGTTCGAATGCATCTTCTACGTCCTGACCCAAGTACCCTTGATGATACAACCCCCCTAAGACCATTTTGAATCTTCTGACCTTAGCGCCTATCTTTGAGTAACATTTTGATCGGTTAGCAACCGATCGAGATCTTTTTTCGAGCTTTCCAACTGGTTCAAGCAATGCTGAGCTGCTCATCCAGAATCATATCAATACCCAAACGGTTAAGGACCGTGACGTGCAGGTCGAAGAGTTGAAGAGCGCCCACAACTCGACCCACAAGGAGCTAAAGGAGATGAAAGAAATCATGAAAATGGCGTTCTCCGATCTTTTAAAAAAATATTTTCGTTTCTAATTTTCAAACTGTTTTTATTTGTTTTTTTTAACAATTTTTGTTTTGTTTTTCTTTTTACAATTTTTATGTTTTCTGAATTTTAATTTTAATTAATAATTTTTTTCTTCATAATACAAATTAATTTTAATTAATATTTAATTATTTTATATAGAATTGTTTTTATTTTTTTTGGAACACAAATATGGAGTTCCGTCGGACATAACGACCGTCGGAATGACGTCGGAAATATCTCTGACAATTTTTCGATAATGTTTCAACTTGGCATTCCGACTACCACATTGTCGGACAGTCGTCGGAAATTACTCCGACGGACCAATCTCGCCGAAAATGCCTCAGATATATTTTGTCGGTAATCTGCCGGACATGTTCCGACGAGAACTGTCCATCGGAATGTGCCGACGATTTTCTTACGAAATTTGATTTCTGACGAACTATAACCGATGGATTAATATCCAACGGAAATGGCCACGGATTTCCGACGGGATTTGCTGTCAGTTTCCAACGGGATTTGCCCTTCAGTTTCCGACGGGATTTTCCCTTCAGTTTCTGACGGGATTTGCCGTCAGTTTCCGACTTCTATCTTGTAGTGTCCAAAATAACGTTCTACGTAGTTTAAAATTCGTTTTCAACTAATATGTAGTCCATAATATACGTTACTTAACCAAGTTGTTGGTGGTCGGGTGGTTCCTTTTCTGCGGTGAGTGTCGGCCCTGCTGGTTGATATATCATAGTTTTTACCCGTTTTAGGCCATGATATAAATCTATTTTATAGAGTCTTTCTAGTATTTTGGAGTCTTTTAGAGTCTTTTCAGGTTTTAGGTACGTTTGGAGCATTATTGGAGATATTGAAGCATTCTGGAGCTTTTTGGAGTCAAGCAGAGATCATGTAGCTGAGACACCGATTTGATGCCTGAGTATCGATCGATACACTTATGGTATCGATCGATACCCGTCGAAGAAACAGAAGGATCGCGACTTATTTGAAGATTTAAGGAACTGCAAATTGCCCCAGAAGACTTTATTATTTACAAGAAGCCCCAAAACGTGTCTTAGGTTATTTATTAGGTTTTTCAGCCACTTTTGTGGCTAAGTTTTATTCTACTCTTGAATTCTACTTTGGTTTTGGTGAGAGAGCTTTTGAGGGAGATAAGTCTAAAACTCTGTTCGTCCGAGAGAAGATTTCGAACCCCTGTTTTACTCTCTTTCTTATTATTTATTTGATGATTTATTTAAACATGTTTATTGCTTCAATTTCCATGTCTGAGTATATCTCTTGTTAGGTTTAGGGTTTTCTTTGAATGTTAGGTTGATTAGTTGACTAAGGGTTATAATATGAATTAGTTATTTGCCTTAGGTTGTTCTCATAGCTAATTCTGGATTGGTCACCTAGACTTAGATCTTAGGTTAATCGATTAGGCACGAGAGTGCAATTGAGAAACCTGATAGAACCTAGGGTGAACAAATTAACTATTCGCCAAGAGATTTGGTTTAGTTGTTTTGTGAACAAATCAAACTTGAACTAAAAGCTAGTTTAGACTTTAGGATTCGCAAAGAGATTTGGAATTCTAGGATTTAGGCTTAGATAATTCTCGCAACGAGAGTTGGTTAATTATACTTTAGTGATTTGAGTTCAAGAACCATGCGCAACCTGAACCCTGATTAATTAGTTTGTCTGCATTCATCGCTTTCCTGAGAAATACCCTCAACCTATCTTTCTTCCATCGAACTTACAACAGTTTAATTTACGTATTGCTTTCAATTACATTGATCACTTAGCTTAATTCTCATCTATATAATCTATTGTGTGTTTCCTTGAGTCTCTGTGGATTCGATCCCTAAGTATTACAACCGACAAAGCTTTAGTACTTTTAGGGTATTAACTTGAACTTATCAAATTTGGTGCCATTGCCGGGGACTCAATTCGCCATTAGATTTTAGTTTGAGATTTTCGACTAAGCCCGACTGTATCGATCGATACCCAACTGGTATCGGTCGTAATCTTTTTTTTTGTTACTTACGTGCCTTGTCAAGTTTTGTGTTTCAGGTGTATGCCTATTCGCGAAACCAGGAGGAACAAGAGCACTCAGCTAGTTGATCTTTCCAACAAGGAGCTAGCGAATTTGGAACGTGCAAACAGAAAAGCAAAGAAGCCAGTAGAGATGAACAATCCAGTGGTATTGATTCGTGATGATGCTGGAGATTTGAGAGACCAATAGGGTCAATTGTGCAATGAGAGAGGGCAGCGACTTGATGAAGCTGGAAATATCATTGTCCCTACAGTTGCTGCGAATGCAGGGAATGTTGTGGCGGATCGCGGTAGAACGATTGGTGAGTACAACAGACCTGAACAGTTCTATGCCAATCGATCAGCGATTCGTCCTCCTCCTTTTCAGGGAAACGACATTGAGCTGAGTCTTGCATACTTCACTCTTGTGGGTCAGCACCCTTTTCATGGTCTTTCTCATGAACACCCTATGGATCACATTGAAAGGTTTGAGAATTTGGTTACAGGCATCAAGTGCCATGGAGTATCCTATGATTACCTCTTCTGTAAGATTTTCCCATACTCTCTTAGTAGGGATGCAGCTAATTGGCTGAAGCAATTATCTCCTGGT
This sequence comes from Eutrema yunnanense, assembly GCA_002933935.1. NCBI lineage: Eukaryota > Viridiplantae > Streptophyta > Magnoliopsida > Brassicales > Brassicaceae > Eutrema > Eutrema yunnanense. The sequence goes on from PKML01051134.1 coordinate 6,655, forward strand.
TCGCTGACTACATGGGCGGAGACGAAGAATGCGTTCCTGAATAATTTCTATGATGATGTAAGATCCGAAGAGCTCAGGAACATGATTTCTCAATTTTCTCAGGGTCCGACAGAGGCACTCAAGGCTGCTTGGATTCGTTTCAGGTCATATAAGAGAGATTGTCCGCACCATGGGTTTACTCAGGTTCAATTGCTGGGTACTGTCTACAGAGGGATTGATTGGAGGTACCATATGGCATTGGATGCTGCGAGTAATGGGAATTTTAACACCAGGTATCCAGATGATGCGGTTGTGCTGATTGAGAACTTGGCCTCTAGCAATAGCACCAAGAATGCTGATTTCGAGCGGAAGAAGCAGGCTGTAGGAGTTGATGGATCGCAGATTGCTGAAGTTCAGGCCAAGCTAGATTCTATGCACAATCTATTGATGGGCAAAACGATGAAGGCGGTCCACTTTGCTACTGAAGATGAAGTGGAGGATGTTAACTATATTGGTGGAGCTGGTTTTGGGTTGAATCAGTTTGCCCACAAACCATTCCAGAGCAATGGCTATACCAGGAACTATGGGAGTTCGTCTTATCAACCTCTGCTTGCTAAAACCCTAGAGAGAAAGATTGAGTCTACGCTTGAACAGTTGGTTTAAGGATAGCTGCATATAACAATGGATTTCAATGGGAAAATGGATGATATGTACACAGATCTGAGTGGAAAGATCGAGGCTCTCAGTATTCATTAGAAGATGCTGGAAACTCATATAGCTCAGACTGCAGCAGCTGTCAAGGGGAAGATGGTTCTTTCACAGAATGAATACGACAATGTAATCACCTTAAGAAGTGATGAAGAGGTCACTGCAGTGGTAGAAAAGGGTTTGAATGCAGAAAATTTCGCAGAGATTGAAGGTGATTTGGAGCCTGATTCGGCTGTATCGATCGATACCCACCCTGTATCGACCGACACCATTGAGTGTATCGATCGATACCCACCATGTATCGATTGATACCCACCTTGTATCGATCGACACCAATCAGCAGAAGCGACACAGTAACCCAGTATCGATCGATACCCTCCTGGTGTCGGTTTACACCCCTCGTAGACTGAGCCAGAAATTGAGAAGAAGCAAGAGATGACTGAGGAACGTGTTTACAAGCTTAAGGTGCCATACCCTCGACCACCTAGACATCTCATGAATCCCATCATTGCAGAGAAGTTGTTCGCTTTTGAGAAAATGGTGAGGAGAATTCCTCATACTATGTTATTTGAAGAAGCTTTTGAAAATCGCCCTTTGGATTGTTACTTCCGATATTGCAGAGAAACTGAGGAAGAGATCAAGGCACTCTTCATCAAGGCAAGAAGCACACCACCACCGATGAAGCAGTTGACTAAGAGGGAAGACCCAGAAAAATTTTCAGTTCCATGCTCTATCTCTGGAGTTGAATTCAAAGAGTCTTTCGTTGATTCAGGGTCGAGCGTCAATGTCATGTCAAAGGCACTTGCAGAGAGGTTGAAAATTGGTGATATTAGATCTTCTCAGATGACTCTCGCATTCGCGAACTCTTCCACCTCAGTCCCATACGGTACAATCCCTGATTTGCTGGTTAAAGTAGAAGATTGTCTGGTTCGTGCTGATTTTCAGGTTGTGGAGATAAGCGCAAGATCTAGTACGCCTTTAATTCTTGGAAGACCGTTCATGGCTACAGTTGGTGCAATTATAGACACGTCCAGTGAGAAGATCTCGTTCTCATACATTGACGAACATGTCTCATACAAAGCCATTCCTTCTAGAAGAGCTCCCAAACATATCTCTTGCATCACTGTTGTCACAGGAAAGATGTTGATGGTTGATCTTTTGGACGAGCCTTATGATGAGCGTTATGTCATAGACATTTTAGATGGTCCTTCTATCATCACCAAGAAAGACATCAAAACGGCTAAGGCAAAGAAGAAGGTGAAGACAAAAAAAGTCGAGAGTGCTACCTATGTGACCTTAATCCCTCAGAAGTGTGATGGAGATTCAATTGAATATAAGGTGAAGTGCAAGGGAACTTCGAAACCATTCTCTAAGGTTAGAGCTATTCTCACTTCAGAGCTGAAAGAGAAAGAAAAGGATGTTGTGAAGGGTATGTTGAGCAGAATTATGAATCTGGAGATGTCAAGTTGTGGAGCTTGTTTTGGAGCAAGTTCTCATTCTTATCTTGACTGATCGTCCGTAAAGTCAAGTTCGTTACGTAAAACAAGCGCTTAGTGGGAGGCAACCCACTAGTGAGTCTGTATATAAGTCTTTTATTTTTGTGATTTTTTGTTTTTTGTGTTTTTTGTCTTAAGTGAATCAGATTGGAGCAAACAAGGAGAAACAGAACTTGCATCGACCAAATCGCCCTGGTATCGATCGATACACCCAGTGTATCGGTCGATACCCTACGCGCAGAGAATTCTCATTGTCGATTTAAGCCTGGTATCGATCGATACTAGGTTGTGTGTCGGTCGATACCCCTGTTCCATTACGGTAACTTCTTGTTCTTCATGATTCTACTCTGTTCTTTTGTTTCTTTCACCAACCTTAGGCTGGATAACACTGGGGACAATGTTGTTTAAGTCTGGGGGAGGTAGTTGCTGACATTGTGTTTGTTTTTCTTAGAGTCAGTTATTTTTTAGTCAAAATTTGTTATATTGAGTCAAAACTTGTTGGAGATGATGATCTTTTTCTTGAATCTATTATTCTGACCTTGCTTCTAAGTGACAATTGTTACAGAATCAGTTCTAGATCAGACTAATGAAAAATCTAAAGGCTGACCAGTTACTAAAAAGCGCCCATGTTTCCAACAGAATCCATTAAAGCCTGAGCGAATTTTTGCACTTCATCGATGTGGTTGATGTTCATAGCGCTTGATTCCTCATTCATATCTGACAAATGAACCCATGTGTTTAAAGTAATGGTATTTCTCTCCCTTGTTACAAGTTAATAAATAAGATGCATTAAAAGATGAAATGAGTTTCTTCTGAGTAGAGGGGTAGGAAAATTTCCAGCGATCCCATTATTCTACTTCAGAAGGAATGATCACACAAAGGTGGAAGTGAGGTTAGAAAAATTTCCTGTGATACCATTATTCGCCTACACATTTGATTACTTTTAATGGAAGAACCGGAAATTCGGTGGCAAATACCATCAATACTCGCGTTCCCTTTAATAAGTATATGCGAGCAAACATGATGAGAAATAAGTATGGGGGAGAGGAAACAATACCAAAAGTGTGAAAAGTGGGTAGTTCTTTTGTCATGATATTATATGGGAAAGAATCTAGAAGATTCTTGGCATTGATCACAGCGATGAAACTGGCAAGGAATGCTTTATTGGGTAATGCAGTGAAACAATGGGTGTAGTCTGGGAAGCTGCGAATGTCTACGGAGAAGTACATGGTGGTTAGATTTGGAATTGGTTAGGTGATATGTGGAGCACTAAGGAAAAAAGTAATTGCAATGTTTCAAGAACAGGTGAGTCTCCGTGTTTTCAAACCTCTTTCTCTTGTTTAGCTAAGTCTGGGGGAGTTGATATATCATGGTTTTTACCCGTTTTAGGCCATGATATAAGTCCTTTTTATAGAGTATTTCTTGTTTTTTGGAGTCTTTTAGAGTTTTTTCAGGTTTTATGTACGATTGGAGCATTATTGGAGATATTGAAGCATTCTGGAGCTTTTTGGAGTCAAGCAGAGATCCTGTAGCTGAGACACCGATTTGATGCCTGAGTATCGATCGATACACTTATGGTATCGATCGATACCCGTCGAAGAAACAGAAGGATCGCGACTTATTTGAATATTTAAGGAACTTTAAATTGCCCAGAAGACTTTATTATTTACAAGAAGCCCCAAAACGTGTCTTAGGTTATTTATTAGGTTTTTTAGCCACTTTTGTGGCTAAGTTTTATTCTACTCTTGAATTCTACTTTGGTTTTGGTGAGAGAGCTTTTGAGGGAGACAAGTCTGAAACTATGTTCGTCTGAGGGAAGATTTCGAACCCCTGTTTTACTCTCTTTCTTATTATTTATTTGATGATTTATTCAAACATGTTTATTGCTTCAATTTCCATGTTTGAGTAGATCTCTTGTTAGGTTTAGGGTTCTCTTAAGGGATTTCTTTGAATGCTAGGTTGATTAGTTGATTAAGGGTTCATAATCTGAATTAGTTCTTTGCCTTAGGTTGTTCTCATAGCTAATTTTGGATTGATCACCTAGACTTAGATCTTAGGTTAATCGATTAGGCACGAGAGTGCAATTGAGAAACTTGATAGAACCTAGGGTGAGCAAAATAACTATTCGCAAAGAGATTTGGTTTAGTTGTTTTGTGAACAAATCAAACTTGAACTAAAAGCTAGTTTAGACTTTAGGATTCGCAAAAAGATTTGGAATTCTAGGATTTAGGCTTAGATAATTCTCGCAACGAGAGTTGGTTAATTATACTTTAGTGATTTGAGTTCAAGAACCGTGCGCAACCTGAACCCTGATTAATTAGTTTGTCTGCATTCATTGATTTCCTGAGAAATACCCTGAACCTATCTTTCTTCCATCGAACTTACAATAGTTTAATTTACGTATTGCTTTTAATTACTTTGATCACTTAGCTTAATTCTAATCTATATAATCTATTGTGTGTTTCTTGAGTCTCTGTGGATTCGATCCCTAAGTATTACAACCGACAAAGCTTTAGTACTTTTAGGGTATTAATTTAAGCTTATCACTGGTCTAGGCCAGGGATCGATTTCCCGCGGGAGCGGAATTACCAGGACAATCACTTGGCCAAGTGGGGCATTATAAGTGGGCTGTGTCACTCCCACCCGAGAGATTAATCCGGGCCTGTTTGGGCTTGGGATTACTCCCGGGGGCGAAAGACATCAAAAAAAAAAAAA
>PKML01051144.1:9250-22523 GCA_002933935.1 Eutrema yunnanense
TATGTGTAAGTTTAAGTTTATATTTTAGTCCACTGCAAAACGGGTTAAGTAAACAGGTTAGTCCGATTTCACAGTTCTATCTATAATCATTAGTTGTATATATTATAAAATTCAAAAAAGATCAAAACAAATTTTTTAAAATTTTAAAACAAATTTTAAGAAAAAATTACTCCGCGCTACAGCGCGGGTTAATTCCTAGTTACATATTATGCCATTACAAATAACAAAAGATAATTGAATTAGGAAATGATATAACTGTTTTTTAAAGTTATTGAAAAAAATATAAAATTTTTTTTTCCTTCAACATGCATTCAAAAGTGTATTCATCTTCTTTACTTATTTAAATATTAAAAAATATTACAAGATATTTTATTATTTCAAATAACAATCAGTCCATATTCAATTCAATTGTTTAAAAAATAATAATTAATTTGTATTTCAAATCTATTCGTATTTGCAATATTTTCCATTTGTTATTTTATAATTAATTTGTATTTTATTAAAAATTCAATTCAATTGTTTAAAAAAAAAAAAAATTAAAACAAAATGTGTTTTAAAAGAAACTCAGTTGGAACTGTCAAGGTTTGAGAAGCGACTTGACAGTTCAACACCTAAGGGAAATGTGTCGTGAGCATTTTCCGGACTTTCTGTTTCTCTTATAGACTAAAGACTCTAGTGATCACGTGATGAGGCTGAAAAGATCGTTGGGTTACGACCACATTCATTTGGTAAACCCAGTGGGTCTAAGTGGAGGTTTAGTGTTGTTTTGGAAGAATTCACACTCGGTAGACATTCTTCAATCGAATAATAGAATAATTGACACAAAGGTTAAATACGGGTCAAGGGAGTTTTTTTAACCTTTGTGTATGGAGACCCGGTCAGGACTCGTCGTCAGGCGGTGTGGGACATGATTACTATGTTTGGCAGTAATAGAGACGAGGCCTGGTTTCTCGTAGGAGATTTTAATGAAATCACCAATGGCTCGGAGAAGATTGGTGGAGCAACTCGACCTGAAACGAGTTTCTATGCATTCAGATCCTTTATAAGGGAATGTCGTATTAAAGAAACACCAAGCTCGGGTAATCGAATGTCATGGGGAGGATGGAGAGAAATAATCAATGCGACAGGTTTAAAGGAGACCGTATGGATACAGTGTCGATTGGACAGAGCTTTTGGGAACTCAGAATGGTTTCGTATCTTCCCGAGAACACATTCTGAATACTTGAAGAAATGGAGATCGGACCATAGACCGATCATTACTCGGTTTACTGGGAACACTGGGAAGCGCAGGGGTCGCTTCAGTTTTGATAAAAGATGGTGTTCCAAGCCAGGTATAATGGAGGTGATTCGGAAAGGATGGAATTTGCAACACGGTCAACGACGAGTCTCTGATCGCATCGCTGATTGCAGGAAGGAACTCTCCAAATGGAAAAAAGTCTCGAACAACAATTCAAAGATTAAACTGCAGAGGTTGCAAAATGAACTAGATGCTGAGGGCTCACGAACCAGACCCGATACCGCGAAAATGCAGGAATTGCGCATTGAGTTGATTAAAACGACACGGGAGGAAGAACAATATTGGCAATTGCGGGGTAAAGAATCATGGTTGAGAGTCGGGATAGCAATTCAAGTTTCTTTCATGGAAGCGTGAAAAATCGGAGAATGAAAAACACCATCGCCTCACTTTTGGACAGCAACGATATAGAACATTTTGAGGAGGAAGCAAAGGGTGAAATTGCGGTGGAATACTTTACCAATATTTTCACCTTTTCAAACCCAGGAAGCATTGCGGATCTGCTACAGGGTATGACATCAAAGGTAACAGACGTAATGAATGATGAGTTAACAAGAGCAGTAACAGCTCAAGAAATCCGTAAAGATGTGAAAGGCATAAAAGGAGATAGTGCACCGGGAGCTGACGGTATGTCTGGGAATTTTTTCCAACAGTTTTGGGGTATTGCGGGTACTCAGGTAACAATGGAGGTCATGAAGTTTTTTGAAACTGGGATTTTGCCACATGACTGGAATTTTACTCAAACCTGCTTGATTCCTAAGATTCCAAACCCGAACAAAATGACAGATTTACGACCGATAAGTTTGTGCTCCGTAACATATAAGATTATTTCCAAAATCTTATGCACACGGCTGAAATCCTTTTTACCTGCACTGGTATCGCAGACCCAAGGGGCCTTCGTCGAAGGGCGGCTGATCTCAGATAATCTTCTAATAGCCCATGAAATGATTCATGGTTTGCAAACGAATCAGAACTGTAAGGAAGATTTCATAGCCGTCAAAACAGATATGTCAAAAGCGTACGATAGGGTGGAGTGGTGCTTCTTAGAGGAGTTGTTTGGTAAAATGGGCTTTGCTCCGAAATGGATTGGATGGGTAATGGAATGTGTAAGATCATTATCATACACAATTCTACTGAATGGTGAAACACATGGATATATTAAACCAGAAAGAGGAATCCGGCAAGGAGATCCGTTGTCACCATTTCTTTTCATCTTATGTGCTGAAGCTCTTGTTCATGTTATGAACAGAGCCGAGAAGGATGGAAAGCTGACTGGGATGCGCTTAACACGACGTTGTCCGTCGATACAACACCTGCTCTTCGCCGACGACAGCCTTTTCTTATGCCGCGCCACGCTTAGTGAGTGCTCAGAATTCATCCGATGTTTGAAGCTGTACGGTGATGCCTCTGGTCAGGTGATAAACTTTCAGAAATCTGCGATAACCTTTGGCGCCGACATCGATCTCTTTCAAAAGCGGCTAATCTCTGAAATTCTTGGCATTGAGAAAGAGGGTGGAGATGGAAAGTACCTGGGGCTCCCCGAGTGTTTCAGTGGGTCAAAACAGAAGCTACTAGCCTTCATTGGAGACAAGCTTAACAAAAGACTAAATGGGTGGTATGCTAAAACCTTATCTTTAGGAGGAAAGGAGGTCCTCCTCAAATCAATCGCCATGGCTCTCCCTGTCTATGCGATGTCGTGTTTCCGGTTGACTAAACATCATTGCCAGAAAATCACGAGTGCGATGACCAATTTTTGGTGGAATGCATGTGAAAAGAAGAACAAAATTTATTGGGTTTCATGGCGAGAAATGTGTAAATCAAAAGCAAAAGGAGGCCTTGGCTTTCGAGATGTTGAAGATTTTAATCAAGCCCTGCTAGCTAAACAAGCATGGAAAATTCTCAATGACCCCTCGTCACTACTATCTCAGGTATATAAAGGCCGGTATTTCGCTTCAAAGAGTTTTCTTGATAGTGGAAAAGGTTATCGACCATCATATGCTTGGAGAAGCATCTTGTTTGGTCGGGAATTATTGAAACGTGGGGGTGATGAAGGCTATTGGAAATGGATTGAATACACACATCTGGCTCGAGAACTGGATTATGGATCGTCACCCACGCAGACCAATGAATAGAGAGGCATTGATCGATCTGGAATTGAATGTATCAAATCTCATCTCTGCAGACGGTAAATGGAGAGAAAACAGAGTGAACGAATTGTTTCCACCAGCAGATGCAGCTCGCGTCCTCGATACGCCAATTGGCAGGGTAGTTGATCGGGACATCATCTAGTTTACCACTAAAAAAAAAAAAATAATCTCCTATCTCCCTACTTAATCTACCATCTCCCTTCTATATGTGTAAAGACAATTAAACCCTTACCCTTTTAATTAATAATCAAAAAGAAGAAAAAAAGAAAAAAAGAAAAAAACAAACCCCGCTCCCGACAATCGGGTCTTGAGCTTCCCCGCGATCTGTTTCGGTTTCTTGGCCGCCGCCGTTCTTCGTCTCCGTCGAGCTGTAGCTTGAAAATCCAGGTATGTTCTTCTTCAACCTAAGAATTGTTGAGCTGCATTCCGGATATGGTGGTGCAAATTGGGGGATTGAATCCCAGGATTGAATGGGAATCCCGAATTCGATTTGATTATTTTATTTTAGTACTTCCCCTCACATTCCCCTCACATTGGGTGTTTTAGCATGGTTTCGGGGTCGACTTTAATTTGGTAACAATGTATTTCAATGATTGAATCGTAGTGAATTGTAACGATCCTCTTATTTGCCATAAGAGAACTAGGTAAAACTAGTATTACTGATAAATTTAGTAAAACTAGTCAAACTAGTATTACTAAAAATCATGATTTATTGAGTAAAACTTGGTGCAACAGGTATTACTGAGTAAATAGAATGTAAATTGTAGATAACTAGTATTACTGAAAGAGTTTTTGTATTGTTTTGGCAGGATACAATGAACAACAACGTCAGCATACATTTTAAATGCGAAGATCGTATGTATAGTTTAATGTTGAAAACATCAGTGGGGGAGATAACTCTGTCGATGATAGAAGCTAGGATATACAAGAAGCTTGCGTTAGATGAAAGCAAGGTTAAATTGCAATTGAGCTACTTTCCACTGTTGGTTGGAGTTGAGGAACAGTGGACTATTTCTGATGATGAGGATCTGTGTGTTTTTCTGACGTCCAGTGATAAAGAGAACCGTAGATGTATTTTGTATGTGAAGGTCATGATTATTTCGGAACTGCCCGAGGAATTATCGAGAGCAAACAATAGGAATGATGATGAAATTGGTTCTAATGCGATTACTCTGTACGTAGCCAACGATCAAGCAAAACAACAACATGAGGTGATAGAGGATGATGATGATACATCACGTGATGAATGTGTGGATAGATCGGATATGCGTCATGAATATATTGAGCCTCCCCTTGCTGTAGAATCTGGTCAGTTTAGAGTGGCATGGGAAGATGGTTTAGGTGTAAGTCAGCATCATGAATTTCCAAATAAGAAGGCATTGCAAGAGTTCGTGGATAGAGCCGCATTTGAAAACTCATTTGGTTATGCTATTAAATGGTCGGATAAGACGAGATACGTGGTAAAATGTTCTCAAGAAAAGTGTAAATGGGGTTTACGAGCTGCAAGAATTAAAAAAACAGATATTTTCTCGATTAAAACACACACGAAGATGCATACATGCTCTCGGGTTAGTCAGAGTACCAGCAACTCTAAGAGGAAAGGCAATCCACGATTAGCTGCATGTCTTTTGTATGAAGATTATCCAGGACAAATGAAAACTACAAGTCCTAAAGTTATCATGGAGCGTGTTAAGACAAAATTCGGTGTGAAGATATCATACTCCACAGCGTTGAGAGGGAATTATCTAAATGCTAGTGATTTGCGTGGTAATCCGGAAGAAAGCTACAAGATGTTGTATTGTTATTTGTACATGTTAGAGGAGGTCAATCCTCGTACAATAACAAGTGTGAAATTGGATGAGAAGGGAAAATTCAAGTACCTATTCATAGCTTTGGGAGCTAGCATTGAAGGATTTGAAGTCATGAGAAAGGTGATAATTGTGGATGCAACTTTTCTCAAGAATGGATATGGTGGTGTACTAGTTTTCGCCTCAGCTCAAGATCCTAATCGCCACATTTATCCCATAGCGTTTGGAGTACTCGATGGTGAGAATATTGCAAGTTGGACCTGGTTTTTTGAGATGCTAAAAACCGTTATAGGGGACTCTTCTGAATTGGTATTTATGAGTGACAGAAATGCAAGTCTCATCAACGCCATAGGTAATGTGTTTCCTCAAGCACATCATGGATATTGTGTATGGCATTTGTCCCAAAATGTGAAAGGTCATGCTACTAACGTCAACAGAGACGTAGTCGCATGGAGATTCATGGAATGCAGTAGGATTTACACGGTGGCTGAGTTCAACTTTGTTTATGCGTCTTTTAAAATGAGATATCCTTCCGCGGCCAAGTATTTAGAGGACAGTACCGTAAAAGAAAAATGGGCAAGGTGTTGTATTCCAGGTGACAGATACAACATCGACACAAGCAACAGTGTGGAATCTTTGAACAGTGTTTTTGAGGATGCAAGGAAGTACTCCTTGATACCCATGCTCGATACGATCATTAAAACATTTTCTCAGTGGTTTAATGAACATCGGAAGGAGGCCGTGTCTGGATCGATTGATAATAAACTAGTACCTTTAGTGGAGAACTACTTGCACGATTTATGGGCTGTTGCTGAGAAATTAACTGTGACGGAGTTAAACCATTTCGAGCTTGAATACGACGTCACCGGTGCTGATGGAAAATCTTATTTGGTGAATTTGGTATTGAAAAGGTGTAGTTGCAGGTTTTTCGATATTGAGAAGTATCCTTGTCTGCACGCAATAGCCGCTTTCATTGAATTCAAAAACGATGGTATTAGTGTTCGTGATATCCAATTAGAATTGCCTGATTTGTGTTCAAAATATTATTGGACGGAGTTGTGGGCATTGGCATATCACAAGATAATTTATTTAGTGCCGAATAGGTCTGAATGGAATGTCCCATATGGTGTTGAAAAGATGCAGATCATACCTCCGGATCTCCTCAAAAAGAAGGGAAGAAAGAGACTTAAAAGGTTTCCATCGGCTGGAGAACGGCGTCCAAGGACACAAAATAAAAGGCGACCAAGACAAGCACTCCAATGGTTGTTATTTGGAAATCGTAGTACTGTTTGATTGTATCTTTACATTTGGTTTTTCTTTATGTAATACTATGTATTGGTTCTGTAGAACTGGTTTTTCCTTATGTAATACTATGTATTGGTTCTGTAGAACTGGTTTTTCCTTATGTAATACTATGTATTGGTTTTGTAGAACTGGTTTTTCGTTATGTAATACTATGTATTGGTTCTGTAGAACTGGTTTTCCTTATGTATGTATTGGTTCTGTAAAACTGGATTTTCCTTATGTAATACTATGTATTGGTTCTGTAAAACTGGTTTTCCTTATGTAATACTATGTATTGGTTCTATAAAACTGGATTTTCCTTATGTAATACTAAGCCAAGAACGTGCAACTGGTAATAAAGCTAAAATTACTCTACATATTTGGGATGTTAATGTACAAACCAAAAATGTTATCAAATGTATTAAGTAGGAAATTACAAAATAATATCATATTAGAATGTCAATTGTATAATCTATCCTTATATCTCCTTATACTTTTAAGATCATTTTGTAAATAAGAACCAACATAGGATGCAAAAGTTACACAAAAATTGATTTTAAACATATTCCTGCATAGTTCAATTAGAAATAGATTCTAATCGACTAAAATCATCTGTAAAACTACAAAAATAAAAAATTAGGGTAAGTAATACTAATTTAAGTGGAAAACACCCAAAGTAAAACTATTTGTAACTTTCGTACAACTACTATATTTCGTATAACTACGTCTAAATGTTTTGGCGCCAAACCCAAAAATTCCCCAAACTTTTTGGCGCCCAATACTCAAAAGCAAAATACCCCAAATTTTGGAATTATCTACTTTTATTTCTTTCTCCCCCCTCTCTCTCTCATTTCACTTCTCTCCCTCTCATCCACGATTTCTCTCTCTTTCACTTCTCTCCCTCTCGAGACTCATTCCGATTCTTCTCTTTTTCATTACTCTCAAACTCTTGATTATGGACCCGAGCTATAGCGACGACAAGAGAACCAAGAGGCAAATCGACAGGCTTTATTTCGTAGCCGACGGTGACTATGGCATTCCAAAAATTTGTCCATGTGGTGGACGAATCATCCATGAGACCTCTCAAGGCAGTGAGGACACTTTACCAGGAATGATATACTTCACCTGCAATGTGTATGAGGTATAGTTTCTAAATTTCGTTTTAGGGTTTACTATTTTTAATTTATGGGTTTAGGATAAATAAAAGCAGTAGGATTTCTGTCTTTATGTGTAGAATGATGGTTACCACATTCGGAAAAAATGGGTTGAGGCTTTCGAAGAAGAGATGGATAAGTTAAAGAATGAGGTTCGACAAAAAGTAAATGCGTGTCATGGAATCCATGAATTCCAGATCAAGCAAATGCGTATGGAGCTGAACAACAATACTGAAGAGATTGCAAAGTTGAAGGAATTATTGGCGACTGTTGTGGGCCGAAATGTTTAGCTTATTTATCTTTGTTTTCCAAGACAATTTCTATGTTCTCCTAATGTTGACTATCCAATGTTTTTGTTTTTCTAATGTTTTGTAAAACTATGTTTCTATGTCTTTGTTTCTAATGTTTCTATGTCTTTGTTTCAATCAATGTTCTCTGTCTTTGTTTCAAATAGTATTACCACTAATGTTTTCAAATAGTTATACCTAGTATTACCACTAATGTTTTCAAATAGTTATACTTAGTATTACCAGTTGCATTGCACGAAATCGAATACCCAAAACAAACAACATAGTTTTACGCAGCATTACCAGTTGTACGAAATAAAATACAAAAACAAACAAAGATTTAGTCTTCTACTCTTCATATCTGCTTGACCGTGTCCGCTTCCTCTTTCCAGCAGCCTGCAATCAAACACAGTTATACTTTAGTACCAACTAAACAACAGAGTTTAATAATACAAGATGGTTACCTTTGACGTCTCTCCTTCTCCTACTTGCTCATTCACAAAAGATTCCAACAGTTGGACTCTTTCGGCCAATCCACCAACCTTGCCCTCAATTACATTCAACCGTTCTCCCATATCTGCTTTCATGGTGTTTAACAGCTCCACCAATTCAGTTAAATGCGTGTTTACCGGGCTTTCATTTGCGGTATTCTCATTTAAAGGCAGGTTTGGTGGTGCTAATCGGGAAGCCACATCTTGGTTGCGTAACTCTTCAAATAGTACGGTATATCCTTGGCGAAGACGCTGCATCCAACCGTTAACAACCATATCATGCTTATCATCGTCGTCATCTTTTTCTGTGATTCGAGCCAGAAGAGAATATTCTTCATCTCTAGCTACCAAGATACTTTCAATGTCCTGTGAATGTAAACAATGAATATAAACATTTACATGAACAATGTAAACATATGCAAAAGATAACTAACCGTGGTTTCACCAAGTTCTGCATTTATTTTCTCAAGAGGAAACCCTTTCAATTCGCTTTTCTTAAACTTTGTCTTGCACATCCTAGGGCAATTCATGTCTGCGCCTGGGATACTTTCTCGGAATCTAATCCCCAAATCTGCAATTGCCTCAAATGCTAAAAGCTACACAACACACATATAGTTAGAGTTAGCTTCAATATAAGAAGTAATAACAATGACTAATACCTCAAACAAATTTTACTTACCTCTAAAGGAATACAGAAACCTGGAATTGGCCACAATACACCCTCTTTGACGACCCCTTCAAAATGCGTCATAGTGTGAGAGATCTCACTTAGCATGTGATCAAATGACAATCTCCCCCAAGGAAAGCTTTTACATAACTGAAGATCACCCACCGCTCTTTGAAAGAATTCCAACACGGGCGTAGCATCTGGTCCAGTCTTTGTCTGCCCTATAACAATGCTGGATAAGAAGTAGAGGACCAACATCTTTAACCTATCTCGAGAAGGTTCCATTTCCTCTAACTTTTCTTTCACGTCTTGATGTCTAATTGTTGATTTCCCAAAATGCTTAATCACGAAGTCTGTACTGCCCGCTTGCATATAATTCAGTGGATAGTTACGGCAGTCTAATCCCGAAATCAAGGCGTGTTCCCTTAGACCATAGCGGATGGGAACGCCATTTACGACAAACCAAACTTCATTCTCCCTCTCGATGCATGCCGTTCGAAGAAGGAGCATCCACATGCCCATAAGCTTGTGGTTTTTGTCTTCTGGCAAGTGGAAAATGTGTTTGAACTGCGGATGCTTCTCAAACCATTTCTTCTCAACACTATTGAGTGGATGCTTCAACTCCTTTAACATTTTCAAGAAATCGTAGATATAACACCTCGTCGATATCTTAATTTTCTTCTTATACTCCGTTGCCGGAAAGTACATTCGCGGTTGTACTGCTGTCGTTTCCTCCTCGGAATCCTGCAACAAATATTTATTTTTACCAAGTTATGCTAGTATTACAAATTAAATATGTCTAGTTCTACATAGTTCTACCAGTATTACTTAGAAAATCAACATAGTTATTCCTAGATCTACCAATATTACTTAAAACTCACAATTTAGTTTTCCCTAGTTTTACTTAACTGCAAATCCAATCCAAGTACTTACCGTTTCATCCATGTCTGATATTTCTCTCGAGTTTTCTTCTTCTTCTTCTTCATTTGCGTCCTCTTCTTCTTCATTCCCGTCATCTTCTTCTTCTTCTTCATTCGCGCCCTCTTCTTCTTCTTCTTCATTCGCATCCTCTTCTTCTTCTTCTTCTTCATTCGCGTCCTCTTCTTCTTCTTCTTCTTCATTCCCGCCATCTTCTTCTTCTTCTTCATTCGCGCCCTCTTCTTCTTCTTCTTCATTCGCGTCCTCTTCTTCTTCTTCTTCTTCTTCAACCTCATTGTTCGTTTGTGATGCTTCAACAATCGCCGGAAGTAGAGTTCGCTCCATCTCTACTTCTTCTTCAACCTCATTGTTCGTTTGTGATGCCTCAACAATCGCCGGATCCGTACTCCTCTTCGCCGTATCTTTTGGAGCACTCTTTTTCTTTTTCCTCGTCCATCTTGTTTTAGGACCCATCTTTGGATCGGAAGCACAACTGAGATTTTCGGAGAATCGATCGAAAACGGACAGTAGTTTTCCCTAGTTTCACGAAGAGAAGATTGATAGAGTTCCGTTGATTATCAAAAATTAGGGATTTGATTTGGAGAAATCGATAGATTTTTTTAAAATGTCATATTCGTCGGGTTAGATCCGAATTGTTTGGATGGGCGGGGTGAAACCCTGGTAAGAAGGGTAAATCAAGTTAAATTGTTTGGGTTTTAAGTAATTTACCAATTTTAAAGATTAAAAATAATTGCTAAGAAAATTAAAAGTAACCGAGGGAGATACGGGATTGGTTTTTTCTGAGGGTGGTAAACTAGGTGATGTCCCGTAGTTGATCGCAACATATGGGCATACACGGACCACGGAGCGTACACTGTTAAAAGTGGATATTGGTTTCTTTCGAACCATCCGCTGATCCCACCTGCTCCATTAACGCAAAGAGAGCAATACAGGGCAGGTTTGAAACAACGGATTTGGAAAATCCAAACTGAACCCAAAATACGTTTCTTCCTTTGGCGAGCTATCTCCGGTGCTATGGCAGTAGCGGAAAGACTGGGCAGTAGGGGGTTAAATATAGATACATGCTGCAAGTTATGTCAACAAGATGCTGAAACAATTAATCATGTGTTGTTTCGTTGTTCATCGGCTCAGAAAATCCTATCGGCTGCACATATACCGCCTCCGGCAAATGGGTATGCATCTGATTTTGACGAGAACATGAACTACCTCTTCGACTTAATGTAGTCACAAGGTCTCACAGTTATAATCAGAAGCCAGATTCCATGGGTCTTATGGTGCATCTGGAAGCATAGGAACACGATTCTATATGCTGAAAAACAAGAGACGATTACGATAGTGATGCAGAGAATTGCAGATGACGCCAAGGCATGGAGAGATGCAAATGCAAAAGAGAATGCAGTAGGTAACAATGAGACGATATTTTGCAGATATGATAGTTTGTGGCTGGCTCCGTCGAGCCCTTTGATCAAATGCAATGTGAGCGTGAATTGGAGAAATGCTAATCTACTTGGTGGAGCTGTCTGGATTGCTAGAGATGCAAGTAGTAATGTGATTTTTCATGCACAAGATGCTCTTACGAGATCCCCAAGCCGCACCATTGAAAAATTGCGAGGCATCATCTGGGCCCTCCAAAGCACATGTGACCTTAGGATAAAGCAGGTGGTGATAGTGATATGATCCTAGATGACACAACGGAGGTTAATCACTTAGCCGGGGAGAAGCTTGCCGAGGAGGAACTTGCCGAGGAGACATTGGCCGAGAAGGAGCTTGAACCCGAGGAAGCGTTGCGTGTTCCGGAAGGACCTATGACGAGAGCTAAGGCGAAGAAGCTCAAGGAAGCACTAGGAGGACTTATTCAACACGTGCAAAACCGTTCACAATATTTGGGTGCTAAGGAAGAGGTGTTTCAAACCGCATTGGTTTTGATTCAAGCCCAAGTGTGCTCTTTTCCTTAGTTATGGTTTTTACCCATTGGGTTTTACGTAACAAGGTTTTTAACGAGGCCTTGGCACCTCTTCCCCAAGCCCAAATCCAGCCCATTATCCTTTCACATTTTCGACCAAGAAGACCAAGGGGCATTTCGCATATCATTAGTCAAAGTCAAAGTCTTTTATTCAAACTTCTCTTTTATTTCTTGTTTCTTTTTCGAGAAGTCTTCTTGTATTTTCGAGGAAGGCTTTGCCCTTTGAACTCCCTTTGTCTTTATATTTTCGTGTGAGATCATTGTTGATCTCTCAACAATTAAGCAATATTTTCTCTCTCATTTTCGAATTCTCTTTAGTGGATTTCTAAGGATTTTCGATTTCGGTTTACCAAAGGGATTTCCATCTCTCTTTGTGGGTAACCATTCAAACGATCGTCGTCAAAGAGGTGTCCGCAAGCGAGCTGTGTGTTGGACGGAATATTGATAACACCATATTTTACATCTTTTTAGGACTTTATTTTCATAGTTTTTAATCCCACTTTGTATAGTTTTGGGATCTTTTCATGCATTTGAGTCTCATTTAGTTTTAACTTGCATTTTAGAAGTCCTAGATAGTTTTGTGTCGTTTTTGGCTTGCTGGAGCCTTTTTCAGGTGTTTAGGAGTGCTTGGAGCAGCTTGGATCAAAGGAGACACTTGGAGTTCGAAGGAAGATCGAAGGAAGATCGAAAAAGGACCAAAAGGAGCAAAATACACATCGGATCGGTTTATAACCGATCCCGATAACCGATCGACATTCCTGATTAAGACGATGTGTCTGAAAGATCCAACCGGAAGAACACCTTTCCCTTTGAATTAGACTGGGAGCTCTTCACGAAAGTTATTCGAAATTGAGTTAGCTTTCTAATGGAAGTGGTTTCATGTCATTCTCATCAGCGGTTCGTGAGATGCGTTTGATTTACTGAAGACATATCATTACCGGAAAATGCAGCGGCAATCCGAAGCAGCTGAAAGATCATGTCGGATGGAAGCCTTCCCTACCCAGTTTAATCTCCAATTTGGACACAAGATAGAAAATTGAGTTAGCTTCGCGTGAGCGTTGGATTCGTGTCATTCAGGGCTGTGGTTCAAGAGTTATGGCCAATATAGTGAAGACATGTCAGGCGATCGGTCATGACCGATCGGCCATAACGGATCAAGTTTGCCACCAGCGATCGGTTATAACCGATCCCCGTAACCGATCCCGACACTTTTAATGCCCACTTTTAAATCACTTTTAC
>PKML01051251.1:0-10034 GCA_002933935.1 Eutrema yunnanense
AACTCATAGGGGTTAGCCCACATATTCCAAAATTTCAGTGCGTTTTGAGATTATTCATGAAAGATGAATGAAACATATGACAAAGAGAAAATATGTTGTTTCAACACTATTCCGCGTTAAAAGGGTTTCTAATGAACCATTCTAGGAGAAATTTTCAGTTTTTTATAAATTTAATAAACTCATAGGGGTTAGCCCACATATTCCAAAATTTTTGTGCGTTTTGAGGTTATTCCTGAAATATGAATGAAACATATGAAAAACAGAAAATAAGTTGTTTCAACACTATTCCGCGGTAAAGGGGTTTCTAATGAAGCATTCTTGGAGAAATTTCTAATTTTTCATAAATTTAAGAAACTCATAGGGGTTAAGCCCACATATTCCAAAATTTCAGTGTGTTTTGAGGTTATTCCTGAAAAATGAATGAAACATATGAAAACAGAAAATATGTTGTTTCAACACTATTCCGCGGTAAAGGGGTTTCTAATGAAACATTCTAGGAGAAATTTCCAATTTTTCAAAATTCTAAGAAACTAATACGGTTAAGCCCAGATATTACAAAATTTATGGGCATTTTGACGTTATTCCTGAAAGATGAATGAAACATATGATAAACAGAAAATATGTTGTTTCAACACTATTCCGCGTTAAAAGGGTTTCTAATGAAGTATTCTAGGAGAAATTTTCAGTTTTTTCAAAATTTAATAAACTCATAGGGGTTAGCCCACATATTCCAAAATTTATGTGCGTTTTGAGGTTATTCCTGAAATATAAATGAAACATATGAAAAACAGAAAATAAGTTGTTTCAACACTAAGATACAGGCCAGTATCGATAGATACTGCCCCCGGAACTAACCAGAATTAATTATTCTCCCCAATAATCAACTCTTCCGGAACCACGGGCGCCACAATTCCGCAGTAAAGGGGTTTCTAATAAAGCATTCTAGGAGAAATTTCTAATTTTTCAAAAATTTAAGAAACTCATAAGTGTTAGCCCACATATTCCAAAATTTCAGTGTGTTTTAAGGTTATTATTGAAAAATGAATGAAACATATGAAAACAGAAAATAAGTTGTTTCAACGCTATTACGCGGTAAAAGGGTTTCTAATGAAGCATTCTATGAGAAATTTCCAATTTTTTCAAAATTTAAGAAACTCATATGGGTTAGCCCACATATTCCAAAATTTCAGTGCGTTTTGAAGTTATTCCCTAAAGATGAATGAAACATATGATAAAGAGAAAATAAGTTGTTTCAACACTATTCCGCGTTAAAAGGGTTTCTAATGAAGCATTCTAGGAGAAATTTTCAATTTTTTCAAAATTTAATAAACTCATAGGGGTTAGCCCACATATTCCAAAATTTATGTGCGTTTTGATGTTATTCTTGAAAGATGAATGAAACATATGAAAAACAGAAAATAAGTTGTTTCAACACTATTCCGCGGTAAAGGGGTTTCTAATGAAGCATTCTAGGAGAAATTTCTAATTTTTCATAAATTTAAAAATACTTATAGGGGTTAGCCCACATATTCCAAAATTAATGTGCGTTTTGAGATTATTCCTGAAAGATGAATGAAACATATGATAAAGAGAAAATATGTTGTTTCAACACTATTCCGTGTTAAAAGGGTTTCTAATGAAGCATTATAGGAGAAATTTCTAATTTTTTATAAATTTAATAAACTCATAGGGGTTAGCCCACATATTCCAAAATTTATGTGTGTTTTGAGGTTATTCCTGAAATATGAATGAAACATATGAAAAACAGAAAATAAGTTGTTTCAACACTATTCCGCGGTAAAGGGGTTTCTAATGAAGCATTCTAGGAGAAATTTCCAATTTTTCAAAAATTTAAGAAACTCATAGGGGTTAGCCCACATATTCCAAAATTTCAGTGCGTTTTGAGGTTATTCCTGAAAGATGAATGAAACATATGAAAAACAGAAAATAAGTTGTTTCAACACTATTCCGCGGTAAAGGGGTTTCTAATGAAGCATTCTAGGAGAAATTTCCAATTTTTCAAAAATTTAAGAAACTCATAGGGGTTAGCCCACATATTCCAAAATTTCAGTGCGTTTTGAGGTTATTCCTGAAAGATGAATGAAACATATGAAAAACAGAAAATAAGTTGTTTCAACACTATTCCGCGGTAAAGGGGTTTCTAATGAAGCATTCTAGGAGAAATTTCCAATTTTTCAAAAATTTAAGAAACTCATAGGGGTTAGCCCACATATTCCAAAATTTCAGTGCGTTTTGAGGTTATTCCTGAAAGATGAATGAAACATATGAAAAACAGAAAATAAGTTGTTTCAACACTATTCCGCGGTAAAGGGGTTTCTAATGAAGCATTCTAGGAGAAATTTCCAATTTTTCCAAAATTTAAGAAACTCATAGGGGTTAGCCCACATATTCCAAAATTTCAGTGCGTTTTGAGGTTATTCCTGAAAGATGAATGAAACATATGAAAAACAGAAAATAAGTTGTTTCAACACTATTCCGCGGTAAAGGGGTTTCTAATGAAGCATTCTAGGAGAAATTTCCAATTTTTCCAAAATTTAAGAAACTCATAGGGGTTAGCCCACATATTCCAAAATTTCAGTGCGTTTTGAGATTATTCCTGAAAGATGAATGAAACATATGATAAAGATAAAATATGTTGTTTCAACACTATTCCGCGTTAAAAGGGTTTCTAATGAAGCATTCTAGGAGAAATTTTCAGTTTTTTATAAATTTAATAAATTCATAGGGGTTAGCCCACATATTCCAAAATTTATGTCGTTTTGAGGTTATTCCTGAAATATGAATGAAACATATGAAAAACAGAAAATAAGTTGTTTCAACACTATTCCGCGGTAAAGGAGTTTCTAAGGAAGCATTCTAGAAGAAATTTCTAATTTTTCAAAAATTTAAGAAACTCATAGGGGTTAGCCCACATATTCCAAAATTTCATTGTGTTTTGAGGTTATTATTGAAAAATGAATGAAACATATGAAAACAGAAAATAAGTTGTTTCAACACTATTCCGCGGTAAAAGGGTTTCTAATGAAGCATTCTAGGAGAAATTTCCAATTTTTCCAAAATTTAAGAAACTCATAGGGGTTAGCCCACATATTCCAAAATTTCAGTGCGTTTTGAGGTTATTCCTGAAAGATGAATGAAACATATGAAAAAGAGAAAATAAGTTGTTTCAACACTATTCCGCGTTAAAGGGGTTTCTAATGAAGCATTCTAGGAGAAATTTTCAATTTTTTCAAAATTTAATAAACTCATAGGGGTTAGCCCACATATTCCAAAATTTATGTGCGTTTTGAGGTTATTCCTGAAATATGAATGAAACATATGAAAAACAGAAAATAAGTTTTTTCAACACTATTCCGCGGTAAAGGGGTTTCTAATGAAACATTCTAGGAGGGTTTCTAATGAAGCATTCTAATGAAGGGTTTCTAATGAAGGGTTTCTAATGAAGCATTATAGGAGAAATTTCTAATTTTTAAAAAATTTAAGAAACTCATAGGGGTAGCCCACATATTCCAAAATTTATGTGTCTTTTGAGGTTATTCCTGAAAGATGAATGATACATATGAAAAAAAGAAAATAAGTTATTCAACACTATTCCGCGGTAAAGGGGTTTCTAATGAAACATTCTAGGAGAAATTTCTAATTTTTCCAAAATTTAAGACACTTATAGGGGTTAGCCCACATATTCCAAAATTTCAGTGTGTTTTGAGGTTATTCCTGAAAAATGAATGAAACATATTAAAACAGAAAATATGTTGTTTCAACACTATTCCGCGGTAAAGGGGTTTCTAATGAAACATTCTACGAGAAATTTCCAATTTTTTAAAATTTTAAGAAACTCATAGGGGTTAGCCCACATATTCCAAAATTTCTGTGCGTTTTGAGGTTATTCCTGAAATATGAATGAAACATATGAAAAACAGAAAATAAGTTGTTTCAACACTATTCCGCGGTAAAGGGGTTTCTAATGAAGCATTCTAGGAGAAATTTCTAATTTTTCAAAAATTTAAGAAACTCATAGGGGTTAGCCCACATATTCCAAAATTTCAGTGTGTTTTGAGGTTATTATTGAAAAATGAATGAAACATATGAAAACAAAAAATAAGTTGTTTCAACGCTATTACGCGGTAAAAGGGTTTCTAATGAAGCATTCTAGAAGAAATTTCCAATTTTTCCAAAATTTAAGAAATTCATATGGGTTAACCCACATATTCCAAAATTAATGTGCGTTTTGATGTTATTCCAGAAAGATGAATGAAACATATGAAAAAGAGAAAATAAGTTATTTCAACACTATTCCGCGTTAAAGGGGTTTCTAATGAAGCATTCTAGGATAAATTTTCAATTTTTTCAAAATTTAATAAACTCATAGGGGTTAGCCCACATATTCCAAAATTTAAGTGTGTTTTGAGGTTATTCCTGAAAAATGAATGAAACATATGAAAACAGAAAATAAGTTGTTTCAACACTATTACGCGGTAAAAGTGTTTCTAATGAAGCATTCTAGGAGAAATTTAAAATTTTTCCAAAATTTAAGAAACTCATAGGGGTTAGCCCACATATTCCAAAATTTCAGTGCGTTTTGAGATTATTCCTGAAAGATGAATGAAACATATGACAAAGAGAAAATATGTTGTTTCAACACTATTCCGCGTTAAAAGGGTTTCTAATGAAGCATTCTAGGAGAAATTTTCAGTTTTTTATAAATTTAATAAACTCATAGGGGTTAGCCCACATATTCCAAAATTTATGTGCGTTTTGAGGTTATTCCTGAAATATGAATGAAACTTATGAAAAACAGAAAATAAGTTATTTCAACACTATTCCGCGGTAAAGGGGTTTCTAATGAAGCATTCTTGGATAAATTTCTAATTTTTCATAAATTTAAGAAACTCATAGGGGTTAGCCCACATATTCCAAAATTTCAGTGTGTTTTGAGGTTATTATTGAAAAATGAATGAAACATATGAAAACAGAAAATATGTTGTTTCAACACTATTCCGCGGTAAAGGGGTTTCTAACGAAACATTCTAGGAGAAATTTCCAATTTTTCAAAATTTTAAGAAACTCATACGGTTAAGCCCAGATATTACAAAATTTCTGGGCATTTTGACATTATTCCTGAAAGATGAATGAAACATATGATAAATAGAAAATATGTTGTTTCAACACTATTCCGCGTTAAAAGGGTTTCTAATGAAGCATTCTAGGAGAAATTTTCAGTTTTTTCAAAATTTAATAAACTCATAGGGGTTAAGCCCACATATTCCAAAATTTCAGTGTGTTTTGAGGTTATTCCTGAAATATGAATGAAACATATGAAAAACAGAAAATAAGTTGTTTCAACACTATTCCGCGGTAAAGGGGTTTCTAATGAAGCATTCTTGGAGAAATTTCTAATTTTTCATAAATTTAAGAAACTCATAGGGGTTAGCCCACATATTGCAAAATTTCAGTGTGTTTTGAGGTTATTCCGGAAAAATGAATGAAACATATGAAAACGGAAAATAAGTTGTTTCAACACTATTCCGCGGTAAAAGGGTTTCCAATGAAGCATTGTAGGATAAATTTCCAATTTTTCCAAAATTGAAGAAACTCATAGGGGTTAGCCCACATATCCCAAAATTTCGGTGTGTTTTGAGGTTATTCCTGAAAGATGAATGAAACATATGAAAAAGAGAAAATAAGTTGTTTCAACACTATTCCGCGTTAAAGGGGTTTCTAATGAAGCATTCTAGGAGAAATTTTCAATTTTTTCAAAATTTAATAAACTCATAGGGGTTAGCCCACATATTCCAAAATTTATGTGCGTTTTGAGGTTATTCCTGAAATATGAATGAAACATATGAAAAACAGAAGATAAGTTGTTTCAACACTATTCCGTAGTAAAGGGGTTTCTAATGAAGCATTCTAGGAGAAATTTCTAATTTTTCAAAAATTTAAGAAACTCATAGGGGTTAGCCCACATATTTCAAAATTTCAGTGTGTTTTGAGGTTATTATTGAAAAATGAATGAAACATATGAAAAAAGAAAATAAGTTGTTTCAACGCTATTACGCGGTAAAAGGGTTTCTAATGAAGCATTCGAGGAGAAATTTCCAATTTTTCCATAATTTAAGAAACTCATATGGGTTAGCCCACATATTCCAAAATTTCAGTGCGTTTTGAAGTTATTCCTGAAAGATGAATGAAACATATGATAAAGAGAAAATAAGTTGTTTCAACACTATTCCGAGTTAATAGGGTTTCTAATGAAGCACACTAGGAGAAATTTTCAATTTTTTCAAAATTTAATAAACTCATAGGGGTTAGCCCACATATTCCAAAATTTCAGTGTGTTTTGAGGTTATTCCTGAAAAATGAATGAAACATATGAAAACAGAAAATAAGTTGTTTCAACACTATTCCGCTGTAAAAGGGTTTCTAATGAAGCATTCTAGAAGAAATTTCCAATTTTTCCAAAATTTTAGAAACTCATAGGGGTTAGCCCACATATTCCAAAATTTCAGTGCGTTTTGAGGTTATTCCTGAAAGATGAATGAAACATATGAAAAAGAGAAAATAAGTTGTTTCAACACTGATTCCGCGTTAAAGGGGTTTCTAATGAAGCATTTTAGGAGAAATTTTAATTTTTTTCAAATTTTAATAAACTCATAAGGGTTAGCCCACATATTCCAAAATTTTAGTGTGTTTTGAGGTTATTCCTGAAAAATGAATGAAACATATGAAAACAGAAAATAAGTTGTTTCAACACTATTACGCGGTAAAAGTGTTTCTAATGAAGCATTCTAGGAGAAATTTAAAATTTTTCCAAAATTTAAGAAACTCATAGGGGTTAGCCCACATATTGCAAAATTTCAGTGTGTTTTGAGGTTATTCCGGAAAAATGAATGAAACATATGAAAACGGAAAATAAGTTGTTTCAACACTATTCCGCGGTAAAAGGGTTTCCAATGAAGCATTCTAGGATAAATTTCCAATTTTTCCAAAATTTAATAAACTCATAGGGGTTAGACCACATATTCCAAATTTTATATGCGTTTTGAGGTTATTCCTGAAATATGAATGAAACATATGAAAAACAGAAAAATAAGTTGTTTCAACACTATTCCGCGGTAAAGGGGTTTCTAATGAAGCATTCTAGGAGAAATTTCTAATTTTTCAAAAATTTAAGAAACTCATAGGGGTTAGCCCACATATTCCAAAATTTCAGTGTGTTTTGAAGTTATTCCTGAAAAATGAATGAAACATATGAAAACAGAAAATAAGTTGTTTCAACACTATTCCGCTGTAAAAGGGTTTCTAATGAAGCATTCTAGAAGAAATTTCCAATTTTTCCAAAATTTTAGAAACTCATAGGGGTTAACCCACATATTCCAAAATTTCAGTGCGTTTTGAGGTTATTCCTGAAAGATGAATGAAACATATGAAAAAGAGAAAATAAGTTTTTCAACACTATTCCGCGTTAAAGGGGTTTCTAATGAAGCATTCTAGGAGAAATTTTAAATTTTTTCAAATTTTAATAAAATCATAGGGGTTAGCCCACATATTCCAAAATTGTAGTGTGTTTTGAGGTTATTCCTGAAAAATGAATGAAACATATGAAAACAGAAAATAAGTTTTTTCAACACTATTACGCGGTAAAAGGGTTTCTAATGAAGCATTCTAGGAGAAATTAACAATTTTTCCAAAATTTAAGAAACTCATAGGGGTTAGCCCACATATTCCAAAATTTCAGTGCGTTTTGAGATTATTCCTGAAAGATGAATGAAACATATGATAAAGAGAAAATATGTTGTTTCAACACTATTACGCGTTAAAAGAGTTTCTAATGAAGCATTCTAGGAGAAATTTTCAATTTTTTATAAATTTAATAAACTCATAGGGGTTAGCCCACATATTCCAAAATTTATGTGCGTTTTGAGGTTATTCCTGAAATATGAATGAAACATATGAAAAACAGAAAATAAGTTGTTTCAACCCTATTCCGCGGTAAAGGGGTTTCTAATGAAGCATTTTTGGATAAGTTTCTAATTTTTCATAAATTTAAGAAACTCATATGGGTTAGGCCACATATTCCAAAATTTCATTGTGTTTTGAGGTTATTTCTGAAAAATGAAAGAAACATATGAAAACAGAAAATATGTTGTTTCAACACTATTCCGCGGTAAAGGGGTTTCTAACGAAACATTCTAGGAGAAATTTCTAATTTTTCAAAATTTTAAGAAACTCATACGGTTAAGCCCAGATATTACAAAATTTCTAGGAATTTTGATGTTATTCCTGAAAGATGAATGAAACATGTGATAAAGAGAAAATATGTTGTTTCAACACTATTCCGCGTTAAAAGGGTTTCTAATGAAGCATTCTAGGAGAAATTTTCAGATTTTTCAAAATTTAATAAACTCATAAGGGTTAGCCCACATATTCCAAAATTTATGTGCGTTTTGAGGTTATTCCTGAAATATGAATGAAACATATGAAAAACAGAAAATAAGTTGTTTCAACACTATTCTGCGGTAAAGGGGTTTCTAATGAAGCATTCTTGGAGAAATTTCTAATTTTTCATAAATTTAAGAAACTCATAGGGGTTAGCCCACATATTCCAAAATTTCATTGCGTTTTGAGATTATTCCTGAAAGATGAATGAAACATATGATAAAGAGAAAATAAGTTGTTTCAACACTATTCCGCGTTAAAAGGGTTTCTAACGAAACATTCTAGGAGAAATTTTCAATTTTTTCAAAATTTAATAAACTCATAGGGGTTAGCCCACATATTCCAAAATTTATGTGCGTTTTGAGGTTATTCCTGAAATATAAATGAAACATATGAAAAACAGAAAATAAGTTGTTTCAACACTATTCCGCAGTAATGGGGTTTCTAATGAAGCATTCTAGGAGAAATTTCTAATTTTTCTAAAATTTAAGAAACTCATAGGGGTTAGCCCACATATTCCAAAATTTCAGTGTGTTTTGTGGTTATTATTGAAAAATGAATGAAACATATGAAAACAGAAAATAAGTTGTTTCAACGTTATTACGCGGTAAAAGGGTTTCTAATGAAGCATTCTAGGAGAAATTTCCAATTTTTTCAGAATTTAATAAACTCATATGAGTTAGCCCACATATTCCAAAATTTCAGTGTGTTTTGAAGTTATTCCTGAAAGATGAATGAAACATATGATAGAGAGAAAATTAGTTGTTTCAACACTATTCCTCGTTAAAAGGGTTTCTAATGAAGCATTCTAGGAGAAATTTTCAATTTTTTCAAAATTTAATAAACTCATAGGGGTTAGCCCACATATTCTAAAATTTATGTGCGTTTTGATGTTATTCCTGAAATATGAATGAAACATATGAAAAACAGAAAATAAGTTGTTTCAACACTATTCCGCAGTAAAGGGGTTTCTAATGAAGCATTCTAAGAGAAATTTTCAATTTTTTAAAAATTTAATAAACTCATAGGGGGTTAGCCCACATATTCCAAAATTTATGTGCGTTTTGAGGTTATTCCTGAAAGATGAATAAAACATAAGAAAAACAGAAAATTAGTTGTTTCAACACTATTACGCGGTAAATGGGTTTATAATGAATCATTCTAGGAGGAATTTCCAATTTTTCATAAATTTAAAAATACTTATAGGGGTTAGCCCACATATTCCAAAATTAATGTGCGTTTTGATGTTATTCCTGAAATATGAATGAAACATATGAAAAATAGAAAATAAGTTGTTTCAACACTATTCCGCGGTAAAGGGGTTTCTAATGAAGCATTCTAGGAGAAATTTCCAATTTTTCCAAAATTTAAGAAACTCATAGGGGTTAGCCCACATATTCCAAATTTTATGTGCGTTTTGAGGTTATTCCTGAAAGATGAATGATACATATGAAAAACAGAAAATAAGTTGTTTCAACACTATTCCGCGGTAAAGGGGTTTCTAATGAAACATTCTAGGAGAAATTGCCAATTTTTCCAAAATTTAAGAAACTCATAGGGGTTAGCCCACATATTCC
>PKML01051257.1:26721-60686 GCA_002933935.1 Eutrema yunnanense
CAATATTTAATATTATATCAACTAAAATTATACTAATTTAATATTATATCAACTAAAATTATACTAATTTAATATTATTGTATTAATCTTAACATAATATCAATTAAAAATAATATTTAGATATATAATTTAAATCCATCATAACGGGATTGATAGATAGATAAATTTATTACTCAAAATGCTACGAGGCCAAAAGAACACATTCATACACTAAACATGTCTTTAGCGTTAAGGAAGTTTCCTCGTTGCTTCCAGGATCAATCCTTCAAATGTAATCCTTCCAGGATCAATCCATCGTCGATATCCTCACTAGTCAAAAAAAAAAAAAAAACCCACCAAATACCATGTTGTCCACCAGTAGTACACAGCGTCCAAGTTCTGACTCCGGCGATGAAACCAGGGATGAACAAGCTCTCTATTCCTCCACCATGCACAAGCTTATCCTTGTTTTCAACGGCGGAGCCATAAGTTTGTTGCAGGTCTCCGACCAGTCCTCTGCTTCAACCAATGCTGCGGATCGTCGAAACCATATCCTCAACTTCTGCGTATTCATTCTGATCTACGCCGTCCTCCGAGTCCAAGAAGTGAAGCTCACAAGAAACCAAGCTCCGATACATCACTTCGTTGGACACATCAGCCATCTCTTTGGGGCTCTCGCAGCTCTCATGCTCATCTCCCTCATTTCGTCCATCTTCACTCTCATCGTTGCTCCTCTATGGCTTGTTTGGTTGTTCGTTGTTATGTATGTTTTTTTACGAAAGCTCATATGCGTGGAGAGTAACCACCCAGGTGATACAGATCCATCAGACCAGCTCTCTCAGGCATAGTAGTTTGAGATCTACTCGATCGTCTTCCACATATCATCCATTTCCTATTTATTTAGAACTGAGTTTCCCATCCACGTCAATCGGGGATTCTTAGACTGTTTTGTTGTTGTGAGTGCGTACCTACGTTTTGGATTCCGTCCTTTTTCTATCTTAAGTGATGCAGCGCATATTGAAGATTCGAGAACGAATCTTTCTTGGCCGGCGAGACCTGATGCAACTTATTCCAAATATCTTTATTGTTATATTTTATTTAATTAATTAAGATTATTCTAAATTTTATTGGTCTTAGGATTTTGGAATTTATTATAAATAGCCTTTCAGGTCTATGCTTGTATTCAATTTTTTATAATTTAAAAAAGAAAGAGATTTCCTAACGAGCTTTTGATAAAGCACTGAGAAAAGTATTATCAAACCCTAGTTTTCCGGGTATTCTTAGAATCAACGGATCTCTAGTTCTATCCATATAAGTTTTCGCTTCATCATTTGGTATCAGAGCTGCGTTCTTTGATTTCTTAATCAGAGACTGATTCTGGATGTCATGGTGAGTGACATCATCTATACTTTCGATGACGAAAGTCTTTTTGTCGAGAGAGAATACCATGCGATCTACAAAGAGATCTATGGTGATCCGATCTACGACACCTATGAAGACGACGAGATCTACATAGAGATCTACGATAATCCAATCTACGACATCTATAAATATGATGTCCTAGTTATCGATCATGTCGAATTCATATTCGAAGAACACACTTTTGTGATTCTGATTCGTGCAGATTCGGTATGTGAAGGTTCCATCCAAGATCCGGTTTGTGCAATGTGCACAAACAAAATATCATCAACAAGAAGAAATAAAACCGATATGGAAAAACTGATTGAAGATTCGAGGACGAATCTTTATTGGCCGGCGAGACCTGATGCAGCGCAGATTGAAGATTCGAACACAAATCTTTCTTGGCCGGCAAGACATGATGCAGCGAGATATTAAAATTCCAAAAATCTTTATTATTATATTTTATTTAATTAATTAAGATTATTCTAAATTTTATAGGTTTTAGGGTTTTGGAATTTATTATAAATATCCTTTTAGGCTAATGATGCGTACAAATTGTAACTAAGCTTCAGGTTTTATTTTTATAACCCTAAATGTCCGCAAGTGCACAGACGTGCGTTATAGTACTTAGGGGTCGAACCACAAAGAATTTGTTGTTTTGGTGCAAATCAATCGGATACTTAAATCAAGCTAGAACAAGAATAATTTGGATTTGGTTTTGTGTCACATAAGTCTAAACTAACGGATAAAATAAATGGGGTTGTAAACAATTAAACGGAACGCTAGACATTCAAGAATTTCTTAGGGATCATGATCGAATATAATAAGCAATTGACTAAGATTTTTAAGACGACTATTCGTCATCTTTGGATTCTCGAATTTGGAACACGGATACTATGTGTAGTGTACTTTCCTATTCCCTACACGCCTACAAACTTAGTACTCGACCGGTAGCTCTCGTCTCCGGCCGCGCAAAAGGTTAGTGATTACACTCAAAAATCGTTTACGCTCACAATCCCTCCACAAGTATACTTTCGAAATCTTGTGACGGTATTGCTCGTCTACCCTAGGTCAAGCATATGGATCTAAGTCGAAAAATACCTAAGTTCAATTGCAAAGGCGGAAAATCAAGCAAAAGCATTAACAATAAGGATATAACAAATGACCCTAATCGAAGTCTTAATCCAATAGCTAAATAATAATTCGATTCATGAGAGCCCCTTGGAGTCTCTATGCGCAACGAAGGAACTACTCAATCATACTGTAACAAATCATCATGAAAGTGATAAAGAATTGCAGAGTTAAAGAGATAAGAAAGTAAGAATGAGGAACACAGATGAAGACGGAAATCGAATGATGATCTCCTTGCGCCTCCTCCTCTTCCTTGGTGCAGCCTCTCTCTTTTCTTGTCTTCTCTGGTCTAAAATGAGCTAAGCTCTTAGAATGGCTTAAAACGAGTATTTATAACCTTTACTTCGTTTAGGGTTTAATGAGAAAAAACGGTTATAGCCTTGGGCGAAGAAACGAGCTGTTTTGGTCGCAGCAGTGGGTGACCGCGGACGCGAGCCTTCTAGCCACGGCGAACTGCTGCTTGACCGCGGGTCGAGCTCCTCCAGGCGCGGCGAAATGGTGCTTGGCCGCGGGTCGGGGCTCTCCTGCCGCGGTGGTCTTCTCTTCGGGACAGCTTCATATGTCTTCAGTGCTTCGGGTATATTTAAGGATTCAACCATTGGATTGTCTCCAATCAAATTGCATTTGAAAGCTGGTTGTATATAATTTGTTGTATCCAAATTTGGTGATGATCAGACGGTGAGAAAGTCTTCTTTTATTGCAAGAGTTCTGACGATCCGAATTTATCCAAAAACGTACTTTTGTTCCAAAATGCACTCTCTTATTTCAAGTTACCTGAAATGTCTTTCACAACATTAAAACATGAAAATCACTTGAAAACCATTGAAAACAGAATTAAAACATATGCATAAGATATTAAAGTGATCCATAAAAATTGTCAAAAATCGGTGCTATCAACTCCCCAGACTTAGACATTTGTTTGTCCTCAAACAAAACAGAAATCTAAACTCGGAAAGAGGTTTTAAAAAATATAGGCACTAACACAATTCTCAGTGACTGTCCTTCTAAACCATAACCAACGTAATGCATCAATCGGGCTTAGTCTAGAAAATTCTCACCAAAATACTGCAACGCTAGTCCACGGTATCCGTCATGCGAAAATCTAACCATTCGAAAACTAACTTTCAGTCAACTAGCTCTTTACATTCATTAAAAGGTTGTGTGATTCTCATCAAAAATACTAACCAAGACAATCGAGGTTAGGCATTTAGAGGTGAGGTTAAAAGTGTTTCGGGTTACCGTATTTTCGCCGGAGGATGCTAGATATTATGCAAAATAGCACACTACAACTCCCCAGACTTAGAAATTTGTTTGTCCTCAAACAAAACAGAAATCTAAACTCGGAAAGAGGTTTTCAAAAATATAGGAACTAACACAATTCTCAGTGACTGTCCTTCTAAACCATAACCAACGTAATGCATCAATCGGGCGTAGTCTAGAAAATTCTCAACAAAATACTGCAACGCTAGTCCACGGTATCCGTCATGCGAAAATCTAACCATTCGAAAACTAACTTTCAGTCAACTAGCTCTTTACATTCATTAAAAGGTTGCGTGATTCTCATCAAAAATACTAACCAAGACAATCGAGGTTAGGCATTTAGAGGTGAGGTTAAAAGTGTTTCGGGTTACCGTATTTTCGCCGAAGGATGCTAGATATTATGCAAAATAGCACACTACAAGAAAACACAGTTTTTGCGACCACCAAAAGAGTCTCAAAATGGTCGCAAATGACTCATATGCGACCATTTTGGGACTAAAAAAAGTGGTCGCAAATATTTGGGCGCTAAATAGAGTAGTCGCAAATTTGAGACTGATATGTGACTATAATATCAGTCCTAATTTAGAGATTGATTTGCGACTACTTGTAAAAAAATAATTAAAAAGAAAAATAAAACAAAAATTCCAAAATATATATTTTATTTATTTAATTAATTAATTAAAAATTAAAATTTAAAAAAAAGAAGATCGAAGATCTGCTTCATCTTCATCTTCATCTTCACTCACCGAAGATCTGCTTCATTTTCATCTTCACTCGCCGGCGGATCTGCTCTTCCGGCGCCGCAGAAACACAGATCTGCTCCTCCAGCCAGACTCGCGGGCTCCTCCGGCCAGACTCCCAAGCCTCGCCGGCGGTGAGCTTCTCTTCCTTTTCTTCCTAATTCTCATCGAAAAATTAATTAAAAAAAAAACAGTTTAAATCCTCCACCGTTGGATTAAACCAATCAACGGTGGATGATCTCGATCCTCATCACAAGGAACTAGCCAATGAGAAGCTTTCATTATTTTTGTCATTTGGTCGCAAATTTGGGACTCTTTTGTGACTACTATTAAAAAAATCGACTGGGGTTGCTAAACGGTAGCAAATTTGGGACTATTTTGTGACAATCAAAATTTTTTACCCTAAACCCTAAGCTTTAAGAACCTAGAAAGTTTGAATATGATTTTACAATGATTTTGTGTATATAGCAGTTCAAAAATATCTTAAAACTTAAAAATAAATAAATTTTGAGATAATTTTTATCTTTCAAAATCATTCCTTGTAAAACACATGTAACACTTAGTAGATGTTATGATTAGATTGAAATTTTTGTAAGTGTTATATTTTTTTTTATTATTATTTGATGTTTATGTGTAAGATCTAGTTTACAATTTAATATTTAGAGTTTATGATTAAGGGTTAGAGGTTTAGGGTTTAGAATTTAGAATTTATAAAATGATCATATTAAAAAACATTTTAAGTGTTGAATTTTTTTGTATATTATTTGATGTTTATGTGTAAAATTTTGTTTACAATTTAAGATTTAGATCAAGTTTATGATTAAGGGTTAGAGGTTTAGGGTTTAGGGTTAAGGGTTAGAGGTTTAGGGTTTATAATTTAGGATTTATAAAATGATTATATTTTAAAAATTGTAAGTGTTAAATTTTTTTGTATATTATTTGATGTTTTGTATATTGTTTGATGGTTTAGGGTTTAGAATTTAGGGTTTAGAATTTTTTTGTATATTATTTGATGTTTATTTTAAAAAAATCGAGTGGAGTTGCTAAAGCGAAGCAAATCAGTCACAAATTTGGGACTACTTTTTCAAGTCCTTAAACAGTCGCAAATTTGAGACCCTTTTGTGACTCCTCTATTTCGTCTTTTATTTGCGACTGTTTTGCCACTGCATTGCGAGTAGTCGCAAAGTGGTCGCAAATTAGCCACACTTTCATCCCACTTTTTTGCGACAAAAAAAAGAGTCACAAAAGTTGGTCACAAAAACTGTGTTTTCTTGTAGTGGCAAGAGAGGATGGAGCTGTTGATATCCACAGTTTCCAGTCACTTACTACTCGCAAAAGTGTAGTTGCAAATTCTTTCTTCTTCAGGACTTTTCTCCCTTTGACAGAACTTTTCTGTTTTTCCCCCGGACTTAGATTTTTCTCCGGGAAGTGCTTCTCACTCCTTATAAACGAAACATGGTTGCCTCATAAAATTTTCGACCAACCTAGACTCTTTCTAGGCTTTTATTTTCTTTCCCTTTCGATTATTTTCGACATTTGTTTTTTGTTTTTTTCGAAAGGGGGAAACACCTTTTATTTATATGGAGTCTTAGGGGTACGACAATTTACCATGATTTTGAGTTTTTCCATGGCATAACCAAGATCTTATCTTTGTTGAATTTACTTCCATCAATCGCGTATTGTCTTCGTCTTTAGTGACTGAAAACTGTGTCGTTCCTCCCTCTCCGGCGTTTTTGCACATATATGCACATAGACACAAAGAGAGTTGCATGAGGTTTGAACAGTGGTTAAGTTTCGGGTGGGATACCAATTAAAAATGAGCTGGCCATCTAGGAAAACAAATAGTGGTAAAAAGGAAAAGATGTCCTAGATGTATGACTCTTTGTCTCGCCCAAAACCTTTGATAAGAAAATTAAATATATATTAAGTTCAAATAAATTGAGCTAGTATATCCTATTAGAAAGAATCTCTATGGGTCGAATCCCTTTGGGGATGTCGCATTACAAGTACCCTAGCTACTGCCTAGTCTAGTATCAAGCCCCAAAAGAGCTGGCACGAGGGGATAGCGTAGAAGCACGTAGGTCCCTCTTT
This sequence comes from Eutrema yunnanense, assembly GCA_002933935.1. NCBI lineage: Eukaryota > Viridiplantae > Streptophyta > Magnoliopsida > Brassicales > Brassicaceae > Eutrema > Eutrema yunnanense. The sequence goes on from PKML01051257.1 coordinate 33,324, forward strand.
TGAAAAACATGTTTTGAAGAATCCGATAAAATTTTGTTCCCGGAAAAACAACAAACTAAAAAAAAACAAAAATTGCGTTAGTAAGGGATGAACATCCTCCCCCAGACTTGAATCACATTGTCCCCATTGTGAAAAAATTATGAGAGAACGTTAAAGAATTTGAATTCGATATGATGAAGTATACTTACCTTTTCAGGACGTTTGTTAACTGATATAGAGATGTCGTAGTGATTTTCCGTCTTTTATTCGTTTTTCTTCTAAGAGTTTGAAATTAAGAGAAACGAAAACCAAGTAACAATAATCTAAAATGAAATTGAAAAGCGGATAATAATAAAAATATCAAGTGGGTTGCCTCCCACTAGGCGCTTGTTTTAATTCGTTATCTCGACTTTGTTGTTGGATCAAGCGAGTGGTGGGTCGATAAAAGCCATTACTTCTGTCTCGCCTTCTTCTGGTTCCGCGAGGTATGGCTTGATACGCTGTCTGTTAACCGTGAATGTGTCTCCATTTTTATTCCAAAGAACGATTGCTCCGTATGGCTTAACTTCTTTTATCGTAAAAAGACCGGACCACCTTGATCGTAACTTCCCGGGAAAGAGTTTGAAACGGGATTTTAATAGGAGAACCTTGTCGTTCTTAGCGAAGTATCGGTGTATGATCTTCTTATCATGGTACGCTTTTGTCTTTCCTTTGTATATTTTCCCATTTTCATAGGCGTTATTCCGGATTTCATCTAGTTCGTGTAGTTAGAGTAGTTTCCTTTCTCCAGCTATCTTCATGTCCAGATTCATCTCTTTGATGGCCCATTGTGCTTTGTATTCGAGTTCCACAAGCAGATGACATGCTTTTCCGTAGACGAGGTTGAATGGTGTTGTGCCTAAAGGTGTTTTGAATGATGTTCGGTGTGCCCAAAGAGCGTCGTTGAGTTTCGTGGACTAGTCCTTGCGATTAGCTCCAGTTGTTTTCTGAAAAATCGACTTGATCTCTCTGTTGGAGATCTCCACTTGACCACTTGTTTGAGGATGATATGGAGAGGCGACTTTGTGCGTGACTCCATTCTTTTTCAATAAGTTCTCAAAAACGTTGTTAATAAAGTGAGTTCCCCCGTCACTTATCACGACTCTAGGAACTCTGAAACGCGGAAAGATGATCGATTTGAACATCTTAATAACTACATTTTCGTCATTCGTGGGCTAGAAATTGCTTCCACCCATATAGAGACGTAGTCAACAACAACCATAATGTATTGGTTCCCAAAGGAAGTCGGGAACGATCCCATGAAGTCGATTCCCCATACATCAAAAAATTTAACTTCGAGAATAAAGTTTTGAGGCATCTCGTTCCTCTTACTTATGTTTCCCATACGTTGGCATGAATCAGAGCGCGAGACATAAGCTTGTATATTCTTAAACAAAGTAGGCCACCAAAAACCTGCTTGTAGAACTTTAGAGACAGTTTTGAAAGTAGCGAAATGACCTGCATAAGGTGAGCTATGACATCCGAACAATATCCCGTTCATTTCCTCTTCACCCACACATCTTCGGTAAAGCCCGTTCGCACACCTCTTATAGAGGTATGGCTCGTCCCAAAATAATGTCTTATTTCCCGGAAGAATTTTTTCTTCCTGTACCCAAAGAAATGTGGCGGTTCGATGTCTGCAGCTAGATAGTTGGCTCTGTGCCGAAACCATGGGGTGTTGAAAGCATCATACTGGAGCGCAAGAGGACGCGGTCAGAGGTACTGTATCTATCGCATAGACATTATCATCTGGCAAACTATCATTTAAAGGCACTTCATCTTCCACTCGTATTCGCGAAAGGTGATCTGCTACTCCGTTATCTGCTCCTCTCCGATCTCTAATCTCAATGTCAAATTCTTGCAGCAGGAGCACCCATCTTATTAGTCTAGATTTGGCATATTTTCTGGACATCAAAAATTTTATTGACGCATGGTCTGTGTGGACTATTACCTTAAATTCGACCATGTAAGATCGAAATTTCTCAAAAGCAAACACGACAGCTAGGAATTCCTTCTCTGTTTTCGCATAATTGCGTTGAGTTTCATCCATCGTTCTGCTCGCGTAGTAGATCGCGTGCAGTTTCTTATCTTTTTAATGACCTAGTACGGCTCCAACCGTAAAATCACTTGCATCACACATGATCTCGAACGGTTGTTCCCAATTAGGTGGTTGTACGATTGGAACGGACACAAGAGCATCTTTTAATTTATTAAATGCGGCTAGGCATTCATCATTAAATTCAAAGCTCGTTTCTTTGCACAAAAGACGCGCAAGGGGTCTAGCAATTCAGGAAAAGTCTTTTATGAATCTCATATAAAATCCGGCGTGTCCTAAGAAACTTCATATACCTTTCACGTTTGTATGTGGTTGTAGGCTCGTCATCACTTCATTTTTTTGCCTTATCTACTTCGATTCCTTTTCCTGAAACCCTATGTCCGAGCACGATTCCGTCTCGTACCATAAAATGACATTTTTCCCAATTTAAAACCAGATGTTTGTCTTCACATCATTGTAAAACATTCCCCATATTCGCCAAACACGCTTGGAACGAAGCTCCGTATACGGAAAAATCATCCATGAATACTTCCATGAAGTCTTCGATGAATTATGTGAATATCGACATCATGCATCTTTGAAAAGTTGCAGACGCATTACACAAGCCAAAAGGCATTCGCCGGTAAGCTAATGTCCCGTAAGGACAAGTAAATGTCGTATTTTCTTGATCTTCCGGTCGAATAGGGATTTAGAAAAATCTCGAATATCCATCAAGGAAACAATAGTATTATTGATGATTAGCTAACCTTTCTAGCATTTGGTCGATAAAAGGCAGGGGAAAATGATCCTTTCTTGTTTCCGCATTCAGCTTTCGGTAATCGATGCACATACGATGTCCAGTGACCGTTCTCGTGGCGATCATCTCATCCTTTTCATTTTTGATTACTGTGACTCCTCCCTTTTTAGGGACAACATGGACTGGGCTAACCTAAGGATTTTCCGAGATTGGAAAAATAATTCCCGCTTCTAAAAGCTTCATAATTTCCTTCTTGAAAACGTTCATTAAGTTAGGGTTCTGTCTCCTTTGGGTCTCGGCCGAATTTTTGGCGTTATCTTCGAGATGGATCTTGTGCATACAGAGATCCGGCGAGATCCCTGGTATGTCATCAAGCGAATACCCTATAGCCTTTCTATGCTTTTTCAATTTGTGTAGTAGCATTGTCGTTTCGGCTTTATTCATACCATAATTTATATATAATGACATGATTAGTCGAATTTGGTTCAAGGAAAGCGTATTTGAATCCAACGGGGAGAGGTTTTAGCTCCACCTTAGGGGTTTTCAATTCGCTCCATGAGTCATTCACTGCCGTAGGAGTGTCTTTAGGTGGTGTTGGAATATCCGTTTCTTCCTTTAAATCAAGGTTGCTCACGACCTTTTTTATAAATTTCAGCCTTGTCGAGAATTTTTGCACAATCTTTTAATGTTTTTCTGAGAGAGTTGCACTCATCTTTTGCGTCTGTAAGCGTTTCTTTCAGCGGGTCACTGAGAATTACTTCCTCATATAATTCTTGAGTAACTTTTTCGAGTTCATCGAGCCAAAACACTTGGCCATCCAGGGTTGGTTTAATGAGAATTTCTTTCATATCGAAATGCATCACCAGATCGCCTAAGTGTAGATCGAGTTTTTTTTCTGGGACATTGATCATCGCCCCTGCGGTAGATAGGAATGGTCGGCCAAGTATAATGGGGTCCATAGGTTCTCTTTCTAGCTCGATAGCCATGAAATCAGTAGGAATGCATCATTCACTAATTACGATGGATACATCAATGAGGACGCCCACTGGTCATTGAACCGAACGATCTGCTAGTACCAGTGAAATCTTAAGGGGTTGGAAAGTGTGTGATATGCTCAATTTAATACCCTAACAGTACTAAAGCAGTAGTTGTAATATAGCTAGGGGTCGAACCACAAAGACTCACAAAGATCACACAATAGATTATATAGTATCGAATTAAGCTAAGCCAATCAGATGTAATTAAAAGCAATGCAGAAATTAAAGGAGTTGTAAACCAATTGAGAGAATATAGGCCCATGGTTTTTCTTAGGAAATCAATGAATGCAGATAAACTAACTAGCAGGATTCAGATTTAGCGCAGTTCTTGAACTCAAATCACTAAAGTATAATTAACCAACTGTAGTTGCGAGAATTATCTAAATCTAAATCTTAGGAATTCCAAATCTCTTTGCGAATCCTAAAGTCTAAATCAGCTTTAATAACAGGTTTGATATGTTCACAAATCAATTAAACCAAATCTCTTTGCGAATAATCAATTTGCTCACCTAGGTTCTATCAGGTAATTAATCGCACTCTCGTGCCTAATCAATTATCCTAAGATCTAAGTTCCAGATTCGTCAACCTAGAATTAGCTTTGAACACAACCTAAGCAAAGAACTAATTCAGATGGTGAATTCTAAACAGATAATTAACCTAGCATTCGAAGAAATCCTTTATGAGAAAACCCTAAACCTAAAGTGGATCTACTCAGACATGGAGAAAGAAACAATCAACATGTTTGAATTAAATCATCAATAGAATAAGAATAACAAGAGGTTCTGAGATCGGATCTCGGACGAAGGGAGATTCAGACTTGTCTCAAACCAGAGTATATCAAATAAAGCTTAGCCTAAACAGGTGGTTGTAAAATCCTATTTATAACCTAAAACACGAATTGGGTCTTCTTGTAATTATTAAAGACTTCTGTACCAAGTTGCAATTATTCAACTCTTCATTAAAGTCGCATGTCGTGTCAGCCTCGAAGAGTATCGATCGATACCAGGGGGGGTATCGATCGATGCTTGTCGTGAAATCAGGTACTCAGCAACACGACTTCAGCTTCTGCTCCAAACTCCTCCAGAAAGCTCCAATAATTCCAATAGTGCTCCAAACGTGCTAAGACCTGTAAAAGACTCTATAATAGAATAAAGACTCGATAAAAAGGACTTATATCATGGCTTAAACGGGGTAAAAACCATGATATATCAGTGTGGTATCCTAAACGCTTTGCAACTTATAACGGCATCATGTTTATGCTCGATCCCAAGTCGCATAGAGAGCGCTCGAATGTTATGCCTTTGGTAGTGCAGGAGAGTACGAAACTTCCCGGTCTCCTCTTTTCTGAGGGACGTTGTTTTGCAAGATCGAATTGCATTCGTGAGTAATCATCATAATGCCTTCTTCAAGCATTAGGGAGTTAGTTAGGATGCTTTTTAAGAATTTTCTTAGAGGAGGGATCATTGCACAAGTTTCTACAAAGGGTAACCTAACCGTTAGTTGTTCGATTAACTCATTCAGCTTAGCTCTTTTTTCTTCTTTGGCGCCTTCAAGGCTCTTGGGTATGGTGGTTTTGGCTTGTAAACACGAGCTGGTGGTGTGGGTATCAAATCCCCTCAGAGAATTTCTCGGGATACTTCCTCTCTTCCACCTTGTTCTTATTCCTCAACTACTATTTCTTCTTCTTTTTCTAACGTAGTTTCTTTTTCAGGATTCTTCGAGAATTCTGGTTCCTTGTAAGTCGTACCACTCCTAAACATGATTGCTTGTAAGCCATCTGTGTTTTTGGAGGAAAGTTCATGCAACTCCTTTTTGGAGGTATCAGAGCCACAATTATGTAACAATCGATTTCGTTCCTCCTTTTTATTTTTCTTTAATTTTAAGCCAAAGTGCTTATATTATTCAAGTATATCATGAAACTCTGAATCCGAGCCATAATGATCTAACGATCGACTTCGTTCCTTGTTTTTATTTTTCTTTTAAGCCAAAGTGCTTCCATTTTTCAAGTATATCATGGACTTCTGAATCCGTGCCATAACGATCTAACGACCGGTTCTATTTTTGTATTTTATTTTTCCTTTTTAGCCAAATGCTTCTTGATGCGGTCGGATTGTTTCTGAAACTCCGGCTTTTAAATTTATAAACCTAAAAGTTCTGCTAGTGCACATACGTGCATTGTAGTACTTTAGGTATCGATCCACATGGAAGGAAAGCTATTCTGAAAGACCTTAAACAGAGAATTAGCAAGGAAGTCTAGAACGAAAATAAGTTTTATAGGGTTTTGTCACGAAAATTGTAAAGAACGGAAAAATAGAAAATTGCTTGTAAAATAACCTAAGAAAATCGATGGCATAAACTTAAACGGAAAAACGATTTGTAAATTATGATAAAATGGTGTTTGGTCGACATGGATATCTTAGGGTATGCTCGATTCAATCACGGCCCCTAAGCTCTTAGTAACACAATTCTAGATTTTAACTCCATGAACTGAACATAATAAACGGCGTAGCCTACTTTCGTACATCCTACGCCCCCAACAATCTATATACTCGACCAGTAGCTTTCGTCTCTGGCCGCACAGATATCATGATGTTTGCGCTGGTTCTTCTTAGTTCACGGCACTCCGCAAGTATACTTTTGTATCTTACGACGCGACACACTCTTATAGATGAACGATTTGGGCATTTAGATTCAACACTTTTGGTGGTACTTAACACCTAGGAATCAGCCTCTAGTTCATGACGCTAGATTCATGCATTAACAACGATCTATAAGAAATAGCTCTAGAATTTGGCTAGGGTTTTACCTTGTGAAATTCTTATCGAACATAGAATTCCCCTTGATAATCCCTTTAAACCCAACGATTAAACTACTCGCACATAATTGAATTAAAAACATGATTAAATAAAACAGGAGATTGGTGAAAGAGTCTCTTGAATATAAGAACAATGTCCGGAGAGAACCTCATCACCAATCTCGAAAGTAAAGAACAAAAACTCGAAAGAAGTAACATAAAGCAAAACAATAGGGTAAAGTGTGGCACGAAAAGAAGCACAAAAAATTTGGTCTTTAAAACACATATTTATAGGTTTTGAGCTCTGCTTTCGTAGGTCTTTAAGATTTCTCCTTAACGGGAATTGAACAGGCCTTGAAATTGGGCTTACGGAACGAAATCATCTTAGACGCGGGTGGAGGCTTCCTGGCCGCAACGGATTTCCTCTTGGCCACGGCGGATTGCCTCTTGACCGCGGCTGGGACTACTCCGGGAGTGGCCTGATGGGACATCTTGATCTTGATGTATCTTTTGATTTAACCGTTGGATCGTCCTCAAATATGTTGGAATGGAAAGGTAGCTGGTCCTTTTTGAATATCTCCAAAAGTGGGCTGGATCAGACGGTGAGAAGAACCTCTTTGGCAATTGAACTTCTGACGGTTTGACTCTGAGCCAAAAATATGTTTTTTCTCCAATTTGCAATGTTTTCGCCTAAGTAACCTGAAAAGAGTCTTGAAACTACAAATTTACGAAAACCGTTATTAAAACATGTAAAATCGAATGAAACACTTATTAAAGTGTTCTAAAATAGATAGTATAACGGGTAAAAATACGGTGTTATCACTTCTCCATTCAAGCCAATAGGCTTCATTTTTTATTTAGAAGAGGAAGAGAAGAGGAAGAGAAGAGAAAGAGAAGAGACTTATTGGATGAGAGAGATCGGTCGGCGGAAAGAGGCGAAGAGAGAGAATCAAAAATTGGATGAAACAAAATGAGGAAGAAGAAGAGAAATAGTTGAATTAGATCTATTGATTTCCGACTGATCCATTCGGTCGGGAATCAGTCGGAAATTAATTAATAAACCGCCTAAGTATTTCGTTTGGAGGTCAATTTTCGTGGATATTTTTCATATCGGTCGGAAATCAGTCGGAATTTCCGACAGATACATAACATTGCATACTCTTTGATTGGGGTGATTTACAAGTGTATAAACACGAGTAAATTTAAAAAATTTCATATCGGTCGGAATTCCCAACCGATATGAAAATTTCCCAAAAAATGCTAAGTGTAAAATAAAGTGTAAAATAAATTATTTATAAATCACGTCGGTTCCGACCATTTAGGGTTTAGGGTATGAAATACTAAATTTAAAAACCATATAGGGTTTAAGAAACATCTACTAATCTTACTTCCTCACAAATGGTCGAAAATTCGTCGGGGATTCCCGACCGATTACCGACAGGTGAAACACATGTTTTAAATGTATATCAACATGTTTATTTTCTGTTTGTAAAAAATATCCAAGGCCATCGGGAATCGGTCGGAAATTCCGCTTAATTCCCGACCGATTCGGATAATTTTCAAAAAAAAATTAGAAAACATATATGTGACTTAGAAAATAATAATATATGATTCATTACAATATTGCAAAATTCGTACAATAAATTAATGAATATGGAAAAAGTTTCTAAAATTTGATACTTAAAAATAAATGCATATAAAATATTTGTTATAAATTTATTCTGAGTCCGATGAATAATCTGAACTAGCCGAATCAGATTCCTCATCAAATTCTCCTCTCTCTTCTTAAGAATCCTCAAATACTTCATAATCCCCGCCCATACCGGTGAAGTCAACCACAAGGCCAACCTCAAGAGAATGCTCAATTTCACCTAAGTTACCAATTGGAGTTTCCTATAAAGGGTCATACTCGGACACACCAGAAATCATTCCTCTTAGTTGTATCGACGTTACTACAATCATCGGGTCTTGCTTGTTCCATTGGGGCATCGAATGTAGGAAACCTTGTCCGCTTGTGAAGCAAGAATAAATGGATCGTATTTCCGTTGTTGCTTTCCAGAGTGAACATATGTTACACCGAATTCGTCCTGACGTAGACCTTCCATTGGATCATACCAATCGCAATAGAACACAATGCATCTCAAACCAATCATTCCTTGATATTTGACTTTTAATTTTTCGCGGAGTACACCGTAGTAGACAAATTCTCCGGATGTAGACGATATACCGTAATTGCATGTTGTCCTTGAGCTCCCTTCACGATAAGCCTTAAAAGCATACTCCCAAGTGCAATACATCGAATAAACCATTGGAACAAAATTAGGGCCACACACCATCTCAACTAACCATGTGGGAAACATTGCCCATGTAGTAGTCATATGATCAATCTGTACAAATTGTGGACAATCATAAACAATTTGTGCAAATGTAAGCATGTAAAATTTAGTTAAATTGAGAGAAATCGATCACTTACGTAATATTGCAACCAAGCCGAGAATTCATTATGTTTATGGACCGCAAGCTCATCATCTGTGTAATTTGGAAACCAAACACGAATTTGGATCATGAATATTCTGTGAATAAAAAAATTAAATACATTACGCAAAATACTATCAAAGATTTTTGGTAATTACTAAACATCAAAATCAGGTACGTACCTCTCATATTCAAAAACGTCGTTGCAGTTTGTCAGAATATATGTATGCAAATGCCTTTGTTCCTCCTCTGTTAGTCGTCAAGGCCTCCATTTTCCAATAAGCCTTCCAATTTTTGCAAATATATTTGGGACATAGACCGGATACAGCAGTTTTTTCTCCTCCATCATCATGCGTGCAGGTCGTCTACTTTTAGTCTTGACCGAAGATGGAAAGTAGTAGCTCGCAAAGTTGGATGCTTCTTCATTAATACTATGTGCAACAATAGAACCCTCGACTCTTGCAAAATTTTTCACCTTCTTCTTTTGGTGGAACATATACCGCTCAAAAAGATACGTTCATCGATATTGAACTGGCCCACCAACTGCTGCTTCTCTACGGAGATGAATATGAAGATGTTCCATAACATAAAAATGCTGGTAGAAATATTTTCTCGAGGTTGCAACGGAGAACCGGTATCTTCTCATCCAGGTTTCGGATACCGTCTGTTGTAAGTGATCTCGTGCATAGATCCCAAAAAAAACACTGATCCCTGCATAAATGATAAATAAATTTAGCAAATTTTAGATAATATATATCGAACTATATATATAGAATTTTGTAAAGCTTCATGGACGTTTGTAGGAAGAAGACCGACAAAGGTAAATGGAAGGAGGCGTTGCATGACAAAGTGACAATCATGACTCTTCATCCCTAAAAACTTCCATTCTCAATTATTAACGCAATTACGAAGGTTAGATGCGTGTCCGTCTGGGAATTTAACACTATGCGTAATCCTGTCGAAGAACTCCTCCTTTGAAGGCTAATCCAAACGGAAAGCGGGGGGGGGGGGGGGTGATTTTCCGTTCGCCATTACATGAAGGTCCTTCCGCGAACAAATATCTGGCAAGTCCAATATGGCCTTCAAATTATCTTTCGTCTTCCCTTGCACATTCAGAACAGTATTCATGATGTTGTCGAAAACGTTTTTTTCAATGTGCATGACATCTAGATTATGGCGCATCAGATGGTTCTTCCAATATGGTAAATCCCAAAAAATACTCCTCTTGTTCCAATTGTGGTACTCGCCACAACCATCTACGGGAAAATGACCATTACCACCACATGAAATCGTCTTCTCAACACCCAAATCTCTCAACTGGGTGATGATGTTATTCCCATCCAGATCAGGAGGTGGACCATCAAATATTTTTTTGTTCTTCTTAAACAATGTCGTGCTCCGACGATATGGATGATCGTGCGGTAGAAATCGTCGATGACAATCGAATAAAGAATTCTTTCGACTGTGCTTTAATTGGAACACATCAGTGTTATCTTGACAATACAGGCACGCCAACCTTCTGTGAGTCGACCATCCAGATAACATACCATATGCTGGAAAATCACTTATTGTCCACATAAGTACCGCACGCATCGTGAAATTCTGTTAGAGAGAAACATTGAACGCTTGAACACCTTCTTTCCATAAAAATTTCAACTCATAAATTAATGGCTCTAAGAAAATATCAAGGGATCTCATAGGATGCTCGTGTCCGGGGACGAGAATCCGGACGAGAATCGAGAGGAACAAAAACTCTCGTTTCATGCACAAACTAGGCGGCAAATTATAAGGTGAGACGATTACTGGCCACAATGAATATTGTCTCCCATGTTTTCCAAAAGGGTTAAATCCATCTGTAGATAACCCGAGGTATATGTTTCTTGGCTCATACGCAAAACTAGGATATACCTCTTGAAAATGTTTACACGCTTCTGCATCTGAGGGATGCGCAATATCTCCATCTGAGTTATGTTCTGCATGCCATCTCATAGGTCATGATATGCGCTCGGATTGATATAACCTCTTCAACCTCTCCGTTACCGGCAAATACCACATCTGGTTATGTGGGACATGTACTTTGCCACTCGTTTCCTGATACCGAGGTTTGTGACAAAAATGACACTTCACACGGTTTTTGTCCTTTCTCCAGTAAATCATACAATTGTCGATGCACACATCTATCATCTGATACGGCAATCCAAGACCAGCTACAAGTTTCTGAACCTCTTAATATGAAGCCGGTGAGATATTATCTTAAGGTAAAATATCTTTCACAAAATCAGCTATCGCATCCACACAATCCTCCACCAAGTTGATATCGGTCTCTATAGTCATCAACCTGATTTCAGTTGATAAAGGTGATATTCCCTCTCTACATCCTTCGTATAGTGGATGCTAGTAGCATGTAGCATAACAAAAAACTTTTGAGCTTCTAAATTAAGTTCCTCTATTCTAATACCATCTTGAACATACGATGCTACGTTTTCACGAAACGCATCATTCACCATCTGAACATTACCTACGTTTGCATCTACTTCCGGTGTTGGTTCCTCAATCCTACCCGAATAATTATTGCTACTACCATAATATTGCACCATTGAATCAGTTTTTCCGTGCGTATACCAAATCTTGTAACCCGGCATAAACCCATTCCTAAAAAGGTGATTCCATACTTCCCTAATAGAGACTAATCTATGATTCCGATATTTAGTACAGGAATAATACATTTTACCGTATTCCGACGTCATGCTATTGTTTGTTGCAAATGTCATGAATTCTTCAACACCTTGTGCATACTCATCCGCCAATTGACTCGTCGCTGGAACTTGCCGTGGTTTATCCATCATAAGGGTTTGGGTTTGAAGAAGACATTTTCTAAGTTTTTTGTGTGTGTAAGTTGTGAATGAGGCTGGAGAGATATTTATAATGGATTTTACGACCGATTTATAATTTTCAAACGTCTATAAAACGGCAGTGCAACGGACAGATTAACCGATCTATTTCGTCAGAAATCGGTCGGAATTCCCAACCGATTTTCGTCCTATTTATAATTTTCAAACGTCTATAAAACAGTTACTGCAACAGGCAGATTAACGGATCTATTTCATTGGAAATCGGTCATAATTCCCTAACGATTTCCGACGATATTAAATCGATCTCTATATCGTCGAAAATCGGTGGAGAATTCTGAACGATTTCCGACGACTAAAAATCGGACGGGAATTTCCGACCGGATTTTTTTCCTCTGTATTTCATCGGAAATCGATGGAAAATTCCTGACCGATTTTTCCCCGTCGGGAATCGGTATGTTTTCTTGTAGTGTGCAGTTTAAGGAAAAGTTCTTGCGTTACTTACTCAAGACTCAATATGATGTGAAGATGGCTAAATCTCAAGCAGACATGATTATTGTTATTTGTTGCGATGAAGAATGTCCTTTCAGAGTGTATTGTTCATATGAGATCCTTATTAATAAGTGGATGGTGAAAGTTTGTCGGTTGTATCACAATCATGGGGAATCAAGTAGAGTCCCAATGCTGAAGCAAGGAGTTATTGCAAGATTGTTTATGAGTTATTGCAGGATCGAGAAGATGGAATTTGATTATAAATTCTACTTAAAAATATTATGGAGAATTTAACTTTAAAATAATGAATAGCGATATTTAATAGTGTTAGTAGAATTTCAAGGATTTTAAAATGTTAAACCTTGATTGGATAAATAAGAACTTCAAATATTTTAAAATAAAATTAAAGTTTCACAGTTGAAATTAAATAAAATCTTTTTAAATCTCACACAGAAAACAGTAAAAATAGCCATAAAGGAATAATTTAGATACTAGATTAAAAATAAAAAAAATTGATAAAATTGAGTTTGCGTATAAGTATGAGACGAACGATGATAGTTGATTTGAAATTTTGAACGGTTCTAATGTATAATTGATAACACCGGTTTTTGACCGTTTTTATGGATCACTTTCATACTCTTTTGCAGGTGTTTTAACTCCGTTTCAAAGGTTTTCAAGTGGTTTCATATTTTAGAGTTTTGAAAGACGTTTCAGGTAACTCGGTATAAAAGAGTACATTTCGGAGCAAAAGTACGTTTTTGGATAAACTTGGACCGTCAAGAAGTCTTGCAGCTAATGGAGACCTTTTCACCGTCTGATCATCCCCAAATTTGGACACAACAAAGTAGAGACAACCAGCTTTCAAATACAATTGGATTGGAGGCAATCAAATGGCTGGATCCTTAAATACACCCGAAGCACTGAAGGCAGATGAAGCTGTCCCGAAGACGAAGCTGTCCCGAAGACGAAGCCGCCGCGCCTAGAGGAGTTGGAGCTGCGGCTAAGCACCAGTTTGCCATGTCTAGAGATGACAGAGCCGCGGCCAGAAGCCATTTCGCCGCGGCCAGAGACGACGGAGCCGCGGCCAGCACCTTGCGCGACCAAACCGACTTGTTTCTTCACCCGATGCCAAACCCGTCTTTTCCCATCAAACCCTAAACGAGATTAGCTCTATAAATACTTATTTTATGCCTCTTAGACAGACATGTTACATTATTTTCACGCTTGAAGGCAGAAGGGAAGCTCTTGTGACTTGTGCACTTGTTTTCTTTGGTTTGGAGCAAAAGATTTTCTATTTGTGTTCTTCGATAGAGAAGCTTTCTTCATCCCTTTTTACTTACTGTTTTTATTTGATTTATTGAATATGATTACCTCAGCTATGGCTGAGTAATCTCCTTGTTGGGTATAGGGGTTTGAAGGGGAGCTTATGATTCGATTTCTTATTAGGTTTTTAGTCTAGGATACCGATTGATTAGGGTTCTTCGTTCTATCCTTGTTGTTAATGCGTTGCTTGACTAACCGTCTTAGCAATCGATATTATGTTTTTTAGAGCCACGGAAGTGATGTATCTAATCGCTTGACCTAGGGTAGACGAGCAAATCCGTCTTAAGATTTTGGAAGTATACTTACGGAGGAATTGTGGGTGTAAACGACATTTGAGAGTATCATTAACTTCTTGCGCGGGCGGAATCTGATATGCTTGGTTTTTATCGTTTTCTAACACATGTTTTGGTGTTTCTTTTGAGTATTTTATCGAGTCAAATTCCGTTTTTAGAGTCTTTTAGTTTTTTATTCAGTTATCTCAGGTAAAAAGGCGTTTACGAAAGAAATTGGAGTTACGTGGGCAAAAACGTATGGAACGGTACAAAATTTAGGTTAGACTTTTATGTTTGAGTTTGAAACTTGCGTTTAGTTGCTCCCTGAATAATTTTCTGATTCATGATCTATGGATTCACGAGAATAAACCCTTGACCTAACGTTTTTCATTTATTGAATTTACATCGTTTTAATTGCTTTCATTACTTTTCCAAAACCAACCATATTCTTGTCTTAGCTTAGTTTCATAATTGTGAGAATTGTAGTGTAACCTTGGTCTCTGTGGATTCGATCCTTAAGTCCTGCATTGGCAACCGTTACGATTGCGGTAGTGTACACTTTAATTAATTAACTACGTGGTAAAACACGTAAATCAGAGTCGGAAGCTTCCGTAATTATGTAGGATTACGGAAGTCGACTGCACGCAGCGTACGTGTTTCAAGTTCAAGAACCCAAAGACGACAAAAAGTCGCTTTAGAAATCCTAGAAATCTCCTCGTAAAAATCGGCCATAAACCCTAGAAAATTTCCGATTGCCCAACGCCTCGATTAATTGATTCACAACCTCGATAAAATAGTTAGTTAGCTACTGTATTTCTTAAGTCTAGTTTAGATTTCATAGATACGACCGTGACAAAACCCAAAAGATATTTACGTCTAGACATAAGTTATAACTCGTTAGAAATTGGACAACGTCTATCCCTGTGGATTCGATCCCTAATTACTACTTTGTGTGTTGTGCACTTGCGGCTAGATATAAAGGGTAAAACCCCACGCTGGGGTTAATTCCCGGTGTGTCAAATTTTTGGCGCCGTTGCCGGGGATAGTTTAGCTTGTTTGATTTCGTATTCTAATTTCTGCTTTAGACACTTTTGATTTCCAAGTTCTTTGTTGCTCTTTTGACTTTCTCCTTTATCTTTGTATTTTTTTCTAAGGTGCATGCACACTAGGAGAACTCGTAGAGGAACCGTACCGCAACTAGACGATATCGATAAATACGAGAGAGAACTCTGAAGACTCAAAAGAACGAAGAAGATCACCTGGGAGATCAGCTAAACCGCAATCAACTAGAATGCGAGGATGACCGTGATTTTTCGGATCACGAAGAAGATCAAGAGGCTGTTCATGGTGCTAATGACCAGCCACATCTCGATCCCGAAGAAAACCACAACCAAAACCGAAATGTTGAAAATCCGAGGCGACAACTTCCAGTCGATCGTGATGCACCAAGGAACGATGCTCAAGCTAATGCACCGATTCCTCCTAATGGCGTAAACGTCAACCGTCCCGTACTACCCGCTATTCCTCCAAGGAGACAAGCTCGTAACCGTATCATTGCTGATTTTGATGCACCGTATCAACACTTTCAAAACCGAGCGGCCATACAACTCCCTATACCGAACGAGAAATTTTTTTAGATCAAACCTCAAATCATTGATTTGGTAAAGCAAAATCAATTTCATGGAGTTGCAACCGAGCATCCAATGGAGCACATCGAGTTGTTTGAAGAGATATGTGAAATGACGAGAACGAACCAAGTTCCCGCCGACTATTTGAAGTGTAAGCTTTTTCCTTTTTCTTTGGCCGATAAAGCTCATCGTTGGTTAAAATCTTTGCCCGCATGATCTATTACTAATTGGGAAGAGTGCATGATCTATTACTAATTGGGAAGAGTGCAAAGCCGCATTCCTAAATCATTTCTACACCAAGTCAAGAGCCAACACATTGAGAAACAAAATCCAAAGTTTTCATCAACAATCGGTGGAGTCTTTCCATGAAGTGTGAGAACGTTTCAAAGAGTACGAGAGAGATTGTCCTCATCACAGTTTCTCCGATCTGAATTTGCTCAACACTTTCTACCGAAGATTACTACCGAAATATCAACTTTCTCTCGACACGGCCAGCAATGGAGACTTCTCCATGAATACCATAAACCAAGGAAGAGCCCTCATCGAAATTCTTGCTACGTCGGATAGCAACAATTCTCCCGACTAGGATAGATCGACTAGATCGAATGTGTCGGAATCCAAGGAGATAGCCGAGCTAAAGAACATGATGAACCGACTCCTCAACAACCAAAAACGCCAAGTACATGCTTGTGAAGCTACTTTTGGAGTCGATGGTGACACTTACTATGAACCCGACAACAACGGTTCGTATTCTCAAGAAAAAGAAGTTAACTGGAGCACACGATCAATACCAAAGCCGTTTCAACAACGGATTCAACAACAACTTCCGCAACGCCAACTTCAACAACCTCTCGTATCGAAACCCAAATGTGGAGAACCCTCAAGATCAGCCTTATCCACAACAATTGAAGCTATACCAAAATCGGTTCCAAAACGGGAACTATGGAGGAAATGGAAACTTCCAACCGAGACTCCACATCAACGCTCAAGACGCTCTTTACAACAACTCAAATACACAGCAACAAGGTACCTCTAACTCTCAACTTGCTGTCCAAATAGCGAAGCTCGAGCAATCAATTCAACTCCTCGCTCAAAGCAACGAGAAGTCGACGAAAGATTTTAATGTCAAGGTCGATTGTATGTACAACGACTTGAATGGGAAACTTGAATCTCTTTCAACCTATGTCAAGAAGTTGGATATGCAAGTCTCTCAAACCGTGGACTCCACCAGGAGACCGAGCGGAATTTTACCAGGAAGAGTGGAAGATAACCCGAAGAGATTTTACAACGTGATTTCCACCATACCGGAGAAGGAAGTCGATGCTAAGATGGAGCCTAGAGAATTTCCAAAATTTGTCTCACTCTATGTACAAGTCATTACCGAATCCAAGATGATCCAAAAACTACCATTCGAGGTACCGAAATTAATCCCGCTTCAAAGGCTTAGAAAAGTCGATGATCCGGATGTTTTTCTTTTTCTTGTTGTATTTTGGGAATTTATTTTGTAGATTGTTTGTGTGATTCCGGAGCCAACATCAACATCATGTCTAAGACATTTGCCGAGAAACTCGGTATAATGAATCTCACACCATCTACCGTGAGCGTAATTTTAAGGGACTCATCACAAAAGAGACCTGAAGGAGCGATCCATGATCTTCAAATACTCATTGGAAAGAAAATCGTTCCCGCTGATTTTCAAGTTTTCGAAATTGATCAAGCCGATCGATATGGAGGGGAGCAGGTCGATCCAGCTATGGTGCGGCTTAGGGGATCGATCAATCTGGCAGCGTAGGTCGATCCAGAAAACACGTGTTCTCACGGATCGATCTGGCCTCAATTTTTTTTTTTTATTATTTTTTTTGTAGACCGAATGGAAGTATGTTAGTGAAAGCATAAAGGAAAGAAAAATGGAAGTATGTACACTTACCGGTGGGTTGCATCCCACCAAGCGCTTGTTTAAAGTCGCGAACTTGACTTTGAAGCCTCTTAGGCTAGAGGTGGTTCACTGAGAGGAATGGAGTCTCCTTCAGTGAGTTCAGTGTCAGCAAGATATGGCTTTAGGCGCTGACCATTTACCACAAATTCACCTCTTGTAGTGTCCAGCAACACCACAGCTCCGTATGGCCTCACCACTTTGATGGTGAATGGTCCAGACCATCTCGATCGCAGTTCACCAAGAAAAAGTTTCAACCTAGAGTTGAAGAGTAAAACCTTATCATTGGCAGAGAAGTTCCTTGAAATGATCTTCTTGTCATGATAAGCCTTTGTTCGTTCCTTGTAGATCCTTGAGTTTTCATACTCCTGGTGATGAATCTCATCCAATTCGTTCAGCTGAATCATTCTCCTCTCAGATGCAGGTTTGATGTCGAAATTCAACGACTTCACTGCCCAGGCTACCTTGTACTCGAGCTCCACTGGAAGGTGACATGGTTTCCCATAGACAAGATGGAATGGAGTGGTACCAAGGGGTGTCTTGTACGCAGTCTTACTCACCTATTAGTAACTAGATACTTATTCCCCTTCGATAGAAAACCTAATCGTTCAGATCCAACCAAAAAGTTACCCTAGAGCAAACCAGAATTGCATGGTCTCACTTGTCCATGATGGATTATGATCTCTAAATGCTGATATGCGATTTTTGATCAAGCCTTCAATCAGTCTAATTATCATCTAATTATCATTTCAGGAAATCGGAATCATTGCTGGTGAAGACGAGAGTTCCTCTCCCTCCAAAGTTCGTAAATCGTCGCCTGCCAAGCCAGGTAAGATAAGTATTTGCGATGCTTGTTACCTTGAAGAGATAGGAGAGTCTCAGTAACAGCTGGCCAGGAGAAGTTCGAGCTACACAGTCCCAGTTTGATGGAGAACCAAGACCACATAGTAGAGGAAAAAGCGCAAGCAAAAAGCATATGGTCTCGTGATTCTGATTTACGATTGCAGAGCAAGAAATGATGGTCTGTCCAAAGGTCCAAGGAGAGAAGTTTGTCCCGAGTGGGGCATATGCTGAGAATGAAGAGCCATGCAAGTATTTTATGTTTCGGGAGTCCTGTCTTCATCCAAATAAGAGAGTGCTAGTAAACCGTCGGTTTGCTCTCTCTGATCTTCTCGTAGATAGTAGAGGCGCTGAAATTCTGATGAGAAACACCATCAATCTTCCATTGCATGCTATCCTCTTATGTTTCCACCAGGGATACTGAGGCAATATGGCAGAGGACCTCTTCCATTCTCCGAGAGCGAGTCGGAGGTAGCCGCCAATTGCCTCTTCTCCATCGAGATCCAACCATTGCATCCAATGAAATTCTAGTTAGTCTAGGACCATCCTCATCAATGAAGTTGATCAAGGGACCAAAAGGAGTCCACGGGTCTGCCCAAAATTTACTCTTTAACCCATTCCCAGGTATAACACGAATCCATTGGATCATATTTCTCTTTGACGCATGAATTCCTTGAAGATCCAAGTGTGTTTTTACTTCTCCTTCATTTCCCATATACTCTCATCTTTAATGACATTTTGATGGATCCATGCCACCCAGATAGACTCAGTTCTGAAGAGCAGTAACCACAATAGTTTCATGGTGCATGTACGATTCCAAACCTCCAATATTTTTAATCCCAATCCTCCTTCTTCTTTTGGCATTGTCAGAGATTCCCAAGAAACTTTTGTTGTGGATCAGCCCTCTAGAGAACCCTTCCATAAGTATGCTACACACATATAGTTTATTTGCATGATGCATTCTTTAGGAAGAATAAAAGCACTACACCAAAAGTTGGTTAAACCTGCAATAACATAATTTAGCAGGACCAGCCTTCCAGCAAGAGAAAGGTATTTCGTTGTTCAGGAGCTAATTTTTGTTTTGATTCTTTGTAGGAACGGCTCGCAGATGAGGATAGACAAATTTTTAGTGCATAAAGGGAGACCGAGATATCGGATAGGGAGAGATCCCATTGGCATGCCTGGGATGGCTGTTATATTTGTTACCTCATAGACAGATAGTCCTCATGGGAAGAAGATGGACTTGTCTGGGCTCACAGAGAGGCCTGACATCTGCTGGAATTCATTCAAGACTGAGAGGATACCCATAGTGGAAGCAGGAGATCCATCTGAGAATATAAGAAGGTCATCAGCAAAGCACAGGTGGGTAAAACCAGAAACTCTACATTTTGGTTGATATGAAAACCTATTTGACTCTGCCGCATCATTTAGTTTTTGTGACAGAACATTCATAACCAAGCTAAAAATATAAGGATATAAGGGATCTCCCTATCTTAGTCCTCTGGTACCCTTAAAGTAGCCATGTAGTCTTCCATTGATGTCGACTGAGTAGGAAGGGGTAGTGATGCATTCTCTAAGACAAACAATGCATATCTCTGGTAAGTGTAAAGCGTAGAGGCAGTCCCGGATGAAGTCCCATCTGACGGGTAGTGATGCCTTAGCAATATCAATCTTTATGTTCATTGTTTTGGTCCTTTATTCTTGTGATAGCCGTTAACAATTTATGCAGAAAGTAAGCAATTCTCTAACTAAAATCTTCCCTTGATGAATGCAGTTTGATTGGGGAGGATGATTTTCTTAAGCAAAGGCTTGAATCTTGCAACTAAAATCTTGGAGACAACTTTATAGAGGGTGTTGCAGCAAAAGATGGGACGGAAATCCTTGATGATTCTAGTACCAGAAAATTTTGGGATCAAACACATAATGGTAGAGTTGGATGCCGACGGCATGATAAGCATAGCAAAGAATCGGCAAACAGCAGTGGTGACCTCCTCTCCTAGCACATGCCAGGCTGATTTGTAGAATCCGGAGGTAAGACCATAAGGACGTGGGATTTTATTTGGATTCAATTTGAACATTGTTTTCTTGTTAACCTCAGCAAATGGCATTCGAGACAGCATGGATGATTCCTCAACTGAACAAGTAGCACGAGATAGAGAGGATATTTCAGAGAAGTAGTTATTGCTCCTTGGAGGGATATTGGAGGGCCTAAGATGCTTTTAAAATGTTCAACGGCAAGTAGACCCATGGCTTCCGGGGAAGAGACTTCCACATCATCTAGTCCTATCAAGATTCGAATGGAGTTTAAAACATTTCTTGCCATGGTGACTTTGTGGAAGTATGAGGTGTTTAGGTCTCCTGTCTTTAGCCAATTTATGCGAGATCTCTGCTTGAAATATTCTTCTTCAATCCGTCTCAGGAAGATAAGCTTGGAGAGGCACTTCCTTTCCTCTTCAAAGTGGGTTGGAGATGGTTGATGCAAGGAGAGCATCTGAGAATCATTGAACAAACTGTTAGCCTCACTAACTCTCTTTTGAATTTCTGAAAAATTATCTCTGTTTAATTTTTGTAAATCTCTTTTTATCTGCTTCTGCTTAACACTCATTGATAAGAGGGAGTGATCCGTCGTTTCTGTATAAATCCAGGCACTAACAACAGCGGGTATGAAGTCAGGGTGAAATGCAAGGTAGTTGTAGAACTTGAAGGGTTTGGAGCCAGCTTGGAGGACATGACAATCAAGATGGATATGACAAAGAGTGTGATCCGAGATTTCAGGGGCTATAAAATTTGCCATGCTACGAGGGAAGGTGGTAAGCCATTCCTCATTTATTAGAGCTCTGTCTAATTTCTTTGCAATAGGGTTTATTGGTTGCTTGTTTGACCAAGAAAATTGGGTTATATGATATCGCATATCTCTGATCTCCAGATGATCAGTACAGGCTTTGAAGTCAATCATCTGGGAGGAATAGCTACTGGTGGAAGGGCATGAATGCTCAAACGTATGCATAATCTCATTGAAGTCTCCTCTAACTATCCATGGTGAGTTCCTGGAAAGCAGAGATGCTTGAGTATCCAGAAGCTCCACCCACATATCGTTTCTTTCATCACTGTTATTAGCAGCGTAAATTGCAGTATAGTAGAAGGGAGATGTTCCAGAGCAGGAAATTTCACAAGTCGTAGATTACTTTGACTCACAAGTTATAAATGTTTATGACCGTTTTATGATCCTTTCATCATATGATCATTTTATATTGAAGTAAACTTATCAAGAAAATTCAATAAATATGATCCTGGTGTAATAGAAGTAAATTCGTCAAGGAAACTCAATATATATGATCCTTTCTTTATCCTCGCATAGAACAGAAATGAAAAACTTTAGGTTACTATTACGCAAATAAACCTGAAGGGAAGAGTGCACAGAGTAATAGAGCACGACGCTTTGCAACAAAATTATCTTGGCTATTTTACCACAAAAAAAAAAAATTATCTTGGCTATGTAGGTTACTGTCAATTTGGTTCACATACCGCAGTAGTTGCGGGTTAAAAGATTTTAATTACAAAAAGCGGATTTCGCACGGGGGAGATTTATATAATGCGGGCGGTGCATGTATAAAAATTTTATTCTGCGGGTCGTGCAGATTACCCACAAATTTTTTTAAATTGAATAATTAATATTTATTTACTAAATATTATTAAAATATTGAAATATTATGTAATATATAATTATTTTGTTTACTTTTTTTTAAAAAATGAGTATTTATAATTTATCAAATGCTAAAAAACATTTATATATTATTTTATTATTATTTAAATATTTATGGGTTACTCCCGGCTATCTACGAATTCAAGCGGAGCAGGTCAAAAAAAATTCTCCGTCTAAACCGGTGGTTTACCCATAAAACGAGGCCGTTTCAACGATTATTATTCTTCGTCTCGTTTATTTCTTCTCGGCTCCTTCCACTGAGTTTTTGTTTTTCTCCTCCGATTTAAGTTACTCGGCCGGAGAAGGTTGATAACTTTCTGGGACTAATCTATGGAGATCGAATTTGAATCAAGGTATGAGATTAATCGGACGGCGGAGTTCATAATCAGCAAAAGCTTCACCAGAATAGCTTTACAGGTAACAAAACTTTTCTTCTATGAGTCCAGTTTCTGAATTAACTTCTTTCTTAGCCAAAATTGTTAATTTAGTGAATTGGGGATGATAAAGCTTAGGTTTTTTTATATCTTTCTTTGCTTCTTTGATAGTTCCCGGATGAGTTGTTAAAGGATTCGACTAGAGTCGTGACTGCTCTTAAGAACAAAACTCGTTTTCTCACTGAAACAAGTGAAGATGAGAGAGAATTTAAGTTCTTTGTTATGGCGGACACAACTTATGGTAGTTGCTGCATTGATGAAGTTGGAGCTTTGCATATTGATTCTGAATGTGTTGTCCATTACGGACAAACATGTCTAAGCCCGTGAGTTTATAAACCCCTGCTCTTGAATATGTGTAATTGCTGTAAAAATCCCCTTGTTGAGGTTTTATGTTTTTTCCGCAGGACATCGGTTCTTCCAGCATTCTTCGTTTTCGGGAAAGCTTCAATAAATGTCTCGAGCTGCGTTAACCATTTGCTAGATTACTCGTCTAAGAGCGATAAGGCTATTCTGGTATGGGAACCTAGTTTATGTGAGATAAAAGGGTTCTGTGTTTTTTACTTTCTTTTTGTTTCTTTCTTGCATTGGTTGCAGATTCTTTATGGACTAGAATACGCGCATGTGATTCCTTGTATTCGAGAAGAATTAGGATTATCCAAGACCGAGTCTCAATTGAAGTTCTCTGTAGCCAATGTCTTGTGTTCGTTCATTACTCCATCCAAAGATCCTGGGGAATCCATGGAGCATCCAGGACCATCTGGCGAAAACGATAACTTATCCTCATCTAGAAACTATAGATTAGGAGGGTTAACATGGGACTTACCACAAGGAAACAAAATCGAGGACTATTTACTTTTCTGGATCGGTTCTGAGACTTCAGCTTTTGCCAATGTTGTACTGACCTTCAATGGTTGTGACATAGGTACATATGGCTTTATCTATGTAAATTTCTTGATCTAGCTCCTGGTGATGTCAAACGTTTGAGTAACTAAATACAAGTCTCTTGCTTTTCACAAAAGCATCAATAGCTTGTTGTACTAACATTTTCATCATCTGCTCTAACCGTATTCTCGGTTTGTTTTGTTTGGTGATCTTAGTCAGATATGATGCTGAAGAAGATTCTTTGGTGACTGAATTCACTCAACAGAGAAGGATACTTAAACGACGGTATGATCACTTGTTTCAAGCAGACATCATACATCACAATATCGAATTTTGTCTGTCCTTTTGATTCAAAGTGATGTGTTTGCAGATATTACTTGGTGGAAAAAGCTAAGGACGCGAATATTATAGGTATTTTGGTGGGGACCCTTGGTGTTGGTAAGTTCCTTGTCAACTGTATTTCTGCCTATGTGATGTCAAGATTGATAAGTTAATCGATGTTTAATATCGTCTGGCATTGAATGAAGCTGGTTACCTTCACATGATTCACCATATGCAAGCACTCATATCTGCGGCTGGAAAAAAATCTTACATTCTTGCCATGGGACGGCCTAACCCGGCCAAACTCGCAAACTTCCCCGAGGTAAGTTAAACAGTGGCTTGTCATTTAACTTTAACTATCAATGTGAGATATCTCAAATGAGCAATATCTTTTTGTCTTCTGTTTTTCGTAGTGCGATGTTTTCATTTACATCTCATGCGCCCAAACCGCTCTTTTAGATAGCAAAGAGTTCATGGCCCCTGTCATAACTCCGTTTGAAGCCAATCTTGCTTTTAGCAGGTATAGAGAGAAATTATTGTAATGCGAAAATCTTTTTAGCTTTTGTGTAATTCGATCGAGGAGTTCCTTAATAAGTGTCTTTGGGGTTTCTGTTTCCAGAGGGAGTGAATGGACAGGTGCATACCTAATGCATTTCCAAGATGTGATTAACTCTTCAAAATCAGAATCAGAAGCACATAGCGGATCGGAGGAGCCACGGTTTTCCTTCTTTCAGGGTGGTTACGTAGAAGATCACAATACAAACGGTATCATAGAAGCTAGATACATTTTTCAATCAGCAAACGCCATTTTTTTCCCATTCCATGAGTTTGACAAACAGTTTACTTGCTGTAGAACAAGCTAAGAATGGTGAGGAAGACACAGGAGAGACAATGGCGTTGGTACGAGCTGCTGAGAAAGCATTGCAATTGAGAGGCAAAGATCATAACCCACTCACTAAACAAACCGCTGCAAAATCAGGACCTGAGTATTTCCTCAACCGTGCTTATCGTGGTCTGGAGATAAACAGTGACAATACTTCACCCGAGCCTTTCATAGTTGGGAGAAGTGGGAAGGCGTCGGGATACAAGCACGAGTAACAACTCCAAGAAGTTCACTTGGTGACAAAGTAACATTCCTGCTTGACTTGATCAAGCCTGACTGAACAATTTTGAGTTTTATTTGGATTCAAATTGTTAGAAGAGAGAATGTTGTTCACAAGTGAAACAAAACTGTCTATGTTTTTTTTGGTATGCTATTAATCTCAAGTGCTTATCCTCAATAGCTTAGAGCTACGAACACATTTAAATTTGAGTACTTAAATTGTGCAAGAGGATGTTAAAACGGTACGGAAGAACTTGCTTTTGTACTAGAGTTGCTTCCTGAAGATAGCCCAACATAAAAAAGCAAAGTTGAACACAAGACAATCGCATCTTATAGCTTCCTCATGAGTAGGAAGAGCCTCTGGTCGAGTTCGAAGTGAGATATGTGAGCTGGATCTCCCTGAAGCAACATCAGGAGGCCTCCGAACGAAACATATAGCTCTCTGGAAACACATAATAAAAGGAAAGAAACCCGAAACATGATCAATTAGATCTGTAAGTTGGATTGGATCTATTTTGGTACACATTGATTAAGAAAGTTCGATTTTGGGGGGTATATGGGATTCTTACGCTTTTGGAGTTTTGCCGTCCCGCTCAGTGATCTTGTAAAGCTTCCCGTGCATGATATATTCATACTTATCTGCAAGCGTTTTCTTTGCTCCCTGTAATGAATCGAGATGAAAACTACATGAGATTTAATCTTCAGATGAGCAAACAACATTCTTGGCTTTCAAGGTTAAGATTTTCAAGATACAAGAAACCGAGGCTTGCTCAAATTACTCTTTTAATTCCTAGATAGAACTGAATCCTTATAAACATCCATGCTTTAAACCAAATCCTAATACCATTCCGCATAGAATCAACTGTCTACATGACCTAAATCCACTGCTACCATTCATGAGAAATGTGTATAAACACAAAACATATATACATTACCGGAGTAAAATATCCGGTATCAGGGGTTCCATCGAGATTAAGCGTAGGAGCCATAGCCAGTGTGAACTTATCACCAACAGCCATCGGATAAACCTCTGTGTTAACATCTAAATGCATAAACATTTCCAAGTTGTGGCTCCTCGCTTCAACACGCGTAACTGTAACCACAGAGACACAATCATTCTATGACAAAGCCTCTCAATTCAAAGACAGAACAACTTCGGGATGGGAACTCAAAAACAAACAGAAGAAACTACGATTTTATATATCAGAAACGAAACAGCTAAATAGGATTAGAAATCGTGATTTGAGGTTAAAAAGTATGTACCTTTATCGAACTTTTTGCCATCAGGGTCTAGCTTATCGACCACGAAGATATCCTCGAACATGATGATATTGCTCGCCATCTGCAAACACAGAAAATTCAAACCCTAAATACTCTTAACTCCTAGATGACAAAACCCGATTAGACTTAACAAAGAAGAACTATATGATCATCTGGAGAAATCAAGAAGCAGAAGTCAAGATTCAAAGGCGAACTTACACCTGCTCTGGAAACTCGAGACACAGAAAGGTAGTGGCTGCGAGAAGAGTGTTATGGAGGCGGAGAGAGGAAGCAAAACGAAACGAGAGAAAAGAGTTTTTTTTTTTTTCTTTTCTGTTTTTCCGTTTATTTACATCTGTGTCTTATAGTTTTACTTATTACAGAAATTCCTCATCGTTTTGTTTTTTCTTCCAGATTCTTGTGGTAGTCTTTTGACAATTTTGAAAGCAAGTAGGCAAAGTTTTAATCAGGTACGCATAGAACCATACTAAATCTGGCACTTATACAGTAAAATCATAAGAAAGGCAGATATACTTCGTGAATTCAATGAGTTGAGAGAACCAAGCATTATGTGTCTACAAAGCCATGTGTGGAAGGTCCGGACGGCCGGAAAGCTAAAACATATTATGTGGTAGATCTTGTCTAGATGTGTTGCAATCTGCGAGCGGCTTACCTAACAGGCACATGGGCATCGACAAGAGTTTTCTTAGGTGTGGTGCTTCTGAGGAAACGATTAACCATCTTCTTTTTTAATGTCCCCCAACTTTACAAGTTTGAGCTATTTCGGACTATCCGTATTTTCCGGGTTTCTTCCTGAGTACATCGATTTACCGAAATATGAACGTTCTATATATTTTGGCAACTAAAGAAGTATGTCTTACTGAACCTCAAAAATACATATATCATTAGATCATATGATACATATGGAAAGTAAGGAACGACAAAGTATTCAATGAGAATGAAATTTCTTCAGAGGATACTCTCCAACTCGATACTTTGGAAGCCGAAGTTGGAGGATTGCAAACCAAAAGAAAAGTCAAGAAGAGATACAAGCCCCATAAGGACAAGATGAAACGAGAGTCTCTCCTTTGGCCCATCAAATCCTGACATGTCAGATCGATGCCTACTGGATTGATCATGGCCTTGTTAGTGGCCTATGGTGGAGTCACATAGATCACATGGAACGAGAGGGGGGGGGGGGGGGGGGG
>PKML01051257.1:60725-116864 GCA_002933935.1 Eutrema yunnanense
AAAAAAAACAACTATTAAAAACATGTAGCAAGTGTTTGAAAATTGGGGTTCTTGTAACATCCCGATTTCTGATATATGTGGTGCATGTGAAAAGGCTAAAAAAGAATCGAGTTGGCTACCTATAGGGGTGGGCAAATTATCAGCCAAACTTGATTTATTAAAATGGATAGATGACCAAAAAAAAACAACTATTAAAAACATGTAGCAAGTGTTTGAAAATTGGGGTTCTTGTAACATCCCGATTTCTGATATATGTGGTGCATGTGAAAAGGCTAAAAAAGAATCGAGTTGGCTACCTATAGGGGTGGGCAAATTATCCAGAATCTGAGATCTGAAAATTAGGGTATCCGAGATAGTCGGATCTGGATAATAAAAATCGCGGATCCGGATTGATGTGTGTGGGTTTGTTACCCTAACTTCAGGTTTTAAAATTATAAATCCTAACGTCTGCAAGTGTACATATGTGCGTTGTACAAATTTAGGTATCGATCCACATGGAGGGAAAGCTTGTCTGTGAGATCTTGGACAGAGAATTAGCAAGGAAGTCTAAAACAAAAATAAAGGTTTTGTAGGGTTTTTGTGTCGAAAATTGTAAAGTACGTAAAAATAAAATTGCTTATAAATTGAGAATGAAAATCGATGGCATAAACCAAAAAGAGAAAATCGGATTGTAAACTATAATAAAACGGTGTTTGGTCGACAAGGATATCTTAGGGGGATGTTCGATTCAAACATGGTACCTAAGCTCTTAGTGAATTAGATTCTAGTAAACTCCACGAACTGGAACAGAATAAATGGCGTAGCCTACTTTCGTACATCCTACGCACCAATAACTTATATACTTGACCGGTAGCTTTCGTCTCCGGCCGCGCAGAAAGTTATGATGAACAAATAGGTTTGTATACATTCACGACACTCTATAAGTATACTTTCAAAATCTTATAGCGGGACACGCTCCTATAGATTAATGATTTGGGTGGTTAGATTCAGCACTTTTGGTGGTTCTTATAACACTTAAAAATCAGTCTCTTGTTCATGACGCTAGATTAATGCATTAACAACGATCTATAGAAAATAGATCTAGAATACAACTAGGTTTACCTTGTGAAATCCTTATCAAATATAGGAATCCACTTCGATAATCCCTTAAAACCCAACGATGAAACTACTCTAACATAATTGAAATTAAAGACATGATTAAATTAAAAGTAGGAGATTGATAAAGAAGCTTCTCGATTTTAAGAACGAAATCCGGAGAAAACCTCTCTACCAATCTCGAAAGTAAATAACACACTACAAGAAAACATGGTTTTCGTGACTACGGTTTGCGACTACACACACAGCATAAATTATCACGACTAATTAGCGACTATTTTGCGATTAGGTTACGACTACATGAATAGAGTCGCATCATAGTCGGTAATTTGCGACCAAAAGTATTAGTCGCAAAACAGTCACGAATTTACGACCAATCTACGACTACCGTTGAGTCGGAAAACTTTAGTCGCAAAGTAGTCGCTACTTTTGCGACTAATTTGCGACTTTTTTGGCGGGTCGCAAAACAGTCGTTTGTTGGTCATAAAATAACAACATTTAACACGTGTTATTCTTGTTGTACCTACTTGTACCTACTTTTTGCAACTACAACTTGTAGTCTCACAACAGTCGCTATGTAGTCGGAAAAATGTCTATAAATGAAAACTTCAGACCATCGTTCTCCTCATTCTCACAAACTCCTCATTCTCATAAACAAAAAAACACGAAATTTAGAAGAGAAATAGTTTTTTTTATAATATCGGGAAATTACAATTATAGTAATTTTTGGGAGTGGATGTATAAGCGGATCGATGAAGAGACGGGAAATTTCTCGGTAGAGTACAGCACGGGGGTGGAAGAGTTCAGCACGGGGGTGGAACAATTCATGGCATTTGCAAATAACCAGCCTCTAGCGCAGAGCAATGTGGGTAAGTTTTACTGCCCTTGTAGTGTTTGCAAGAACGACAAATTTCTCCCGGGGACTAGAATTTGGAATCATCTATATAGTAGAGGATTTATGCCAGATTATTATGTTTGGTATAAGTATGGAGAAAAAATCACTATGGATATAGGAACGAGTTATGTTGATCCGACGTATTTAAGTGGCAGTGAAGATGTGGGTAATGTAGTAGAAGATAGATATGTGGATATGGTGAATGATTCATTTCGTGATAACGTGAGTTTTGATAACTATCATCAGGATGGTAGTTATCAGAATGTAGAAGAACCGGTACGTAACCATTCAAATAAATTCTACGACTTGTTAGAAGGAGTAAATACTCCATTATATGATGGTTGTTGTGAAGGTCACTCACAGTTATCCTTAGATGCTCGAGTCATGCAAAATAAGGCAGAATATAATATGAGTAAAAAATTAGTGGATTCGGTTTGTAGAATATTGACAGACTATTTACAAAAGGAAACAAGTTAACCGGTTCACATTACGAGACATAAAAATTGATGCACAATTTAGGTCTCCTATATCATATAATTGATGTTTGAATTAACAATTGTATGATCTTCTGGAAAGATGACGAGAAGAAAGATAAATGTCAGTTTTGTGGTGCACAAAGATGGAAGCCTAAGATCGACCGGCGTAGAACCAAAGTACCATACAGTCGTATATGGTATCTTCCTATTGCTAACAGATTAAAGAGAATGTATCAAAGCGAGAAGACTGCAAC
The DNA here is from genome assembly GCA_002933935.1 of Eutrema yunnanense. Lineage (NCBI taxonomy): Eukaryota > Viridiplantae > Streptophyta > Magnoliopsida > Brassicales > Brassicaceae > Eutrema > Eutrema yunnanense. The sequence continues at coordinate 63,446 of PKML01051257.1, forward strand.
GGCAATGAGATGGCATGCCGAGCACCAAGCAAATGAGGGAGAAATGGGTCATCCTTCTGATGCGGCAGAGTGGAGATATTTTCAAGATCAAAATTCCCGGTTTGCCGAAGAACCCTGTAACGTTTATCTTGGATTATGTATGGATGGGTTCAATCCATTTGGCATGTCTCGTAATCATTCGATGTGGCATGTGATCTTGACTCCATATAACTTACCCCCTGGTATGTACATGAATACAAAGTATTTATTTCTTACTATTCTGAATTCTGGGCCAAATCATCTGCGAGCTAGTCTCGATATCTTCCTCCGACCTCTTATTGAGGAGTTAAAAGAGTTGTGGTCTAATGGCGTCGATGCATACGATGTGTCTTTGAATCAAAATTTCAATCTAAAAGCAATGCTGATGTGGACGATAAGCGACTTTCCGGCGTATAGCATGTTATCCGGATGGACAACCCATGGTAAATTGTCTTGTCCAGTTTGCATGGAAGATACAAAGTCTTTTTATCTACCTAAGGGAAGGAAGACGTGTCGGTTTGATTGTCACCGAAGATTTCTTCCTCATGGCCATCCACTGAGGAGGAATAAAAAAGACTTCCTAAAGGGAAAAGACGCTTCGAGAGAGTATCCACCTCCGTCTTTGACCGGTGAGCAAATTTATTACGAGTGGTTGGCTGGTGTAAATCCATCGAAAACAAAGGACGTCGGTGGAAACGGTCACAAAAAGAAGAAGCCGGGCTATGGGAAGCAACATAACTGGCACAAGGAAAGCATATTCTGGGAGTTGCCGTACTGGAGGGACCTCAATCTTCGTCATTGTCTTGATGTGATGTATATAGAAAAGAACTTTTTTGATAACATCATGAATACTTTTATGAATGTGAAAGGTAAATCGAAAGATAACATCATGTCACGATTGGATATAGAACAATTTTGTTCTCGGCCACACTTACATATTGATAGTGAGGGTAAATCTCCTTTCCCAGCCTTCACTTTGACAGATGAAGCCAGAAAAAGTTTATTGGAATGTGTGAAACATGCAGTTAAATTCCCAGATGGTTATTCTTCAGACTTAGCTACTTATGTTGATATGAACAACCAAAAATTTTCAGGTATGAAGAGTCATGACTGCCATGTTTTTATGGAGCGATTACTTCCATTTATCTTTGCAGAACTCCTAGACCGGAATGTTCACCTCGCGTTATCAAGTACTAATTACGACTATTTCTTTAAATATATATGATTAGTAATTTATATAGTAACATCATGCAGTTTGAATATATATTGTAGGGGTTTGAGCATTTTTTTGGGACTTATGTTCAAGAACTTTGCATAAAAATCGCGTTCAAATTCTAAAACATAACATAGTTTTAATCCTATGCAATTTGAAAAAGATCTTTCCACCTTCATTTTTCGATGTGATGGAGCACCTATCTATACATCTCCCCTACGAAGTTGAATTAGGAGGCCATGTCCAGTATAGGTGGATGTATCCTTTTGAAAGGGTTTTCAAAAAGTTGAAAGGGAAAACAAAGAACAAAAGATATGCGGCATGATCGATTGGTGAATCATATATCAATGACGAGATTGCTTATTTCTCAGAGCACTACTTTGCTGCGAACATACAAACGAAATCAGGGTAAATGCTAAAATCAATCACATCATGTCCACTTTGCCATTTAATTTGTATACACATGCTATGTATTTTAATATGAATTACTTTTTCACTCATTTGGTCAGGTTAACAAGATTCGATGAAGGTGAAGTCCCCGTATATCATGTCCCTGGAGTACCTTCTATATTTACTCATGTAGGCCGTCCAAGTGGAGAAATGCATGAAATATGGTTCTCAGAGAGAGACTATCAATGCGCACATGCATATGTTTTACGAAATTGTGACTATTTTCAGCCAATTGAGAGGTATATAAGTTGGCATCTCTCCTAGATTGCGTTTTAATATATATAATCCTTGCTTAATTTCTCATATTTATGTTGGTCTTGTGTAGAATGTTCGAAGAATTTATTTCTGCAAAATATCCAGAACTTTCCGAAAAAGAACTCTCTGCGAAAAGAACTGACGAATATCATTTATGGGTGAAAGAATATATATATGTCTGAAAAATATTCATAACTGTGCATATATTTATACTTATATATATTTACGCTATTTTTTATATATATGCAGGTTACTTACTGGAACGTGATATGCTCAATTTAATACCCTAAAGTACTAAAGCAGTTGTAATAGTATAGCTAGGGGTCGAACCACAGAAGACTCACAGAGATCATACAATAGATTATGAAGTGTCGAATTACGCTAAGCCAAACAGATTGAATTGAAAGCAATGCAGAAATTAAAAGTTGTAAATCAATCAGGAAATATAGGCTCAGGGTATTTCTCAGGAGATCAANACCTTAAATGATATCATAGAACTCGAGTACGAGGGGATGGTCAATTTGAGAATCACACTTTTTAAGTTTAATTGGTATGACCCTGTTATCGGTAGAGGCACTCGGAGGAGCAATCGTGGTGTTGTAGACGTTATTTCATCGAGAAAATACAACAAATACGAACCATTTATTCTAGGTACGTACTTATTAATGTCGATATCATATATATATATATACTGATGTATAACTTATATATACATTTTTATATTGCAAACAGCCTTGCAAGCGGATCAAGTTTGTTATATTTCGTACCCATACATAAAGAAACCAAAGCAGTTGTGGCTCAATGTTCTAAAAGTGATTCTGAGGGGAAACGTTTCAGGAGAATATGAAAGAAAAGAACCGACTCTTTTGCAAACAGAAAATAATGATGATGTATTGATGACTACAATTGAAGATCTCGTACTCGACAATTTCGTACAAGGAGACCAAATAAACCTCGATTATGATGTCGGAGATGCAGAACCAGAAGATAAATTTTGGTGTAATTTGTCGTCTTCTGATGAAGAATCAGATGACAAAGAACCCTACTAATTAACTATGTTATTTATGTCACAATTTCGGTGTAATTTGTCTTTTACATTATTTGTTGTTGAGTAAAAAAAACAAAAAAACTTGTCCTCACAAGGATTCGAACCATGGGGGGGGACTGAGAAAAGTGTGAAAGATTTACCAGTAAGCCAAAATAATTAATTGGTATCTATCACACAAAATAATTATTAACTAGACCATATCTATTCAGATTAAAAAAAAATAAGAAACATGTCCTCACCACGACTCGAACCGTGGGGGGCGGGGGGGGGGCGAGATTTACCAGTGGGCTAGAGTAATTAATTGTTATATGTCACACAAAATAATTGTTAACTAGATCTGCGAAGATTGAAAAAACAACCTACGAAACCCTAAGTCCTTCAGCCTTCAGTCTTCTTCGTCTCCTTTCAATCGAGAAATCCCCTTTTGCTCTTCTTCTTTCAATCCTCTTTGCTCTTCTTCGAATGAATCGTTCATCTTCTTCTTTCAATCTCTTCGCCTTTTCCTCTGCACACGATGCTGACAGATAAGAACGGTGGAGGACGCCAGAGAAAATTCTTTCCCAACGTTTCGCAGAGAGCCGGAGCTTCGTCGCGAACAGTGAACCCTCTACCGCCGTAGTACACCTTCACGCCGGCGGCCCAATCTCTTCCGCATATGTCGTCACCTCCTCTGAACCCCGTGCAACCGTCAACGTCAGCACCAACCGACGGTCATAGCAATCAATCAGTCAACCACTTCGAAGTTGATCTGATTGACGACAATGCACAGATTGAAGCCGGCCTCCAGGAAAAGCAACTTAGGGTGCTTGAGGTGCTGCTAAGGGTGCCTAACCGTTATGAGTACACAACAGTACTGTCTCCGACACGCCCTCAGCCGCCAAACACCACATGGTAAGTTTCTATCCATTCCTGTCTAAATTCCTGAGTATACAGTTTATTAGTTTGTTAGTTTCCATTCCGAGACATGAGTGTACAGTTTATGAAATGGATAATACAATTTGTTAGTTTGTTGATATTGCTTGTGTTTCCTGATATTGCTTGTGTTTGCTTGTGTTCACATATATCTCGTTGTTGTTACTTGTTCTGCGAAGCTTCATTGGAACATTTGATAGTTAATCCTGACATTGTATGCTTGTGTTTGAAATTGAAACCTGACATTGTATGCTTGTGTTTGAATTTGAAACTGACTTATGTAAGCTCACAGTTTGCTATTCATCAGATTTTTAATGTTTAAGGCACTTATTTGTCTCTGTCTAGGTTTGGCCGTGACAAGGGAAATCTGACAAGGAAGATCACCAAGGTGTTCACAAACAAGTTTGATGGTCCATACTACAGTTGGACTGTTGTGCCTCACGATAGACAGGAAAGATACTTCGTCGAGTTCGCGGTAAGCATTTCTCTTCTGTCCATGATATTCATATATGTCTTTCTTTCTATTCTGTCCACTAACACCAAAAATACTTCTCTTGTAGAAAACCCACACATGGAATCCCTTAATCTCAGGAGTAGTTCAGCAACATTTTGAGAGGATATGTCAAAGGCGAATCAAGGATATGGTAAGCACCGCGAGGACTTCTCGACAGCTGATATATCATGGTTTTTACCCCTTTTAGACCATAATATAGGTCCTATTTATGGAGTCTTTCTAGTATTTTGGAGTCTTTTCGAGTCTTTTACAAGTTTTAACACGTTTGGAGCATAATTGGAGATATTGGAGCTTTCTGGAGCATTTTGGAGCAAAGCAGAAGTTCGTGTAGTTGAGTACCCGATTTGAAACCTCGGTATCGATCGATACTGACTAGTATCGGTCGATACTCACTGCAGCAAGACACGATCGCGACTTTTCCAAGAGTTGAAGAATTGCAAAATTACCCAGAAGACTTTATTATTTACAAGAAGCCCCAAAACGTGACTTAGGTTAGTTATTAGGATTTTACAGCCACTTTGCTGGCTACGCTTGATTTTACTTTGGTTTTTAGAGAGACAACTCTAAACTCATGTTTTTATTGATTTCTTTGATGATCTATTAGATCATGTTGTTTTCATTCTCCATGTCTGAGTAGATCCACTTTAGGTTTAGGGTTCTCATAAGGGTTTTCTCTGAATGCTAGGTTGATTAGTTGATTAGGATTCACCATCTGAATTAGTTCTTCACCATAGGTTGTTCTCAGGCTAATTCTAGGTTGATGAATCTGGAACTTAGATCTTAGGATAATTGATTAGGCACGAGAGTGCGATTAATTACCTGATAGAACTTAGGGTGAGCAAAATAACTATTCGCAAAGAGATTTGGTTTAGTTGTTTTGTGAACAAATCAAACTTGAACTAAAAGCTGGTTTAGACTTTAGGATTCGCAAAGAGATTTGGAATTCTAGGATTTATACTTAGATAGTTTTCGCAACGAGAGTTGGTTAGCTGTACTTTAGTGATTTGAGTTTAAGAACCGCGCTAAATCTGAATCCTGTTATTTCGTTTATCTGCATTCATTGATTTTCTGAGAAATACCCTGGGCCTATATTCTTCCAATCGAATTACAACTTGTTTAATTTACGTATTGATTTCAATTACATCTTTTGGTTTAGCTTAATTTGAATCTATCGGATCTATTGTGTGATTTCTTGAGTTCTTGTGTTCGACCCCTACATATACTACAACAACTGCTTTAGTACTTATAGGGTAATAATTTGAGCATATCAAATTTGGCGCCGTTGCCGGGGACTCAATTCGCCATTAGATTTTAGATTAGAATTTCGACTAAATCTGTTGGTATCGATCGATACTAACTAGTATCGGTCGATACTCAACGTTTTATTTTGTTTTGTTTTTCGATTTTTAGTTACTTACGTGTTCTTGACTTTTGTGTTTCAGGGAAGCGAATAAGCCAACATAGATGAACATCCCAATGGTTCTAATTCAAGATGAAGCTGGAGTTTTGAGAGACCAAGAGGGTCGCGTGCGCAATGAAGTAGGGCAGCTACTTGATGGAGAGGGAAACACGATTATTCATGCAGTTGTTGTTGATGAGGCTGTCGTGCCTGCTGCGCGCGTTAATGTTGGGAATGCTTTGGTAAATCGTGTCAAGACGACTGGTGAGTACAACATGCCCGATCAATTCTATGCCAATCGGTCTGCAATTCGCATTCCCACCTTCCAGAGGAATGACTTTGAGCTGAAGCATGCATATTACAGTCTAGTGGGTCAGCACCCTTATCATGGTCTTCCTCACGAGCACCCCATGGATCACATCGAGAGGTTCGAGGACTTGGTCACTAGCATCAAGTATAATGGAGTGCCTTATGAGTTCCTCTACTGTAAGCTTTTTCCATACTCTCTTTCTGGAGATGCAACTTACTGGCTGAAGCAGCTGCCTACTGGGTCGCTGAATACATGGGAAGAGACGAAGAATGCGTTCCTGAACAACTTCTTCGATGATGCGAGATCTGAGGAGCTCAGAAACAAGACCTCTCAGTTTTCTCAAGGACCGACAGAGGCACTTAAGGCTGCTTGGGTGCGATTCAGATCTTATCAGAGGGATTGTCCACATCACGGATTCACTCAGGTTCAGTTGCTGGGAATCTTCTTCAGAGGGATTGATTGGAGGTATCAGATGGCTCTAGATGCTGCGAGCAATGGAAATTTCTACACGAGGTATCCTGACGATGCGTATGTGCTCATTGAGAACTTGGCGTCTAGCAATAGCGCCAAGAGTGCTGATCTCAAGCGGAAAAGGCTGCACAGAGGTGTTGATGGATCGCAGATTGCTAAAGTGCATGCGAAGCTGGATTCGGTGCATAATTTGTTGATGGGCAAGCATCAGAAGGCTGTTCGTCTTGCTGAAGAGGATGAAGTGGAATATGTTAACTACATTGGTGGAGTTAGATTTCAAGATCAAAGGTATCAATGCCCACCCACACCACCCAAAACTTCTGAGAGAAAGATTGAGTCTATACTTGAACAGCTGGTTCAAGGGTAGGAGAAGATGACAGTGAATTTCAACGGGAGGTTGGATGCCTTATAAACTGATCTGAATGGCAAAATCGAGGCTCTCATTATTCATTAGAAGATTCTGGATACTCAGGTAGCCCAGACTGCAACAACTGTCAAGGGACTGATGGTTCCTTCACAGAACGAATACATCACTGCTATCCCCTCGTATCAAGGGATACACCAAGGAGTGCAGAAGAGCTCAACTATAGATATTTTCGTCAATCTTGCCGAGGATGACGATGAGATTTTGACCACCACCCATGTGTCGACCGATACTCCCTTGTATCGATCGACACACGTCCCAAGTTCTGCCAGGGACGATTCCAGAGCGAAAGCATCGATCGACACCACCCCTGTGTCGGTCGATACCAGTTCAGTTGCTGAAACGAAACCCGAGTTGAGTGCAGAAAGGGTTTACAAACCTAAGGCGCCATACTCCATGCCACCCAGACACCTCAGAGACCCCATTTCTCCAAAGAAGCTGCTTGGCTTTGAGAAGATGGTACGAAGGATTCCCCACACACTGACTTTTGAAGAAGCTCTAGAGTACCGCCCTCTGCTGGGTCACTTCTGAGATTGTAGAGAAAATCTGGAAGAGATCGAAGTACTCTTTATCAAGGCAAGAAGCAAGTCACTACCGCTGAGGCATTTGACTAAGAGGGAAGATCCATGAATATTCTTAGTTCCATGCTCTATCTATGGAGTTGAATTCAAAGAGTCTCTCGTTGACTCGGGGGCTAGCGTCAATGTCATTTCAAGGGTAATTGCAGAGAGATTAGGAGCTGATATTCAATCTTCCAAGACATCTATCACATTCGCGAACGGTTCCACCTCACTTCCATATGGTATAATCCCTGATTTGCTAGTTAACATAGGAGATTGCCTGGTTCCTACTGATTTTCAGGTTGTGGAGTTGAGTGCAAGATCTAGTACGCAGTTGATTCTTGGAAGACCGTTCATGGCTACGGTTGGTGCCATTATAGATACACCAAGCAAGAGAATCTCGTTCTCGTGCATTGACAAGGAGGTGTACTACAAAGCCATTCCTACTAGAGGAACTCCCACACATATCTCTTGCATCACCATTGTTACAGGAGAGACGTTGGTAGTTGATATTTTGGAAGAGCCTCCTGACGAGCCATCTGTCATAGACCTTCTAGATAGTCCTTCTGTCATCACCAAGAAAGATGTCAAAACATCTAAGGCAAAAAAGAAGGTGAAGAGCAAAGGAGTGAAGGGTGCTGCTTCTATGACTTTAATCCCTCAGAAGTGTGATGGGGATTCGATTGAAAACAAAGTGAAGTGCAAAGGAACCTCAAAACCATTCTCTTAGGCTAGAGTCATTCTTACTTCGGAGCAGAAAGAGAAAGGAAAGGACGTTGTGGAGAGCATGTTGAGCAGAATTCTGAAGCTATAAGTGTCTAGTTGTAGGACTTGCCTGGGAGTAAGTTCTCAATCTTCTCCTGACTGGTCACCTGAGCCAGAGTCAAGCTATTGACCTAAAACAAGCGCTTGGTGGGAGGCAACCCACTGGTAAGTCTGTATATAAGTCTTTTGTTTTTGTTTTTGGTTTTGGTTTTGGTTTTATGTTTTGTGTCTTGTGTTTTGCGTGAATCAGTTACAGAGGATCGGTATCGATCGATACCACCTGGTATCGATCGACACCACATGCATCAATGACGATGAGAAGAAGTTTCTGTGTCGACCTAAGCCTGGTATCGCTCGATACTAGGCTGTGTGTCAGTCGACACTCTCCGTTCCATCACAGTAGATTTTTATTTTTCCATAATTCCAACTTCGTCCATTTGATTTCTTTTACTAACTCAAGGCTAGATAACACTGGGGACAGTGTTGTTTAAGTCTGGGGGAGGTAGTCGCTGACATTGTTTTTATTTTTCTTAGAGTCAGTCATTTTTGAATCATTCGTTGTTTTATTGAGTCAAAATCTGTTGGAGAATGTGATCTTTTTCTTGACTCTATTGTTCTGAATTTGCTTCTAAGTGACCATTGTTACAGAATCAGTTACAGATCGACTAATGAAAAATTCAAAGGCTGACCGGTTAACTAGAAGATACCCATGTTTCCTGCAGAGTTCTTTAAAGCCTGAGCCAAATTGTTGCACTTCATCGATGTGGTTAGTATTCATAGAGTTTGATTCCTCATTCATATCTGACAAAGGAACCCATTTGTTTAAAGTAATAGTATCTCTCTCCCCTGTTATAAGTTAAAAAAAAATATAAGTGCATGAAAAGATTAGATGATTTTCTCCTGAGTAGAGGGTTATGAATGTTTCCAGCGATCCCATTATTCTACTTGGTGAGGAATGATCACACAAAGGATTGGAAGCGAGGCTAGGATTTTCCTATGATGCCATTATTCGCCTACACCATTTGATACATTGAGAGGGAAGAACTGGGGATTAGGTGGCAAACACCATCAATACTCGCGTCTCATACCTTGATATGTATATGCAGATCTAAAAAAAGAGAGAAGAGAACATAATAAGAAATAAGTCTGGGGGAGAGAAAATGATACCAAAAGTGTGAAAAATGGTGGTTCCTTATCATGATATTGTATGGGAAAGAATCTAGAAGGTTCTTGGTATTAATCACAACGATGAAACTGGCAATGATGGGTTTAATTGAACGATGTTGTGAGATAATGTGTGTAGTCTAGGGAAGCTGCGAATGTCTGAGGAGAAGTACATGGTGGTTGGTTTTGGAACTGGCTAGGTGACATTTGGGTGCTTGGGAAAAGGGTCATTGCAATATTTCATGAACATGTGAGTCTCCGTGTTTTCAAACCTCTTTCTCTAGTTTTGTCTCCTATTTGCTTCATGGCAAGCAAATGCTAAGTCTGGGGGAGTTGATATATCATTGTTTTTACCCCGTTTAGACCATAATATATGTCCTATTTATGGAGTCTTTCTAGTATTTTGGAGTCTTTTCGAGTATTTTACAGGTTTTAGCACGTTTGGAGCATAATTGGAGATATTGAAGCTTTCTTGAGCATTTTGGAGCAAAGCAGAAGTTCGTGTAGCAGAGTACCCGATTTGAAGCCTCAGTATCGATCGATACTGACTAGTATCAGTCGATACTCACTGCAGCAAGACACGATCGCGACTTTTCCAAGAGTTAAAGAATTGCAAAATTGCCCAGAATACTTTATTATTTACAAGAAGCCCCAAAACGTGACTTATGTTATTTATTAGGATTTTACAGCCACTTTGATGGCTACGCTTGATTTTACTTTCGTTTTTAGAGAGACAACTCTGAACTCCTGTTTCTTATTGATTTCTTTGATGATCTATTTAATCATGTTGTTTTCATTCTCCATGTCTGAGTAGATCCACTTTAGGTTTAGGGTTCTCATAAGGGTTTTCTCTGAATGCTAGGTTGATTAGTTGATTATGATTCACCATCTGAATTAGTTCTTCACCATAGGTTGTTCTCAAGCTAATTCTAGGTTGACGAATCTGGAACTTAGATCTTCGGATAATTGATTAGGCACGAGAGTGCGATTAATTACCTGATAGAACTTAGGGTGAGCAAAATAACTATTCGCAAAGAGATTTGGTTTAGTTGTTTTGTGAACAAATCAAACTTGAATTAAAAACTGGTTTAGACTTTAGGATTCGCAAAGAGATTTGGAATTCTAGGATTTAGACTTAGATAGTTTTCGCAACGAGAGTTGGTTAGCTATACTTTAGTGATTTGAGTTAAGAACCGCGCTAAATCTGAATCCTGTTAGTTAGTTAGTTTATCTGCATTCATTGATTTCCTGAAAAATACTCTGGGCTTATATTCTTCCAATCGAATTACAACTTGTTTAATTTACGTATTGCTTTCAATTACATCTTTTGGTTTAGCTTAATTCGAATCTATGTGATTTATTGTGTGATTTCTTGAGTTCTTGTGTTCGATCCCTACATATACTACAACAATTGTTTTAGTACTTATACGGTATTAATTTGAACATATCAACAGCGACCACACTGGATTAACCCAACTCTATGGACAACAATGACAGAGTGTTGGGACACTGAAGAAGCTCGAGAGAGGAGTAAGACCACATCCGCTGCTCGGAAATCTGACCGTAAAGGCCTTAGTGTGCACAACCACGTATCAGGCCAAAAGTCATATCAACAAATCCAACTAGAAATGGTAAGTGTAAATTCTATATCTAATACTTTGCAACTTTTTATTATGTAACAAATTTATATGTTACATTTTCAGGAAGAGGAATTGGGAAGACCGGTTAGTATCGGTGAGGTTTTTGTGAAGACTCACACAAAACCAGATGGAACGTTTGTTGATCTGAAGGCTGAGAGGATCGCGCAAAATTGTGAGAAGAACATGCAAGCTAAGATGCAAGAGTTCGGGCCTGAAACTATAGACGGTACGTCACAACATCGGGAGCTAACCATAGAGGACTACAACGAACTCTTTCTTCAGGTAAATACAAAATACATGTTATCTTTGGTTTTTTGTCATCTGGTTTTATAAATGTATGTTATATTTATGCAGTCAACGTTCACGGATGAAAGAGGCAGACCATATGGAATAGGAAGCCTCGCAGAGTCTCATGTTGGTGGAAAACGCAAGTTCGAGGAAAGTTCTTCATCTTTTCAAACCTTGCAAGATAAGTTGGAACACGCTCAATGCCAAATAGAAGAACAAGCTGCTTATAACGCTCGGCGTGAGGCAGAGCTTACCCAACTTGCAGCTGACCAACAAAGCAAGTTTACCCAACTTGCAGCTGACCAACAAAGCAAGATTACCCAACTTGCAGCTGACCAGAAAGACAAGTTCGAGCATTATTCACTGGTGGAAAGGTATCTTCGTGAAACCGATCCAAATTTTCTGGACTTCATGGCTTCTCAATCTGGTCGGCAGCATGTTTCTACACCCTAGGCTGTCATTTTATTTCATGTTTTTGAACATTAGAACATTACAGTTTTCTTTGTATTGGTTTGTATTTGATATGCTAAAATAATGTATGATATATTAATGTTTCTTTACTAATGTTTCTTTCATATTAACTTGAGTTTTCTTTGTATTAGTTTGCATATGATTTCCAAATTGCTAGGTAATACAAATTGGGTACAATATTACCATTCTGAATTTCGTCAATAAAATCAGTCGCTACGTAGTCGTAAATCCGTCGCTATATAGTCACAAATCAGTCGCACAACAGTCGTAAACCAATTGCAAACGATGACCAAATCTTTATTCCGATGATCATATTAGTCGCAAATCAGTCGCTAATTTAGACGCATATTAGTCGGGAACTAGTCACAAAATTTCATGACTCTTTAACGACTACGACAAACGACTTCCACACGACACAATATATAGTCGCATGTTGGTCGTTAAAGTAGTCGGTACACGATCGCATATATTTACGACTGAGTTGGGACTGGTGTACGACTGCATTCTGTCATCGCACCAAAGTCGTAATTTACGATTGATTTGCGACTACTTGTTTTTATGACTAAACATTTGCGACTATGTAACTTAGTCGTAAAAAAAATTTTAGCGACTACATTACGACTGATTATGTAGTCGCGAAAACCCTGTTTTCTTGTAGTGATAAAAACTTAAGAAAAATTAAACTTAAAATACATAAACTAAGGCACAATGATGCACACGAAAATAGGGTTTCTAATTAAAAACACATATTTATAGGTCTTGAGCTCTGTTTTCGTAGGTCTTTAGGGTTTCTCCTTGACGAGATCCGAACGGACTTGCAATTGGGCTTACGGGATAAAACAGGAGCTGGCCGCGGGTCCATGGTCTCTGACCGCGGCGAACTGCACCTTGGCCTCAGTTGGAGAGCTTCTGCCCGCTGTGAACTGCCTCTTGGCCGTGGGTGGAGCTTCTTGGGGAGTGGCCGGATGTGACGTCTCGATCTTGGTGTATCTTTTGATTGAACCGATGGATGCTCCTCAAATCTGTTGGGATGGAAATGTAGCTGGTCTTTCTTGAATGTCTCCAAAATTGGGCTTGATTGAACGGTGAGAATAACCTCTTTGGCTGTTGAACTTATGACGGTTTGACTCTGAGACAAAAATCTGGGTTTTCTCCAATTTGCAATGCTTTTACCTAAGTAACCCGAAAAGAGTTTTGAAACTACAAATATGCAAAAACCATGATAAAAAATATAAAAGTGAATGAAACGCATATTAAAGTGTTATCAACTCTCCCAGACTTAGACTTTGTTTATCCCCAAAGAAAACAAAACCAAAGCTCGAAAAAGATCAAACAAAAATCATAGGGAACTTGAAATCTTGGAGACCGTCCTTCTAAACCATGACCATCGAACTACATCAATCGCAACCTAGCCTAGAAAACTCTCACCAGAAGTTTTCGTAACACCAGTCCACGGTATCCGTCATAACAAACATAAACTTTCAAAATCCAAAATTCAGGTCAACTAGCTCTCTAAATTCATTAAGTGCAAATGTGAAATTCTCATCAAAAGGATCAAACCAAGATAATCGAGGCAAGGTATTAAAGGCATTTAGATGTTGTTAAAAGTGTTTCGGATTACCGTAATTTCACAGGAGGGTGCGAGATATTATGCAAAATAGCAAGAGAGGATGGACCTATTGAGAACCACAGCTTTCAGTCACATCTTCTAGCGTAAAATTGTTGTGCTTCCTCCTTTTTAAACAAAAGTTTTATGTCATTCCCCCATACTTACATTTTTCTTTGGGCTCGGAATGACAAATTTCTCACAAACGAACCATGGATGCCTCTTAAATATTTTGACCAACCTAGACTCTTTTTAGGCTCTTGTTTCCTTTCCCTTTCAATATTTTTTTTTGAAAGGGGGAAACGCCTTTTATTGAAATAGAGTCTTAGGGGCACGAAAATATACCATGTTTTTTTAGATATCCAAGGCAGAACCAAGCTCTTTTCTTTGTTGATTTCACCTCCACCGATCGCGTATAGTCTTCGTCTTTAGCGACTGAAAATATACCATGAGACACAAAGAGAGAATGCATGAGGTTTGAAAAAAGGTTAAGGTTCGGGTGGAGTACCAACTAAAGATGAGCTGGCCATTCATGTATGACAAAGAGTGGTAAAATGTTTAAAAAACTTCCTGAATGTATGATTTGTTACACTACAAGAAAATAACCTAATTGCAACGGAAATTTACGACGTAATTAAATCAATGTAAAGTTCCAACGAATTTGCATCGATTTTACATCAAAATATGTTTTTGATGTAAATTCGTTGTAAATTTTTGTCGTCGTAAAATTACATTGAAATTACGACGATATTACGAGGATGTCAAAATTCGTCGTACATTCGATGTAAAATTACATCAAAATTACGACAAATATCATTTATACATATTTCGTTGTAAATTTGATGGCAATTTACATCAAATTTATAACGATCATTAATCGATGTAAATTAACGACGATTTCACGTCGAATGTGAAAGTTTGGTAGAGCAAGTTTTCCTATAGGTTTACCTAATAATTTACATCAAATATGGTCGTCGTAAATGAGTCGTAATTTCGATGTAAAGTCGTTGTAAACTTATTTCGATGGTAAAACGTTGTAAATTTTGGTTGCAAAGTCGTTGGTAATTATTGAAAAATTTCTATAAATACATTCAACTTTAAACACAATTCTACAAAAAAACACCTTAAAAATACTCTACAATCTTTTTTAAAAAATATCTATATACGATTTACGATGATGGATGTATACGTAAAAAGATTCGGAGGGAGCGTTGACGAAAAAATTCAAAGAGGGACTTGAAATATTCATGTATCAGATCGGATATATGCAAACAACCTTGGAAAGCGGTAAGATGTTATGTCCTTATCGTAGATGCAAGAATACGAGATATATTCTTATTGAGACAGTGTGGAAGCATTTACTAAATAGAGGGTTTACGCCGCAATATTTTGTTTGGTATCAACATGGAGAGAGTTTTGAAAGGAATCAAGCTGATAGTATTAGTAATTATCAAGATCATATAGATTTTGATGAATCATATAATCAGGATAGTTATCATCATGATCAACATCAATTTGATCAGGGTTAAGATCATGATAGAATGCATGCCATGGTTACTGATGCATTTCATGAAACAAATGTCGATAATAGTGTTGAAGAACCCAACGTAGATACGAAACGATTTTCTGATATGCTAGACGCTGCAAATCCGCCACTCTATGATGGATGTAGAGAAATACAGTCTAAATTTTCGTTAGTAGCTAGGATGATGACAATTAAAGCTGATTATAACTTAGTTGAGATTTGCATGGATAATTGGGTTTATCTTATTAAAGAGTATTTGCCAGAGAATAATTTAGCTGCAGAAACATAGTATGAGATACAAAAGTTGATTTTTAGTCTTGGGGTGCCTTCTGAGATGACAGATGTATGTGTTGACAATTGTATGCTTTTTTTGAAAGATGATGATAAGCTGCAGGCATGTCTATTTTGCCAAAAACCGATATTTAGGTCGCAAACTTATGGACGTAGTAAGATATCGTACCAACGGATGTGGTATCTTCCTATAAATGACTGATAGGTTGAAACGATTGTATCAATCTGAAAGGACAGTTGCATCGATGAGGTGGCATGCAAAACATTCACAGACATATGGGAAAGTGAATCACCCGTCAGATGCAAAAGCTTGGACTTTGCTAAATCTAAGCGGAATGTCTATCTTGGTTTTTGCACTGACAGATTTAGTCCATTCAATATGTCTGGTAGGCAATATTCTTTGTGGCCAGTTATCGTAAAGCCTTATAACCTTCCCCCATATATGTGCATGCAAAAGGAATTTCTATTTCTGAATATTTTAATCCCTGGTTCCAATCATCCAAAGCGGTCTCTTGATGTGTTTTTGCAGCCTCTCATACATGAGTTGAATCAGTTGTGGTATACATGAGTTCGTACATATGATTGTTCGAGAAAAAAAAAATTATGATGCATGTGGTGCTTATGTGGACAATAAGCGACTTCTCTGCATACGGAATGCTATCATGTTAGATGATGCATGGGAGATTATCTTGTCTTTATTGCCACGATCGGACATATGCGTTTTAGCTTAAACATGGTCACAAAACATGCTGGTTTGATTGTCACCGCCGGTTTCTACTAATCAACCATCCATATCGGAGAAACAAGTGGTTGTTTAGGAAGAACAAAATTGTGTGTGTCCCCCCACAAGTGTATTTATCTGGGGAAGAACTTGAAGCGCAAATAGATAATTTTGGGGCACAAGAAACGGTGATTCGTGGGGGAAATTGGCACACTTCAGCTAATATGCCTGATGGATATGGGGTGAATCACAATTGGCACAAGAAAAACATTTTTTTGGGAATTTCTATACTGGAAAGATCATCTGCTGAGACACAATCTTGATGTCATGCACATTGAGAAAAACTTTTTTGATAACATCATGCATACAGTGTTAAACGTTAAAGAAAGAACCAAAGACAACGGAAAGTCAAGGTTGGACTTACCTGATATTTACAACAGAAGTGAGTAGAGGGTGTCCCAGACATCTTCTCACCAATCGGTCGTCGTAGTGAAAAATTGAAGGAAGTTTGGTAATCTAACGAGAATGATAAGCACAATGCACATACGTACATCCTCCTAAACTGCGAGGAAGTGAGTCTTTACGAGAGGTAACATAGCTATTTAATCAACTTATCAATTATAGTTGATTAATTTCATTATATATACTAATTAATATAATTAAAGGTGTTACTTATCAATTATAAATGTATTTTGCAGCTTATTTGTTAGCCAGATACGAGAATGCATTGACGACGTTTCAAATGATGAAATAAACAATCGTAAAGATCGTTACTTTACTTCGTGGTGGAAGACGCAAATAAGTTAATAGTTATACCTATTTCATTTAATTAGATTGAAACTCAATCTAACCTGCACAGTTATCGATATGTCTTACATAGGTGGATCATGGCGACCCAATATATCTAATATGATTTCATGAGTTACTCCAAGGCCCCATATCGAAAATAACAACCGCACCCATATATTTCACATGTGGTTATGTGTTTCATACTTACAAGTACAGCGTTCGTCGGGCAACTATCAACTATGGAGTATGTGTTAGGGATAAAATAGATTTTTATGGGGTATTGCCGGAAATAATATAAGTGGAGTGCCTCGGCTTGGTTAGGATGAAATGCGTTCTCTTCAAATGTGATTGGTTCGATCCAAGAGTTGGTTGAGGGTGCGAATTAACAAATTTGGTGTGGTTGACGTCAACAAATCACGACGATACATCAATTTTGAGCCATTTATCCTAGCATCATAAGCAGAACAAGTAGCATTTATTCCATATCTGCGAGTTCGAACCACTGGGATCCCATGGTTATCAGCTATTAAAGTAGCTCCAAGAGGTAGAATTGTTGGTGTTAAAGATCTTCCTATGCAACAAGATTCTTGTAGTGACATTACATAACCAGAGATTATGGACAACATTCTTTTAATTGATCCACGAAACATGCAACTTGAATTTCTACCAGACGACACAGAAGAAGAAGGCGATTCCGATGAGTTTGAAGAGAGTGATGATGATGATGAACATGAATATGATGAACCCAATAAAGGTGATGTACGCAATGAAGAAGATGATGAGTTTGATTGATTTAATATGTAGTTGATTGGTATGGTAAAAAACATCTATTTCAGAACTTACTGTCAAAAAAAAAAATATTTTAGAACTTAATTCTCTTTTCTAGATTTATAGATCATCGATTTTACAACGATATTGCCCTAACAACTAAAACATTTGGGTTTCAGTATTACTACGTTTAGGACTGATCCGTCGTAAAATCGTCGTAATATTCAAACCATATACCCTAAACACTTAGCATTGTACTTTAGAGTATATGGTTTAGGTATTACGACGATTAGGACTCATCCGTCGTAATATTACAACGACTTTACGACGGATGAGACATAATCGTCGTAATTCCGTCGTAATGCTCAAACCCAAAATTTTGAATCTGATTATAGGGTTGATTGTATGTTGTATATGATTGGTTTTTCATTGTTTATATTGTTTTAACTAAGTTTTACTCTTTGTATAAAAGTTTTTGAGTTTTCGCAAAAATTAATAACAATATATATTTCATGCATGTTATGGATATACTTATAAGAACAAATGTTATACATTATATTATGTAAGATAAAGAATTAGCTTCAATCGTCAATAATTAATTTGTTGTTTACTATGAAAAGTTTTGGATGCACATATATACTTCGTTAATACATGATAGATGGTTGCATTGTAATTTAGGGTTTATGGTGTAAATTTTTTTGATTACCCATCGTAATGTCGATTGTACATTACGACGTTATTATGACGGATGCGTCGTAATGTCGATGGTACATTACGACGATATTACGACGGATCCGTCGTAAAATAGTCGTAATAAAAAAAATTAAATTTTCCGCTTGTGGGAAAATTAGTATTGGTTGAATTTTCGGTTACAAGGTTATGATGGACTTACGACGAATCCTTCGTAAAATTGTCCGATTAAAAAAAATTCAATTTTCCGCGTGTGGGAAAATTCATATTGGTTGAATCACTACAAGAAAACACGCGCATTTCCAACGGGCTTCAATCCGTCGGAATTTTTCGACGAAATACTGAGGAAATACCGGCGAATATAATTCCCTTGGAATTCGGTCGGAAATTTTAGACGGATGGAAGTCCGTCGGAAATTGATCGGAATATTCCGAGGAATTTCCGACGAAATTCAGACGAAGTTATAATCGCCAGTATTCCTTCGGAAATCAGTCGAAAACTTCCGATCGTTTCAAGGCCATCAAAAATAGGTGGGGAAATTTCGACCGAAATCCGAGGGATATATAGCCATCGAAAATTTCTAACCGATTTCCGACTGATATATATCCGTTAATGTATATGTTGTAGTAGCCGTTATATAGCCGTTTGAAATTTAAACATCCCTCGGAAATCCCTCGGAAATCCGTCTGAATATCGCTGAATATTTCTCTATAAATATTTTTCCCCCTCATTCACAACATTCACAACAAACACAAAGAAAACAAAAATTACACAATGTCTTATTTTCGATCGTGGATGGACAAACCTTCACATGATCCCGCGGCAGGGGAATTGACGGACGAGTTCGGACAAGGTGTGGAGGAGTTCATGAACTTTACGTCAAACAATAGCATGGCATCGGAATACGGTAATATGTATTGTCCTTGTACTAAATGTCATAATCGTAGAATTACATCGGAATGGCATTTACGACGGAATTACATCGAATGGCATTTACAACGGAATTACATCGAATGGCATTTACGACGGAATTACATCGAATGGAGATTTACGACAAAATTACATCGAATTCATTTTCCATCGAGTTACCATCAAATTTATTACGTCGATTTACCAACAAATGTCACAATACAATAATTCTATTATTCGATGTAAAATCGATGTAATTGGCCATCGTAAATTCGATGTAAATATATTACGACGACTTAACGACGATTCGTATTCGTCCCAATTTTTTTGATGATCTTACTACGATTCTCGAATAACGACGATCTCATTACAACGATTTGTCAATTGTCGCTAATCCGTCTCAATGGCCATTTTATATTGATTTACATCGAATATGTCTGTTGTAATACACATGTTTTTTTGTAGTGTTATCTTTGCCTAAATCTTTGATGAGAAAATTAAGTCAAGTTAAAGTCCAAGTATAATAGAGATAGTATATTCTATCCTAAAGAATCTCTACGGTCTAAATTTCTCTAGGGATTTCGCATTAACACAAACTCAAGCTATTGCCTAGTCTAGAACCAAATTACGAAAGAACATGTTACTAGGAAATAGTGTATAAGCATATTGGTCGGTTATCGTCATGGATTTCTTTCATCATTCCCTCAAAACGTATTCCTAGTTTATTGAAAAAAAACTTGAAAATTTTAAAAGAAAATGCGAAAAATACAAAATGCAAAGACTAATGAAAGAAAGTCCTCCCCCATAATTAATTCACACTATCCTCATTGTGTAATAAATCGAGCAATGACGAGAAATATAGTATTTTAAAAACTTCCGGGAAAAAAAAATTTACCTGAAAGTGGTCGGGAATAGATGTGGGAATGGAATGGTGGTGGGAAATGGATTGGTGATGGATGAGGGGATGGTCCGGAATAGGTGGGGATCGATCGCGGGTCAAAGGAATGCGACTGTGATCGACAAGGGGTTGACCGTGGGTCGAGGGGATGCGACCGCAGTGGACAAGGGATTGGTGGTGGGTCAAGGGGACGCGACCGCGACCGAGTGTAGGTTGACCGCGGGTCAAGGGAATGCGACCGCGGTGGACAGGTGGTTGGCCACGGGTCGGTTGATCGCGACCGCAACCAAATGGTGCGGTTTTTTGCGACCGCGGACAAGTGGTTGGCCGCGGTCGCGATCAATCGACCCGCAACGAAAGGAAGGCTGGCCGCAGCTCGGGGTGTTGCACCCGCAGTCGGGCCTCTTTGGCGGCCAAGTGTTTCCTCGGGGTTCATGCTGGACCTAGCAGTTCCGAACCATTATAATTATCTCTCCACCCTCATTCACAACATAAACAAAACAACAAAACTTACAAAATATATTTTTCAAACCGTTATGACTATTTTCGATCGTGGATGGACAACCCTCCGCAAGATCCAACGACGGGTCAACTGGCGGATGAGTTCACACAAGGTGTTGAGTAGTTCATAACATTTGCGTCAAACAATAGCATGACATCGGAATACCATAAAATGTATTTTCCTTGTACTAAATATCGAAATCATAGGTTTGTCTCTGTTAGGGAAGTATGGAGCCACCTGTATAGAACTAGATTTATGCCAGGTTACAAGATTTAGTATTCACATGGAGAAACTGATTCAATGGTGCAATATTATGGTAGCACTTCGGATAGGTTAGGCAGTACTTCAGATAAGTTAGAGGAACCAGCACTGGAAGTAAATGTAAACGTAGGTGCTGTTTAGATGGTGAATGATGCGTTTCGTAAAAACATAGCATTGTATGTTGATGATGGTAATAGAATAGAGAAACCTAATTTAGAAGCCCATAAGTTTTTTGATATGTTAGATGCATCTAAACAGCAATTATATAAAGGATGTTAAGATGGAATATCATTTCTATCACTTGCAAGCAGATTGATGACTATAAAGACGAATTTCAAAGCCGATTTGACCAATTTCTTATGTCGCGAAGATCAATTGGTAATATTTTTGTGTTTTTAGTTGTTTTCATTTTTTTGTTAATTTGTTTATTAATAACTAACATTTTTCGGTATTTTTAAGGCACATGAATCCGGAGGTGTGCGTCCAGATCACCTTCGATTGGTGGAAGACGTGTACACCAACAAAAAAACCGGTCTGATTTATGTCGTTCCAATAATTTAGAAAAACAATACAATTTGCAAATGTTATACAATGGCATAAGATGTAGGGGTGTCAAAATGGGTCATGGGTCGATCCAATTTGATTCATGACCCATGACCCTAATGGGTTAATTTTCTTGACTCTAATGGATTGATGGGTCAAATGGGTCATGGGTCAAATGGGTCATGAGTCAAATTGGTCAATTTATAATGGGTCATGGGTCAAATGGGTGATCCGTAGGACCCATTATAATGACATCATCTCACATTATTATGACATCATCATGACATTATTATGACATCATCATGACATCATAACAATATTACCTATAATACCATCATTTTTTCTCAAAAAACAATAATCCATCATTTTCCCGCCAAAAACGTGATTACGCATTTTCCCGCCAAAAACGTGATTTCACATTATCCCGTTAAAAACGTGATTTCACATTATCCCACCAAAAACAAGATTTCACATTTTTCCGCAAAAAACGTGATTTCACATTTTCCCGCCAAAAACATGATTTCACATTTTCCCGCCAAAAACGTGATTTTACCTTTTTCGGCCAAAAACGCGATTCCGCGTTTTCCCGCCAAAAACGCAATTTTGCGTTTTCCAGCCAAAAATGCGATTCCGCGTTTTTCCGCCAAAAACGCGATTCCGCGTTTTCCCGCCAAAGACCCGAGTCCACGTTTTCCCACCAAAAACGCGATTTCGCGTTTTCCCGCCAAAACGTGATTCCGAGTTTTCCAGCCAAAAAATGTGATTTCGTGTTTTCCTGCCAAAAACGCGATTCTGTGTTTTCTCGCCAAAAATGTGATTCCATGTTTTCCCGCCAAAAACGCAATTCTGTGTTTTCCCGCCAAAAATGTGATTCCGCGTTTTCCCGCCAAAAATGTGATTCCATGTTTTCCTGCCAATAAAATGATTCCGTGTTTTCTCGGCAAAAACGCGATTTCACATTTTCCCGCCAAAAATGTGTTTTCGCATTTTCTTGCGAAAAAACGGAATTCCGCATTTTTCCTGCCAAAATCGTAATTTTACATTTCCCGTCAAAGAAATGGTACCACGAATTCATTAACAATTTACGATAATTAAAGAAAATTTGTCAATTCATAATATAAATATATTGTAATATTATTTATTATTTTCTCATTTTTAAAAATTATTAATAATATTTATTTAAATAAATTTTTATTTTTCATAGATCATCCATTTGACTCATAACCGATGTAATTAGATGGGTCATGGGTCATTCATGACCCATCACTCATGGGTTATGGGTGACCCATGACCTATTTACATATGATCCATTAGGATTATGGATAATGGGTCACTCATTTGACCTATTTTGACACTTCAAATAAGATGTAATAAACTTAGTTTCTAAAAATTTAATTGGATAATAAAATGGTTTTTGGAAAAACAAAAACAAAAATCCATTCTAGAATGCCAGAACTAAATATTTTTTTGAATAAAACAAGGCTTAAATATTTATCTTGGATTATCCACAAATAAGATATCCCGACACAATGGCATATTGATACCGCCAGGAAGGGGAAATACTAGGGACTGTTGAAGTGCTTGCTGACTTGTTAAAGAGCCTAAGAAAAAGGAGAGACCTACTAAGTCTATTGTTATTGACTTGTTTAGTTTTTTTTAATAACATCTGCTTTATTGAAATTAATAAGAAGTTACATGATTGGTGTGTCAAAGATTTAGTGGGTACATGTGTTAAAGATTTAGTAATGTACATGTGTCAAAGATTTAGTGTGTACATGTGTAAAAAAATTTAGTAATGTACATGTGTCAAAGATTTAGTGTGTACATGTGTCAAAGATTTAGTGTGTAAAAAATATTACATGAGGAACATAGAAATGAAAAAGAAATACAGTATTTGAGAATCTAAATAATATATATTTATTAGCGAGAGTTTGAGAGATCTAAATA
The DNA here is from genome assembly GCA_002933935.1 of Eutrema yunnanense. NCBI lineage: Eukaryota > Viridiplantae > Streptophyta > Magnoliopsida > Brassicales > Brassicaceae > Eutrema > Eutrema yunnanense. Next base: position 86,798 of record PKML01051257.1, read on the forward strand.
ATATATCATGAATATAATATTAATATTTTAATATAGTTTAATTTGTGAATTTTATGTTGATTTTTATCTTTATTATTGATAAGAGATTTAAAGAGTATTTTATTATAATTTTTAATGTGAAGAATTAACATATTATAATTTTATGTTGATATTTATTACTCAAAAAATATTTAGATATATAATTTAAATCCATCATAACGGGTTTGATATATAGATAGATAAATTTATAATGCTACGAGGCCAAAAGAACTTTGGACTTTTTCGTTTCCTTTTGTCCAGTAAGTTTCCTCGTTGCTTTCTTCAAATGTAGATATATAAACACGAATGCTACGACGCCAAAAGAAAAAAAACACCAACAACATGCATCGTCTATAGCGTCTTTTTTATTTAATGCGCCAATGGTTAATTTACGCTGGCTTCTCTCCAGTCAAAAAACAAAATATCCTCACTAGTCAAAAAAAAAAAAAAAAAAACCNATTCTCATATTCTCGTATATATGTATCATGCTCCAAAAGAATGAACAACACGAAAAATCTTTCAATCATCTTCTCTCCTCTGTTATCTTTTACCACGGATGAACAAGCTCTCTATTCCTCCACCATGCACAAGCTTATCCTTGTTTTCAACGGCGGAGCCATAAGTTTGTTGCAGGTCTCCGACCAGTCCTCTGCTTCAACCAATGCTGCGGATCGTCGAAACCATATCCTCAACTTCTGCGTATTCATTCTGATCTACGCCGTCCTCCGAGTCCAAGAAGTGAAGCTCACAAGAAACCAAGCTCCGATACATCACTTCGTTGGACACATCAGCCATCTCTTTGGGGCTCTCGCAGCTCTCATGCTCATCTCCCTCATTTCGTCCATCTTCACTATCATCCTTGCCCCTCTATGGCTTGTTTGGTTGTTCGTTGTTATGTATGATTTGTTACGAAAGCTCATATGCGTGGAGAGTAACCACCCAGGTGATACAGATCCATTAGACCAACTCTCTCAGGCATAGTAGTATACACTAGTAGCTTGAGATTTATTCGATCGTCTTCCAAATATCATCTAGTCGATCGTCTTCCAGATATCATCCATTTCTATTTTAATTAATCTATCGGGGATTCTTAGACTGTGTTGTTGAGTGGGTACCTACTTGTTGGATTCTGTTATTTTCTATATTAAGACCATCTCCAACGGGAGATTCTTAAAGGGGTTCTAAGGTTTTTGATGTATTTAAAATAAATGAAAAACAAATTAAAACCTAAGAGTCGATTCTAAAAAATCTAGTTTAAGAGTCGATTCTTAAAAACAGGTGGCTTGGTTTTATTGGTTTATTCTTTTTTTGGGTCAAAAACAAGTTTTGGTCTTGGCGACGTTCTCTCTCCTAATTTTTTTCTGGTTCTTCTTCGTTGGTGTCGCCTTCGGCGAAAGCTATGGCGATTTTGTTTTTGTTTTTTTATTTGAGTGAAGGAATCGAAAGCTATGGCGGGAGGATTAGCTTCTCAATCATCAGATGACGTTCCATGGATCCAAGTTTGGAGTAGTCACCGACCCTTTTCCCTTTCTCCACAAACTCGTCTTCTTCGATCCCATGCTGTGGCTCAAGAGATTGAATCCACTAAATCTGCTTCAATTATGAGGTATGCGTTTATCTTCTTATGTATGTGTATAATGTATTCAATTAATATATGTAAACCCATCAAATTCGTTTAGCAGTTTGTGGCCTTTGTTGAATTCAAGCATGTCTAATAAGAGATGCAACATGTAAAATTGTCATCTGTAGAGCCTTGTACGTATTGTTACCATCTATGATTGCTCCAAATTTAATTCTGTTTATGGTTACATTGCAGAGGCAGGGAACGATTAAGGATGAGTAAGATAATTTGGCTCATGGAGCTTCGCAGGATTATATCGAACAGCAGAGAGTGTATTTTGCAGAGGTCGATGCATTTGAGCTTACACCATCACCAGGTATCACATGATTCTCTTGTGTTCTCTTGTGTTTTTATATGTAAAACGATTTACAGTTGTTAGTTTAAAATTGAATGGTATTGGTGGTGATTAGACAATGTATCAATGCTTGATAGTGGTTGGTTTGAAGTAGAAAGTTAATCAACGGTGAAGTTTTATGTCATTTTGTGTTCAATGCTTGGTAGTTTTAAGTTAGGTAAAGACTTTAGTTTGACATTGAATGATAACAACACAAACTGAAGCTTGCTTGTCTAACTTAAACCTAAACCTAAACCTTATATAGTAAAGCCTAAATTGTTTTTTTAACATAACCCAAACCCCTTCAGTTTTCTCTTTCATTCTCCTTTAAGCACCCTCAGAAGTAGAATATGGATTCTCCGAATCCATTTAGTGAGCATTCAGGCTTCATGGACCTCTTAACTAGCCAGCAAAGAACCCACAGCCTTGAACCCAATCCTTATGAGAGTGTTTCACCAAGTACTATACTTGGTGAATCAGAAGTTCATGTGTTTGGTACCCAATGGTGTGACGCTCCAAGTCAAGGTGAATGCACAGCCAAAGACCGTAGATCAAGAAGGAAATGGACTCCCACAGAAGATGTTGTGCTCATCAGTGCATGGCTAAACACAAGCAAGGATCCAATAGTTGGAAATGAGCAAAAAGCTGAAGCATTTTGGAAACGAATTGCCGCTTACTTTGCCTCAAGTCCAAAGCTTGCCGGTCTGGAAAAGAGAGAGTCAGGTAATTGTAAGCAAAGGTGGGGGAAGATAAATGAGCTAGTTTGCAAGTTTGTCGGGTGCTATGAGGCTGCATCATCTCAGAAATCTAGTGGGCAAAATGACAATGATGTGATGAAGATGGCACTCGATATATACTTCAATGATCACAAGTCAAAGTTCACCCTGGAGCATGCTTGGAGAGAGCTTCGACATGATCAGAAATGGTGTCAAAAAGAAGGAAGTGGAATGTCAAAAAGAAGAAGGACTAAGGAGGGTTCCACTCAGTCTTCAAGCTCACACCCACTTACCCATGGAGATGATGAAGCAATGCATCGTCCTTCTGGTATTAAAGCATCAAAGGGTAAAGGCAAAAAGAATGTTACCAATGCTTCGGCTGTGGAAGGAGATGGGAAGTCGCTGTTGGAGTTTAAGACAATGTGGGAGATAAAACAAAAGGACTTTGCTTTGAAAGAGAAGCATAGTCAGCATAAGTTGTTGGAGTATCTACTTGCAAAAACAGAGCCACTTAGTGATATAGAAACGTCTTTGAAGAACAAGCTAATAACTGACATGCTTGAAGCTTAGATATGGTTTTGGTCTTGTATGTTCTTCTCTTTCTGGTTTTGTTGAAACTTTGTTCTGGTTCTGTTTCATTCTCGGTCTTGTATGTTCTTCTCTTTCTGGTTTTGTTGAAGCTTTGTTCTGGTTCTGTTTCATTCTCGGTCTTGTATGTTATTGTGGTTTTGGTCTTGTATGTTATTGTGGTTCTGTTTCATTATCGATCTTGTATGATATTGTGGTTTGTTGAAGTTTAGTTCTGGTTTTTGCTGAACATGCTTGAAGCTTAGTTTTGTTTATGCATTTACAGGTAAATTTGGTTTCAAGCACATGTGCTTAACACCCTATTACACTAAAGAAGTATCCTGCAGGTCTTGTGATGATATTATTCTTTACGGTTAGTACAAAAACTGAAGTATACATTTTCTTTAAAGACACACTTCAGAAGTCTGTTTTTGCATTTACAGGTAAAGAAGTATTTTTTACTTTGCTATTTTCGGTCTTCTTCCTCCATAAGGTAACCTTTTATTAGAATAATAATACTTGGTTTGTTGGTTTGGTTTGAGATGTTTTAGCAAAGATCTTTCTGGTTTTGGTCTTTTATTATATCTTTCGGTTTTTGATTGGTTTTATTATATCTTTCAGGTTGCAGCATAACATCTGCAAGAGCAAAGATGTTTCTGGTTTTGTAAAATGCTTTTGATTATTTGTGTTCTTCTGCCGACACATGACCTTGTTTTTTGTACATGATCTTGTTTTGTGTTCTTGTGCCGACACAAACACCACTTGTTTTGTGTTTTTGTGCCGACACACTTGTTTTGATAATTTGATACATGACCTTGCGCAAGTATATGTATTATATACACTTTAAATTTGATACACTTTAAATTATTTGTATTATACACCACAAAATTCCCATGTGACACTCATTGTATTCTCAATATATACAACACTTTGTCACTACAAAAACCCAACACTTCTCTCCATCTCATAAAAAACACTCTTTATTTTCTCCAAAACATTTTTCCTTTTCTCAAACACATTCACTCATACAATATGGCATCTTCTTCCCATATTAATTTCGATGAAACGATGGATGAAAATTTTCACCAAGTTTTTGATCAAACATTCCAAAATCTTTTCGTTGATCATGGTGATCCTCAAGAAGCAACCAAGAAAAAAAGAGCCTATATTGAAAGAAGTCGTGAAGAAGGACACAACCGCTTATGGAACGATTATTTCAGAGAAGATGCAACATACCCTCATTATATATTTCGACGCCGTTTTAGAATGAACAAACCTTTGTTCATGCGTATTGTTGATCGACTCTCCAATGAAGTTTCATTCTTTCAACAAAGAAGAGATGCTACCGGAAGGTTAGGTCTCTCTGGACTACAAAAGTCTACGGCAGCAATTCGTATGATGGCATATGGTTGTGCGGCTGATGCGGTTGACGAATACCTCCGGCTTGGTGAAAGCACTGCGATTTCATGCTTGGAACATTTTGTTGAAGGAATCATATATTTGTTTGGAGATGAGTACCTAAGAAGACCCACACCAGAAGATCTTCAACGACTACTCGATATTGGAGAGATACGCGGATTTCCCGGAATGATAGGAAGCATCGATTGTATGCATTGGGAGTGGAAAAATTGCCCCACTGCTTGGAAAGGGCAATACACACGTGGATCTGGAAAACCAACAATCGTTTTAGAGGCTGTAGCTTCACAAGATCTTTGGATATGGCACGCGTTTTTTGGACCTCCAGGTACCTTAAACGATATCAATATTCTTGATCGCTCACCAGTTTTTGATGATATATTACAAGGTAAAGCTCCAAAAGTGAATTACTTTGTCAACGGACACGAGTATCATTTGGCTTACTATCTCACCGATGGAATTTATCCTAAATGGGCAACATTTATCCAATCTATTTCAATTCCACAAGGTCCAAAAGCATCCTTATTTGCTACATATCAAGAAGCTGCCCGTAAAGATGTCGAGCGTGCTTTTGGAGTCTTGCAAGCTCGCTTTGCCATTGTCAAAAATCCAGCTCTTATTTGGGATAAGGTAAAAATAGGAAAGATTATGCGAGCATGTATAATACTTCACAATATGATAGTGGAAGACGAACGAGATGGGTACACTCAGTTTGATGTATCCGAATTCGCACAAGCAGAAGCAAACAGAACTTCACAAGTGGATTTCACGTATTCTACAGATATGCCTTCAAATCTCGGAAATATGATGGGCATTCGAAATCGAGTTCGTGATCGAACAATTCATCAACAATTGAAAACTGATTTGGTTGAGCATATATGGCACAAATTTGGCACAAGTCAAGATTACAACTAATCGTTTTTCCGGTTTCTGATTTGCACATCTATTTTTTATATGCTTTTATGTCATGTATGTTTAAAATTTTATTAAATGCAATAATATTTTGTTATAAAATGTTTATTAAACAAAATAAATTCTACTTCAAATATTATAATTTAAAAAAAAAAAAAAAAATTTTAGAACCCCACTTGGGGTTCTACCATTGGAAGAGAAAAAAATTATAAACTCTTAATGAAGTTCTTAAGTTAAAAAAAATCAAAATTATTATTATAAATAATGTTAAGAACCCCAATTGGGTATCTACCTTTGGAGATGCTCTTAAGTCTATCAAAAATTATATATTTCTACGAAATCTATGATAATGCTTTTTTTTTTTTTTTTTTAACTCTTGACACATGTGACTATTCCCATAAACTGGATTACTTCACTAATTGCATAAAGTAATCCAAACACATATCTGTTGCATAAATCGCCTCATTATTACCCAGGCCCGGCTCAGAAATAAGTAGGGCCCTGGCCCAAATAAAAAAATTATTGGAAATTTATTTTTTGGGCCTTTATTTACAAAAAAAAAAAAAAAAAATTGGGCTCTAAATCCTTAACAAAATTTTGCAAAACTCACATGGGCAGTGTGCATTTGCACTTTCAGCCCATGGCCAGAACCGGACATGTTATTACCTAATAGCTAATTATCACGCCCACAATTTTTAGGAGAGGATTCAACAAATTTCACATCACGAGACTCAAAAACTGAATGTGTATCAAGATCATGTAGTGTTCAGCCTTTCTTTCCAAAATGATAACTAATAAAAATACATCTCTATGTACGTTGTGCAAACCCGAAGATTGGTGTAATCAGGCAAACGACCATGCAATATCTCTATGGTATTTTGCCCTTTAACAAAGTTGTCGGAGTTCAGTGGATGAGATAAAAACTTGTGAGTACACATTCACACAAAAACTCAACACTCAAATTTGCTTGAAACATCAAGAACGTGCCACATTCAACATCAAGCACGTGCCACATTCAAAATGTATCGATGTTTTCGTTCGACTCATCCATTTTGTTGTGGAGTTCCTACACATGATGTCTCATGATATATTCCAAAATAGGCTCCCATACACATAAACTCGCGCGCTGCCATTATCACAACGAACATGCTCTAATTTCCGATCAAATTGCCAAGAAACCATAGCAAATTTTTTTTGATTGTGCACTCAACTTGTGTTTTGTCACGCAGCAAGTAGACCCAAACAGAACGAGAACAATCATCCACAATCGTGAGAAAATACAAAAATCTACAAAAGTTTTGAGTTTTGTATGGATCCCAAAGATCAACATGAATCATCCCAAAAATAGAACTTGAAACTTGAAACAAATTCACTTCGACATAAAAACAAATATCACAATTCATAACTCTATATGACAAATTTTATCAACTATGGACAATCACCTTATTATCTTTTCTAATGTATATCCCATCCTCTGATGCCACAAAACTCCACCATCGCATGCCTTCAATGTCTTCAAAGCTCACACATGTTGTGTATCTTGAAGAAAGTACAGTCCTTCATGCAACTCACATGTTCTAATCACTAGCTATCTTTGAACTGCGGTCTTATGCAACGTAAGTAAGACCCAATATAAAATTTTCTTTTTCTTTTTTAATCAAAGATTATCAAAATCTTTTGATTAATGTTTGAGTGTTTTTGTAGCCATCAACTTTAACTACTAACAACAAGTGTTGGTTGAAATGAAAGAAACAAAACTAACTCTCTTTCTCAAAAAAAAAAAAAAAATTAACTGTGATGTTAGGAACTTTGTTTTTCTATGTCATATTTATTATTTTAATTTGGTGTCTTCGGTTTGCTCTGTTTTGGAGCTGATTCTCTGTTTTTGTCCCAATTGTGCTGGAATTTTGGGTTATGAGAAGAAGTTATTTTTTGAGGAAAACAATTTTTTTTAAAAGGACATTTGCTACAATAATTTTTTTTTTTGAAATAGCCAAAATAACCTATTCAGATTTTGAAAGACATTTTTTCTATATTACCTTTAATATATATATATATTTTTAGTATAATAACTAAAAAAACCAATTAATTAATATAAGTCTGTCGAATTTTCACAGACTAAGTATAAGTCTGCCTGCACAAATTTTGAATTATGTCACAAACATATAGACTTAACGCAAGTCTACCGATCATCTGCTATTCGAAAGTAAGTATGCAGGATTGGGTTCTGAAGTTTGGCGAAAACTTGTAAACTTCATGAATGTCTGTTGATTGTACGCACACTTATCATAAGTTTATGTGATCAGATTTATAAGTTTACCCAAAACGTGTAGACTTCACAAAAGTCTGCCAAATGTTCGCAAACTAACCATAAGTATGCGGGATCGGCTATTGAAATCTGCCGAAAATTTGTAGATTTTACGAAAGTCTTCTGAATGTATGTAGACTAAATATGAGTCTGCGGGATCATAATCCAAAGTCTACAAAAAAACTGGTAGATTTTACGCAAGTCTACCGACTAATTATAAGTCCGTCAATAACAAGCAGGCTTTAAAGGTATACCAAGTGTTCGTAGAGTAAATATGATTCATATCTGATTTGATTTTCTATATTTTAATATCTTGTATGATATTGGTGAAGTTGATGAAAGAAGAGGAACCCTTGGATTAAAAAATAATTTTAGTATTGTCAAATATAATTAGAAACAATAAATTAATTAAATCCAATTTATAATAAGAGTACTTTTGATATCTTATATTATATAAAGCAGGATCCCTCAACGTGAGCGCGACACGTAGGCAAAATTATAACTCACAAGATCGTGACATTTATCACGGTTGTTAGTTTAGATCTTGACATGTGTCAATTTAATTAAAAAGGTAAAAATGAATTAAAATAAATATTAAAAAATGTTAAACTAAAAAAAAGCAGTGGTTAAACTAAAAAAAAGGAAAACAAAACAATCTATATACAACAAGAAACTTAAAATCTTAATATAACCACGAAATAAAACATTAAAAAAGAAAAAAGTACATAAAAACCATAAAAGGAAAATAATAATAAATACGACAATAAAAAAAAGGAAACTAGCAAAAAAAAAAAGAACCACGAAAGTAAACATAAAAAAGGAAAAAAAAACATAAAAAGAAAACTAATAATAAAACCACAACATAAAAAAAAAGAAACTAGCAAAAAAAAGGGAAATTTTAAAAAATACCACCATCTAAATCTCACTTTACAAAAATACAATCAACTAAAAATTTATTCAAAACTACCCTCATTTAATAAATTGTTGACCATTATGTTCTTAAACTTGCTAAATCGGTGTCAGTTTTTTTTGTTGTAAAGGTTTGGTCGGTGCATCGTTACAGCTGTCGTCGGAATTTGTTGAGTTCGCCGGAACTCAGATCTGAAGAATACTCTTCCGGCGAATCCGTTGCCTTCAATTGTGTAGGTGATCGATTGGATTATGGATTGTATATGATCGATTGGATTATAGATTGTATATGAATAAAAACGGGAACAAAACTGTGTAATTAAGAGCAAAGCTATTGCATGATTTTTTTAATTTCTTGACTGTAGAGTAAGTACGGAATGTAAGGGGTGAATTTTAAATACGTGATTGGAGAATTTGATTAAGAGAAAAGCTATTGCAGGATCTATACGTGATTGGAGAATTTGAAATCGATTGTTTGTTTGCAGATTCCGTTGATTAGCTCTTATGTTGTTGGGTCAGGGACGACATAAATGAAGTTAACGCAGACGAGAAGAGAGATGAGTAGGTGAACGAAAGCCATTGCTCATAAGGTGTTTGATAATATGGCTAAGAGAAGCTAATTGGGTAAACTCATTTATAAATCCTTGTAAATCCATACATATTTATAAACCCATTTATAAGACCTTATAAACCCTTCCGACAATTTGATTTGGTTGAACATCGAGAGGGTTTATAAATTACTAGACTTAGTGACACAAAGACTAAGATTGAAATCATGCCAAGAGACGACCCATTCCCTCATGCCAAGGGTTGATAAATACTCAGCAGAAGCTACATTATTTGGATATTGGGTGTCATAATTGAATTTATATGGTTTTATATGCTAGTTTTAAAACTATACAAAACCATATAAATCATTTTAAAACTATATAAAACCATATAAATCCTTTCAAAACAATTTAGTTTGTAAACCTGATAAGAACAACAAACATCAAACTCCATCAAATGCTTTATACGTGTTTATCTTGAGCACTAATATATGGTTTTAAAATGCTTGATAAATACTCGGCCGAAACTACATTATTGGATATTGAGTGTTATAATTGAATTTATATGGTTTTATATGGTAGTTTTAAAACCATATAAATCATTTTAAAACTATATAAAACCATATAAATTCTTTCAAAACAATTTAGTTTGTAATTTATAAAACCTTGTAAACCAGATAAGAACAATAAACAACTAACTCCATCATATAAATGCTTGATAAATACTCGGCCGAAGCTACATTATTGGATATTGGGTGTTATAATTGAATTTATATGGTTTTATATGCTAATTTTAAAACCATATAAATCATTTTTAATATGCTAACTGATAAAATCATTTCAAAAAAGGATTCGAAAATTCAAAAAGTTGATGATCTTATTATAATCAGTTAACCTCATTGACTATATTTTTCCATTTCATTGAACTTTGAGATGCACCACTTGAGAAATTTGAGGGTTTGGCACTTTCATCGATAACCTGATCATATCAAACGTTTAGCATTGGTTTACATATGTTTTCTTTATAAAGCCTTGTAAATAATAAACCAGAAAAAGGTTAACCTCCATGCTTTTTTGTGCAGCTATTTTCTTCGGTTTCAAAGAACCTGATGCACCCACTTGAGAAACTTGAGGATTTGTTACATCTTCAACAAAAATCTGCTTAAAACAGGAGGCTTAGCATGAGTTTACAAATAAGACACTACAAATCTTTTCTTTATTTATAAAACCTTGTAAATGACCTTTTCATTGTTTGTCTCACACGCTTCTTTTCCTTTTCCACTGCTCTCATCTCTCCTGACTTCATCTATCTTGTTTTCACCACTCTCCTGTGAAAGAAAATTGAAATTCGGAGTAGAGTAATGTGTACTAGGCGATGTTTCCTATAAAATGGTTTTCACACCTAGCATTGGTTTACATATGTTTTCTTTATAAAGCCTTGTAAATAATAACATATGTGTTTGTTACTCAGGGTTAAGTTTGTCTTTCACTTTAGCATAGGGTGTATTTTTGAAAATACACAGCGTCTAATGGTAGTTTTGAATTGTGGTGTCTCCAAAGTTGTATTTGTTAGATTATCCCCAAAAAAAAAGAAACTTAAAAAGGAAACTTAAAAAAAAACTATATATATAAAAGAGAATGTTTCAAAGTTAGTAATTCGCAAGATCGCGACACGTGTCGAGTTAATCGATCAGATTTTGAGACGTGTTTAATAAATTTCCAACTATATTATGATAGGTATTTGGTAAATTTCCAATTATATTTTAACACATAATAATAACAATAAAAGTAAAATTTATAATCGAATCCTAATCCTAAAAATAAAAAATAAAAAAATTATAATCCATTCATAATCCTCAAAGTAAAAAGAAAAGAAAAATATTAGTTATATTTAGATTAGGAAAATCAAACAAAAATTATAAATAAAAGAAAATGTATTTTTTTAAAAAGGAAAACCTATATTACATATTAGAATAAGAAAACTAAAATATACATAACAATACTAAAAAAGAAAAAGAATAAAGGCCAAAAAAAAATTAAAAGGAAAAACCAAATTTCAATTTAGAATAAGGAAATTTATAATCGATTCACAATTCTCAAAGTAAAAATAAAATAAAAATAGTAGTTATGTTTAGATTAAAGAAATTAAACAAAAATTATAAATAAAAGCAAATGTTTTTTTTTAAAAAGAAAACCTATATTACATATTAGAATAAGAAAATTAAACTATATATAACAATCCTAAAAAAAAAAGGATAAAGGCCAAACAAATTTTAAAAATAAAAAACCTTATTTTGGTTCAGAATAACGAAATCTTATTATATAAATCTTAATGTTTCAAAATTGTAAAATTACCTGATCGCGAAAGATGTCAAGTCAAAGTTGGAAAATTTTCAAATCGATTAATAAAAAAAATTCGAAAATGTAAATCAAACAATGATCAATTAAGAACTTATTCATAATATTAAAAGGTAAAGTTACTAAAAAATTTTAAAAAATAAATTTATCCTAAAATTCAAAATAAATATAAAAAAAGAAAAAAAATATTTAGTTTTTCCATTTAAATTAAAGAAATTAATACTAAAAAGAATAGAATTCTAATTTTTTACCTCTATATAAACCACAATTTAATAGTATGTCAATTACACACCAAATAATTAAAAGTCTAATAATCGTATCCAAAGCAATTTACAGCATTTGCTTCACCAAATAATTTTCTTAAGGTATATATTTATTTCATCGTAAATTTTGTTTTTTAAATTTATGTATTATATATTTTCACGGGTGATCTAATTTTATTTTCTATTTTTTGTTTTTAATTTTTTTTAACAGGTTATAAAATATTAAATTACAAACCCGCATATATGCGGGTACTTATATAGTTATAGAAAAAATAAGTCATAAGTACGTTATATTAGTAATAAAAATTTAGAAGGGTTATCCTAGCTATTGTTGATATTTTTAGATTATTTTAGGTAATTTCTCCCAAAAAAAAAATCATCTTAAATTCTTCGGTGCAGATAAAGAGTGTCATTTTGATACATTTCACACATATTAAGAAACTTTAAAACTATACTAATATGCCCTAATTTAATTACCCATATTTAATTCAAAATAATTTAAATACAAAGGTTATTAGTTTTGGTTAGATGGCAATTTTGATAATTAATTTAAAAATTTTCATTGAAAATATAAAACGACAGTATTTTTGAAACAAAATATTAATTCTAAAACGACACTCCTTGGGAAACGGATGGAGTAGCGTTCATATGAATATCCAATTGAAAACATCGACAAGAAATATTTGATTATACTAGAAATTGTTCTTAGGTGTGTCAAACGGGCTAGCATGCGCTCATCTAACCGCCCCGTCATGGTCAATTTATTTTTTAGACTGCACCACGTCAGCCCACAACTAAATTTTCAGACAAGACACGAGATAAAACTTTCAAGATTAACAAACATCAGCAAAGTAACTGATATAACAAGATGCGTGTAAGTGAAACTCGCACAATCAATTTTTGTAAATGATTTTTAAGGGAACATAAGTCTATAGGGAAGAACATAATCATAGATTCAAATATGGTTTTTTTATTATTGGCGTTTGTAAGCATTTTTGTACAAGAGTAGTATTGCTAAGAGGTTCTGCTAGGGTTTTTCGATGTCTCGTTACTTCGTGATGCCACCGACTAGGGCAATTGATGACATGTGCCTTTAGTTCGGCCCACAAAAGTTGGCGAGTAACATGTATCTCGGCCCAGAAACCTTCTTCTCGGCCCGTTTGCAATATGACGGGCTCAACCTTTCCTTTCGGGGCGAACATATCCGTTTCGGTCTGGTCTCGGTTCAGTCGGAAGAAATCACTGTCTTTGATCTCGGCTCTGCTCCGCTCAGGTCTATGCTAGATCGTTGCCGGACTAACCTGAGTTACGGGTATCCTCTTGAAATGCTACTCCTTCGAGTTCGTTGCGTCGTTTCTGGTTCATCCTTCTCAGCTCGTCGACACGTTGCATTTGCTCCACCCATATAATATTTTCTTCCTCTTCCATTAAATTGTTGCCAAGCCGACTTGGACTGGGGATGTTTCCCGCGGCTATCGTTCCCTCCAGTGCTGAGGCGAATTCATCGCTTATGACGAAACTCGATGTGTCAGTTCTTTTGGTTCAGATCGCTTTGTCATTGGTAGTTTCGATCATTCCTCCGAGCTGAATTCCTACGGCTTCCGGGGTTTGCTACTCCATTTTTTGACTCGACCGGAACGGATCAGATGAGAGCAGCCTTGCCGCCGCGGGTGCCATCACTCCAGACGGGTACGGTGTTGGGTGGTCATGGGTGTGGAGAAGTGGATGGCCGGGTTGAGAACGAGCCAATTTGAGCAAGGGACATCTCCTACGGATCTTGCCCCTTCCGGTGCCGAAGTGAGCTTGCCACCCGTGATATATCAGCGAGAATCTCGGAAGGAAAGATAATATTTCCTTTTTACTTCGAGCTGCCGCCGACTAGGGAAATTGATGACATGGGCCTTTAGTTCGGCCCACAAGAGTTGGCGAGTAACATGTATCTCGGCCCATAAACCTTCTTCTCGGCCCGTTTGCAATCTGACGGGCTCAACCTTTCTTTTCGGGGCGAACTGATCCGTTTCGGTCTGGTCTCGGTTCAGTCGGAAAAAATTAATTACTCTCTTTGATCTCGGCTCGGCTCTGCTTTGCTCAGGGCTGCTTCGCCGAGGTAGGATTTTTGAGGCAGGCTATTCATGACTATTATACCGCGGTTCGGGCTTCTCTTGTTCTCTCGGGTCGGCATTCCTTGTCTCGAATCGTTAATCTCGAGCGGATGAAATCCGATCCCAACAAGATGCAAAAAGTATTTTTACCATCAGATCCACTAGCTTAGGTTTCTATAACCAACAACCACTTCTTCGAAACCATATAAAATGAAACCATGTTTACACATAGCTCTGTTTAAACAAAGGTCAAAACATATACGTAACTTATAAATGAAGCCCTGATTAAACACATCTCAAAATAGAGCTATAAAGCAAGCTATGAACATGTTCAATCCTCAAAACATAACTTGTTTTAAATATAACTTGTTCAACACAGAAGTTGATCAAAACATAACTTGTTCAATTCTTTAAACTCAAACTAAATAATAAAATCATGTGAAATAACAACTGAAATAGAAAATAAGGCCAAACAATGTTCTTTTATCACGATCATATTTCAAGAATTCACAATCAATTGAAAAAGGTAGTGTCTCAACTTCATCTTCAAATTCATCATCCTACATATATCACAAAAAGTAACATACTATACATATATCACATAAATTAATATAGTTAATAATATAAAGTTTAGGATTTTTATTGTAAAACTTATAAAAAATATAAGTTTACCATTTTCATATGCTTCAAACCCTTTAACCAATTGCGACTACAAAGTAATGCTTGGACATTTTATAGAAGAAACGCCTTCTATACTTGTTCAAAACTTGAACTCCAATGTTGAAAGATGATTATGAAGCTATCGTTGTGAATGCTAAAAAGGTTACAAGCTATGAAAGCCAATTCTCCACAGTGTTGAAAGTTGTCTTTCCAATATTTCAAGATATCCAAATTATCAAAAGTCCTCATGTCTAATGGCGGTTCATCTAGATATGATTCCAAATACGACTTTTCACTAACAATAACATTTGATTTGTAAAAGGTGAACAAATCCTATACCATTGACAAAATCATGTAACCAAAAGTGCATGACTATAACGTTTATGTCAAAGTGAATCACTTACATCGTAGTTGATGAAACTTCCTCTTTGTTCTTCGCATTCATCATCAAATTTTTGTTGAACAGTTTCACT
The DNA here is from genome assembly GCA_002933935.1 of Eutrema yunnanense. NCBI lineage: Eukaryota > Viridiplantae > Streptophyta > Magnoliopsida > Brassicales > Brassicaceae > Eutrema > Eutrema yunnanense. The sequence continues at coordinate 102,003 of PKML01051257.1, forward strand.
AATTTCTGAATATTATGAAACTAGCTTGGACTTGCTCTCATATGCTTCAAAAAAGTATGTAGTTTACCATGGAAATGTTTCAACCTTCCTTGATAAGTTCTCTAATCGATTTTTGCGAAACAATACTTTGCAAGTGTCAACTTTAATCTTATATCAAACACTGTATTTATTGCAAGAATATCTCTCTAGTCTTCCCAATACTTGTCAAACTTCTCTTACATAAAGGTGTATGCAAGATCATGTTCCATAATATTAATTCAATATTGGTTTAAAGCGTTCGTATTAAGAAGAATTCTCGAATGAATTGAATGAGAAAATGTGAGAATTCTAACATTAATAAAATTTAGGGTTGACGATCTATTTCCCCCTGAGAACTTCCATATAATAACATATCTACACAAAGTTTAACCCTAGTTCTATTTCCCAATAATTTGAAAGTTCGAATCCTATTTACCCATGAAATCAAAATTCGAAACCTATTTCCCCACGGATATCGGTTTTGAGCGGTTTGTAACCTAAACCTTAAACCACTCTTGATTCCAATCAAATATGAACCCAAAAGGCGACCCGTAAATAATCCGACCCGGCCCGACTTCTTCTTCTTCTTCATCCAGAAAAAAATTTGATCATACAAAAATTTGAGCAAAATATTTGATCTCCCACTCTCAGCCGTCGATTACACCAAAGACGGGATCTGGAACTCTTCCCGTGGCTCAGCCGCATCACACGTAGGTGTTCCCGAACCGGATCTCTCCTCCTCGTGAGCCGCCACGATCTCCTGCCAATTAGGTGGTGGACGGCGAATCTCCTCCACGGTGTGAGCGAAGTTGCAATTCGTGATGTACGGACATGTGCCGGCACGGAACTTGCAGCAGAGTTTTGTCTTGAAGAACATTTTCCCGATCGATTTGGTTCCATTGCTTGCGGAGGATGAAGTAGTGGCGGATGAAGTACTGATTCTCCCTTGTTTATGTAAAATTGGTCACGAATTAAATAAAAAATGCTTGAAATTTACATCGAATCTCCATGGTTATCTGCTCGATTTTGGCAAATTCTTTGTATCTCTGCTTGCTTTGATTGGGTGTATATAGAATCGATTTCGTAGAGTCCAAGAGTCGTTGAAAGGTTTGATACATTTGGGATTTATGGTTTCTTTATAAAACACTCAAACCATCACCATGGAAACTCGGAATTTAATTTGACGTTTTATAAGATTGAGTTGTCGTGAGAGAGATTTTTTTTTTTGATACAAAAAATTTTGGTCTCGGGTGGGGGATTATAATCGGGTTTAGGGGTTGATTCGGGTTGTAATCGGGTTTTTGGGTTAAATCTGATCTTAATTGGGTTAATTTTGGTTTTGTCAGTTAACATTTAATTGGTATACAGTAAACCGAGTCAAATCGTGCTCCGTGTGGAAGTAAGTTTTGAACTTTGATTTTGTGGGAAAATAGGATTCAAACTTTCAAATGATGGGAAAATAGAACTACGGTTAAACTCTGTGTAGATGTGTTATTATATGGAAGTTCTCGGGGAGAAATAGATCGTCAACCCTAAAATCTAACAGTGGGAGCTTAGTTCTATCTTAAGTTAAGGCTTATAGACAACAATTTGTGGCTAGAAGGTTTTATCAAACATTGGCTGCTAAGTTTCATGGGCCTTGTGAGGTGTTGGAAAGGGTGTAACATGTTGCGTATAGGTTGAAGTTACCCATCGAGGCAAGAATTCATCCAGTGTTCCATGTCTAACATTTGAAGGTTGTTGTAGAGAAGAATCATCACGTTTAACCTCTTATTCATCTTTTTCTTAGGTAAATGAAGTTAAGCTTGAAATTGAAGAAGTTCTTGATAGTAGATGCAATAACAAATGTGGATTGTAGTTGTTGATTAAATGGATATGTATGCCTTCTCATGAAAATTCATGGCTCTTATCAAGGGAATGTTCATATCAGTTTCCTTAGTTCAAGCTTGAAGACAAGATTGTTCTCAATTAGTGGGAGAAGTATCGATAAGTGTCATCAGACGTATTATCGAAAGAAGAAGAAAAGGGATGATGCAAAGAAAAGTAAGAAGACTGATGTGGAGACTGAGTTGGCACAGTAGAAGAGTAAAGTGGAGACTTGGAAGGAAGCAAAGGGATTGCATTTGAAGAATAGAAGGAAGTATAAAGAGAAGACTTATTGTTTAGATTCATTTTAAATTGAATGTTTTTTTAGATTTCATGGATTGTCCTTTAGGGGCAATTTTCCTATAAAATGAGAAAACACGTGAAAATCCGAAAAACACGATAGAAGGATCGATGTTTTTCGAGGACTCTCTGACACTCAAGTTAGATTTGAAATAAAAAAAGGACCAAAGTATGATGCGTCTAACATCATTAAAAAAAATTAAAAAATAGAGAAAATGGTTAAGTGACTCCGAGCCCAAAGAAAAGGATGGATCTTCGAAGTATATGTTGATTTACATGACACTTTAACATGAAACAAAGGAAAATAACGAGTTGGAGAAGGAGAGGGCCAAAAAGTTTCCGAAAAGAAGATGAGACTATATATCAGAAACCAAAGAAAATCTAAGTGTTTGAGAGCGTTCAGAGAGAGACTAAAGCTTGGACTAATACGACTTAAGTGAGAAAAAAATTTAGGATCCCTTTATTTATAGAGGTTATATGGTTGGGCTAGGATACCGGGTTGAGCGTCCAATGATCGGGTATGGTCTTGGATCTTCCTTCATGGATCTTGTACGTGATACTCGAGTGTTTTTCACCTACATTTCTTGTCTCGTTTGCCAGCTGGTCAACAAAGCTATCCCGAGGTGCGAGGAAAATGCATAGTTTGTACATGCTTCGGAAAATTTGGCGATGCTGGTTTGTCAAAGCCTTCCCATACTTTCATCTTCCCAAGAGACAAAGACTAGTCGATTTCATCTATCACATGTTGAAGATAACACGTTATGGGTTGATTTAACCTAAGTACGATGGTCTAGATCAATTGAAGTGTTTAATTGTAAGGATCTTAAATTCCATAAGTGTTTTTGCTCCTACGGAGCAAGTAAAACTTACCTTGTCCGAATCCCAGTTGAAGGGTATGTGACTGTCTACTTACATGCCTGGTTGTCGAGGTTGCCTAGTAGTCTGGTTGTCTTTATTTGACCACTTATCCCCTAATTCTACCCTCTCATCCAAATAACATGGCACAAGTTATGGGTTCAGGTTAGGTGGCCATGTCCGTTATGCTATTTGACCACTCATCTCTTTAATACCATCCTCTTTAGATAAAAATGACAAGAGCGGAGGATTCGAGAAAAAGTTGTCTTATTTAACTTGTCATAGTATTTAACCACTTAATCCCTAATAACATCATCTCCATATAGCATAGCACGAGAATGGGTTTGGGACAAGTGACTTTCACTAATGATAGTTGGCAAAATATATGTTAGATTCAATTTGATTCGTTATCTGTTTCAATTCGATCCAAAAAATTTGGATATCCATAATTCTAAAAATCAAAGTAAAAACTAAAAATCAATATTTGTTAAAAAAAGAATCAAATCACAAATATTAAAATTTTAAAAGACAAATATCCGTTCTGTTCCGATATGTACATATATATATAATTATATATATCTAATATGTATACTATTATATTCATATGTAAATTTTATGAATTTATAATAGTCATATATTTATTAAAATATTATATTTTAACAAATTAATAATATTTTTAATGAAATACTGTCATTTTGAATTAATTTTGTATTTTGTCTATATTTTGTTATTTTCAAACTCTAAAGGAGCGAATTGGATATGCGGAACAAATACAGATTGAAAAAAGTGACGATTCAGAATGGACGGAGCAAATCATGGATATAGTATCTGCTCCATGCCTATCCCTATATGACATAACGGTTTCAAACTCTACAATCATGAATGGAGAGATGGTAATATTTCCGACCTCTATAAGGATAATATTGTCACACTTTGTATGTATCTCCATTCAACAAATTATTTCAACTGCAATAAGTTTAGTATTTTAAAAGGGAAAAATGCAAAAAAAACCTCCAAGTGACAAAAAATTGCAAGATCAACCTCAATTTAAAAAAAATACAAAATAAACCTACAAGTGACAAAAATGCAATATCAACCTCGATCTAAACAAATTACAAAATAAACCTCAAAGTGACAAAAATGCAATATCAACCTTGATTTTAAAAAGTTACAAAATAATGGTCTATCATATTATAAACCATCAATTTGAATCTCGGCGTTAACAAATCATAAATAATATTAACGGAAATCAAAACTATGTTGTTTTGTTGCCAAAATGGTTAAACATAATAACATAATTATATATTATTATCGTCATCACCACCACCTTACCCATCTCATCCCATTTCATCAATGTTATTTTTATTTGATTTTGGTCTTTAATTTGATTTTAGAGAAAAAAATATTTCCTAGTTGAGTTTCCAATTCATGTAACAAACTTAATATCCATCACCCTTTATGTCTTCCTCCTCAGCATGCATGTCAATTCTCCTTTTCAAAGTTTGCATCTATGCATCTCCACTTTTTCAAAATTCCAATGTCTCATCCAGTTAATGTGGATTAAATATAAAATAATTAGATTGCATAGTTAGAATGTATATTTATTTTGGATGCTAGATTACATATTAGATTTTTTAAACGTCTAAAATTTTATTTTAATTTCGGCAACAAAACGACGTAGTTGTTATCAGTTAGTATTATTAATAGTGTTAACGCCGAGGTTCAAATTAAGGTTTTTAATATGATAGAAGTTTATTTTGCAATTTTTTAGATCAAGGTTGATCTTGCATTGGTTTGTTATTTAAAGGTTTATTTTACAGTTTTTGTAGATCGATGTTGATATTACATTTTTTTTACTAATTGAAAGTTTGTTTTTTGCATTTTTCCCATTTTAAAATAAAGAAAAATTAATGCATTGCGTTGCGGTTCATTTTTATGAGGGAAAATCATATTTGTCCACCACAAACTATGTTACACACCATTTTTTTGCTTTTTACATGTGGATTTTTTTTCCTTTCAATTTCTTAGAATTTTTTTTTTGTGTGAGTTAGTTTTATTAACTTTAGGCTCTGCGTATATGCGAGTTTATAATTTAAAATTTTTACAACCCGTAAAACAAACGAAAAACAAAAAAAGTAAATATAATATCTAATCACCCGTAAAAAAAAAGAATAATAAACAAAATATAACTTGGAATGATGAATATGGTGGAACAAATGCAGTATATAGCTTTGGAAAAAATTATTGAACTTTTGATTTTTTTTTTTTTTTTTGTAACTGAGAGACTGCTTAAATTATTTATATAAATGTGAATAATTAGAATTCTTTTCATTTTAGGATTAGCAATTCTTTGTTTAATTTCCTTAATCTAGAAGAAAAAATTAAGGGATTTTCTATTTTTCCTTTTTATTTATTAACATTTTTAGTATAAATCTAAATTTTCTATTTTTTCTATTTGTTTGTAAGAATACTTTTTAGGACTAGGAATCAATTTTTATTTTTTCAAATTTTTAGTTTTTTCTTTTTTTTATTAACTTTAGATTTTATGATAAATTTATATTTTATATTTTTCCTTTTTGCTTAGTAACTGTTAGGGATAAATACAGACCTTTCTACGTGGACGAATTACATGGCAACACGTGTCGTTCATGACTTTTTTTTGCAGGTACGGCCCCCTAGGTCAAAATGTGTCTTGCTTATGCCCAAGTAACCCATGCCTATGCATCAGGCCTTGGAACCTACAGAACCAAGAGACTAGGCATTGACCACCGGCCCCTGGACTCCCCGTAGCTGACAGTGTAGGCCACATTACTATCAGATGCGAGGAGGTTAGGGATTGAGTGGCCAGGACTGGGAAGAATGCCCTCACATGTTACTGGGAGCATGAGACTCGGAGACCAGACAACCCCGACAGCCCGATCCCTGGTATCAAGGGATTCATGCCATGTAAGTAAATTACTTAGGCGGAAATAAACGGTTCAATTTAAGTAGTTTTCCCTCCAATAGGCAATATGAATATGTTTAAATCAATATCCATACTACTGACAACCTACGAATCATGCAATTAATGTCTTATGCTTACCTTTGATAGGTGAAAGTGACAACACGCGGATCATAGGGAAGAGCGATAGTATGGGAGATGTCCATTATGCGCCTAAATCGCTGTTTTCGGGTCGTACACTGAGAGAGATAGCGACGTAGAAGGGTTTGGTCTAGCAGCTGGCGAATATGGCCAAGGGCAGTAGGTGAGAAGTCAGACAAGTACTGGGTACGCAACTCATTCAACGGATCCAGAGTCCGACCTGATAACATGACAACTGAGGATCCGACCCGGTATGCCAACCCGGATCAGGTAAAACTATATAAATACTTCTCGTTCTCCAACAGGAAGGGGGTTCAAGAGTTTTTGATATTTCCTCTAGCTTGTTGAGATATTTCGTGCTAAACACTTCGCTCTCATTCATTTCTGGGACTCTAAATCTCTTTTTCCGACCATTCTTCGGTCAGCTTCACGGTTGCTCCTGGACCGCTAAGTTCCTTCAACCCAAACTCTTGCTTTCTTCTCTTTTACCACAAAAGCCCACCATCTAAAATCCGTTGTGAATCCATCCTTTGTTTCAGACCCAATAGACATTTTTCCTTACCATGTTTTCCGATTACTCTTTTTGTTCTCCGATTTGCCACTCCGTGATCTTTATTTATCGTTTTCTGACTTGGGCGTCAGAGAGCCTTCGGAAAACACATAATAATTGTGTTCTTCGGGCCTTGACGTCATTTCTCGTTTTGTAGGAGACTTACCCTTAGAGGACGAAAAATCCCCTAAACAGTAATTTTACCTTTTAGAATTGGAAATCGATTAAAAAAAATTCTTTTTATTGTTAATATTATGTGGCAAAATGTTTGTAATTTTTCTTACACGTGTCAAAATTTTATGGATTGATTTGACACATGTCGCGATCAAGTGAATTACTAACTTTAAAACATTTAGCTTTATATATATATATATATATATATAGGGAAAACGATCTATTTCCCCCTCGAAACTATGATATAACACCATTTCTACACAAAGTTTGACCCTCGTATTGGATCCCCACGAATTGAAAGTTCTCGATTTATTTCCCCACCGTTTGAAAGTTTTAAACTAATTTTCCCACAGACGTTGGTTTTATCTGTTTATAAACGAAAACCGAATTTTCCTAAACCCGGTTTATGACCTAAAACATTGTTCTTAAAACCAAACTTGAATTTTCCCTTTTTATTTTTCTTTTTTATTTGTCCCTTTGCTTTAATAATTTTCTTCTCAGTGAAACACCACAACGAAAACGAAGAAAAAGAAGTCGTTGGCGATGCTCATAAATCGGTGTTCTTATAGTCTCTCAAATTCACTTCTTTTTTTCTTTTCCAAGATTGCAGGTTCATTATCGATCTGAAACGAGGAAAGAGATGACGTTACCGTCTTCTTCGTCGGCGATGCTCAACTGAATTTCAATGGAGACTATAAGTGTTTTACCAAATTCAGTAATAAAAGATTATTCATCAACTTGCCACTAGGGCTGGGCAAATTATCCGTTAGATTCGCTTCGATTCGGTATTCGTCTCGATTCGATCCAAAAAATCCGGATATTCGTAAAGATTCGAAGCATAGCAAATACTAAAATATAGTATCCGTCTAAAACAAAGCAAATCACAAATACTAAGTTTAAGAAGGCCGGATATCCGCTCCGATCCGTAGATCATATATATACATAATATGTTATAAATTTATAATGTTTATTTACATTTTCTTTATTTTTTTTAATAAATAATAAAAATTCAAATAGAAAATATGCACAGTAAAAATATATAAACTCTATAATAATTAATTAAATATTAATAAAAATATTTATACTGAAGTTTAAGTGAAAATATTAATTTTTTGTATGATTATTTTGTCTATCATTCTTTATATAAAAATGAAACTAGATGATTTCACTTGTTTTCTACTTGTTAGTTCATATTGGATAAAAAAATGCATTATAAACTTTTTTTTGTTAGTTTTTGTTTGTATTGAATGGAGATATTCGCGGATATCCGCAAATATCCGTAAATTTTTTGGATATCCGTATTTTTCCGGTGCAAAACAAATCACAAAATTAGATATTCGGTAAAAACGGAGCAAATCATAAATAGTAGAATTTTCTGGGATATCCGCTCCGTGCCCACCCCTACTTGCCACAACTTACAAAGATTTAACCTAATTTCTAGCAACAGAAAAAGGAAAATCATAAGTAACAATTTCCTCAACCTAGGTAAATCCAAGTTTTAGCAGTCTCGGGATCAACTGCAACGAAAATCAAATAACCCATAAAGAGATTTAATAACTCAATTGCAATTGGTAAAATTTGAAAAATCAAAATCAAATTCTCCAGACAACGAAATCTCAATAACCCCGAAAGAGATTTAATGGTAATATTTTTTCAACTCACTTCGACTTCTGCGACGATATCTCTCGGAACCTTGGATCTTATTACAAAAAATCACTTGATTCTATCGGAACCAGAGATTTATGATTTTTTTTGTTAATGGATATAGATTTGTGATTGTTCCACCGAAAGACTAATGCATATTGGGATTCATCTTTAGTCTACAAGTGAATGTAATGGGTTGTTGGAATTGACTATGGCTTCCAGTGAGACTTTCGTCGCCGAGAATGATGCCTGCAAATGCGGATCCGACTGCTACTTGGGTGAATAAGAAGTCGGGTGGTCAAGACTAGAGAAGAAGACGAAGAGAGAGGCGAGATGGTAAGAAGAGAGATTAAGAAGAAGGAAGAAGAGGAACATGGTAATGGATGGATGATAACAGAGTGGAGAGAGAGAGGATGAGGCAGAGTTTGGGGAAGATTAGATCGGGAAGAAGATATTAAAAAAAAAATTAAGTTTTTAGGGGTTTAAATTAGATTATCGGGTGGGTGGGGATAATTGTTGGTTAATTCCTTCAAATTGGGTTGTAATTGGTTAAATATTAGTTTTGTTTCGTATTAGATTGGTTAAGAGTCGATTGTTATACAGTAAACCGATAGAAACTGATTTTGAACTTTTATACTGTGGTGAAACTGATTTCGAATTTTTAAACTGTGAGGAAATAAATTTGGAACTTTCAATTCGTGGGGATCCAATACGAGGGTCAAACTTTCTGTAAAAATGGTGTTATATCCGAGGGGGAAATAGATCGTTCTCCCATATATATATATATATATACACTTTTATTCGGAAAACAAAATATTTCAGCAACCCGAAATGTTGGAAAAAAAAATCAATCAAAATTTTGCAAAATGCATAAAAGGAAATAATGGAAACATGGGATACTCTTCTCTAGGGCTGGGCATATTTCCCGAACCAAACCGAATAATGTTATTTGGTTTGGTTTCGGATAACCCGAATAACCCAAATGAATACATTATTAAATTAAGGGAAAACGACGTATTTCCACCTCATAAGTATGATATAGGTGTAGATATATCCGAAATTTAGACCTCGACACAGATCCCCCCAATTCGAAAGTTTCAGACGTATTTTCCCCCTATTTGAAACATCGAAACCTATTTACACACAAGTCTCAGATTTAATGGTTTACGACTTAAACCAGGCTCAAAACCACGTAAACCACGTAAACCGGTCACGTAGATAGAATTTAAAACCCGACCCGAGATGAATCCGACCCCTAAACCCGAACCGACGCGAATCAAAATCATAAAATCCCCAAATCTCCTGATGAACCCTAGAATTTTTTTCGCAAAATTCCTCTCTTTCCAATTTGTGCGATTGTGAGTTTGTAATGCATATGGAGCTTATGGAGCTTCGAGTTCTACATCAGGGGGTCGAGGAAGAGGATGATTTGTGGGTGTGCCGATAAGATGTTGGTGTGGTGAATCAGTTGTGGCTAGAATTTCGAAGTCCGAGTTTAATCCGTACCGGAGATAGTACCGGTGTGAGTTTGATGTAGAGCAAAAGGTAACTGCCATTTCTTTGTTTGCCATTGTTAAATTTGATGGTGTTGATTCAAAATTTGATTGTCCATGTAGCTAAGCAACGATAACCACATTTTCAAGTGGGTTGATGAGGCTTTAGGGAATGAGATTGATGCGTTAGCGTTTCGAACCGGAAGACTTGAACAAGAGCTGAAACAAACCACAACTGTTTCTATGGAGGCAGAGAAGGAAAAGTTTGACAAGATCCAAATGAAGATGGAGAAAGACATTTTCGAAAGAGTGGAAGATGTGTTAGTTGAAGGCAAATCCGAGATAAAGAAAATGATGTGTCTTATGTGTTTAGGATGTGTGATCATTGTGGTTTGCATTGTGTTTTTGTTGGTGTTATGTTCTCTTGTTCTTTGTTGCAATTTGTCTTTCTTTGTTGCAATTAGTTAATTGGTTGTTGTCTTTAAGAAACATATGTTCTCTTGTTCTTTATATTAATTTATGGAATAAAAAACAATGTCATTCAAAACCTGGATAGTAGCTACATTGATAATTAAAAAACATACTGAAATTGGTCCAAAACAAGTACACTAAAACAGGTCCATAACAACCATGACAAACAACTAAGAAATTGGTCCAAAGGCAGTCTTAAAGTAACTGAAACAGGTCCATAACCGCAACAAACAACTTGTCCAAAGGTCAGTTTTCAATTCCCTTCCTGAATAAGAACTCCTTGTGAAGACTCAACATGAGATGATGGTTCACCTAAAGCTAAAATACCATGCAAAAATCAAAGACCAAGAGACATTACCATATGAAAGATTAGAGAACAAGAGACATGACCATATACATACGAAAGAAAGAATGAAGAATAGAAAAATCTGAGATGATTTCTTCTTCGTATGGTAACGTGAGTTGTGATTTGCGGATCCACAAATGTCGCAATGCATTGTCCTCTTCAACAATTTCTCCTTCTTCTTCGATGGAGATTCATTGGTTCCTTTCTTCCTTTTTTTTATCATCCTTAGCCACCCTTTTTCCAGCCCAGCATGTCTGGCACGGCAGGTTGAACAATTGGTGGCTCGTCTCCAACTGGCCAAAACCTAGATCCTCTAATTGGATCAAGGCCATCTTTATAAATCATCCTCCATTTATGGGTTTTAAACCAATGACAAACATAATCCTGAGCTTTTATTCCCTTCTTGAGCATCACTCTGTATGCATGTTCACAAGGAATTCATGTGATTTCCCATCTTTTGCAGGTACAAGTCATGGTCGCCAAGTTGACTCGATAAGAACATCCATTGAGTTTAGATTCCCACTGCTTGTTGGTGGAGGGTTTGACAATGCATGCAGCAGCATCCTCATGCAACTCAGCGAGATATTTACTCACATATGGAGTGCATATGCCTTCGTGGTTAGTGGATTTGCAATCTCTCGTGGCTATACGAACCATTGCAAATCTTGCAATGGTCTCCAGCATCGGGACTAAATCCTTGTACATGGCTTTACCTGAAAAACAGTGAACCATACATCATAAAAATAGAGCCATTATGATTCATCATAAGAAAAAATGAATCATTCCTATTGAGTTGTTGAATGATTATGTGGAGTTGTTTTGCACATCCTCATAACAAGGTCCAAACTTGAAGAATGCCCTGCACCAAGTCTCTGGCTTTGTTTTCATCAAATCAGTGTAAAGAGATTCATCGTAGAGCCTTATCTTCCACAAGTTTTCTTTGTAATCCGCCTCATTGTAGCTCCAAGCTAGACGCCAAATCAAGGGCTTAAGCTCATGCTTCTTTCCATGCCATATTTTCAGGTTCATGTAGATGTGTCTCACACACAATCTATGCTCAATCTTAGGGAGCTCAACCTTAACAGCATTGATCAAGCCCTACATAAAATATTAGTTAAGAAACGTATGAACACAAATAAGTAAAAACATAACACAATATTTACCTTTTGACGATCAGATATCAAAATGTATCCATCACCATCTTCTAGTCCTAAATCATGCTTGATCTTCTTAAAGAACCATGACCAGTTATATGTGTTCTCCTTTTGTACTATAGCCCATGCGATTGGATAGATATGGTTATCCGCATCTCGACCATTAGCAACAAACAACTCACCTTTCTGAACATATTTCAAGAAGCGCCCATCAACTCCTATAAGAGGCCTACAATGGTCTTTCCATGACCTTATGAGGTTGTCAAAACATACATAGAACCTGTGGAAGACATGTAATCCTTCCTAATTTATCACGCAGTCAACATCCACATAAGATCCAGGGTTTGATGCCTCTATCTCTGCCGTATAATCATGGAGTCGTGCAAACTGCTGAGCATACTCTCTTTCAATCCATCTCACTGATTTATTCCTAGCACGTTGGCATTGATTTCGTGTCACATATATCTTCCATGTCTGCATAACAATTTCTTCAATCTTCATTGGCATATAGTAATCTGGCTCTTCACGGATCTTATCAAGAAACAAACGGACAATTTGTGGGAGTTTTACCATCTCAAAAGTCCCATTCGGAACACATGTATGATCCGACTTGAAAACTACCACATGCCACCTAGTAGACTTTCCAGAATTTAAGCTATATATACGCCATGAACAACATTTGCCTTCACAGTTAAACCCAATCTTCTTCTTGTCATACCTCACTGCTTTAGATTCCGACCAGTACGCAAAGCATAGTCCAATACATCTTCCTTAAACGTGATTCTGTTCATAAAGAGTTGTCTGAAGTACAAGTTCCCATTTCCTCTACTCATTATGTCCCGCCTATTAGCTATCTCTTCATTTCCTTCATCATCGTCAGGATCCGGATAGACATCATGCCTGATGTAAGGCTCGTCTTCAAACTGAGATATGGCTGACTCGAGGTTGGACTCCTCACGCTCACCTCGATCTTCACCGTCATAGTCGACATCAGGTGGAATATCATCCACATATGGAGGCACATTTGATACTCAACAATCGACATTACAGCCTACATGAAAAATCGACATATATGAAAAAAAATCGAACTTCAAATCCCGAAATCCAAAACTGATTTCAAAATCCCGAAATACGAAACCCTGAACACAAACTGAATCAAAATCAAGGTGGAACATACATTTGTCGAGTAAGAGATGAGGATTCAATTTCAATAATTTGCGATTTAGGGTTCTTCGTTTTCTGAATTGGGGATTTTTTTTGCGATGGCATTGATTAACCAGTCTGGGTATTTCTTTAACCGGGTCAAATGTGGTTAATTTCTTTAATCGGGTCAATAAACCGGTTTAGTTTATATTTTAAATGGTTAAGTATCATTCAGTAAGCAGTAAACCGATATAAATCATGGTCTGTGTGATTTAACGCTTTGAACTTCTATCTTGTGTGTAAATACATCTGAAACTTTCAAATAAGGGGGAAATACGTCTGAAACTTTTGAATTGGGGGGATCTGTGTCGAGGTCCAAACTTCGGATGGATCTACACCTTTATCGTACTTCTGAGGTGGAAATACGTCATTTTTCCTTACATTTATTCGGTTTTCAGTTCGATACGGTTTATTAACCGAATACCAAATTAACCGATTGGATAATCGAATTAAAACTCAACCCATATAAGGTATGTCTACATACCATATAATTTACTATTACGAAATCAAGTTATTTTATATTGGTTTTTTTTTGGAGTGAATATGTAAGTTGAAAGTCTTAAACCATGATACCTTCTTTGGAAAATATGAAAAATAATATTTTTGATCTTCCATTGTTAAGGAACGCATAATTAGCACTTGAAACTAAATTAATATATAACTGAATTGTTTAGCCAAAGTATAGTAGTTTATCATGTGAATTTTTATACTTGAGAAAAGTACCTTCGTGCCATGTGTCCATAGATTGTTCTCTCTTCGAACGTGAGTTGAATCACTAAGCCATTGATTTTTTTTATTTTTTTTTTGTCGAGTTGGAAGTGGAAAACAAAGGCAAAACTGGTTTTGGAGATGATTTTAACAACCGTAATAATCTAGAAAATATTTTTTCTTCTTTCTTTGTTCAATTTTTTGGTTAAATATTTTTTCACAATCGTCAAACTTTTTATTTTTATTTAAAATTAACCGTATTCTCTGAAATAATCGAAATCACACAAAAGTGATTCTAATTCGGTTATTATTTATAAAACCCGAAAAACCCGAAAATCGAACTGAACTGAAATAGAATTTAATCTTGAATGGGATCTAATACTTTAAAACCGAAAAACTCAAAAACCAAAAAACCCGAATTAAACCGAACCAATTAACCGAATGCCCACCCCTAGTCTTCTCTTACAAAGGAGGAAACAAAGCATGTCTATTCTTTATTTGATGCAAAAAAAAGGAAAAACAAAATAAATTATAGAAGAAATGGTTAGTCAAACATTTAATCTTTGTTTGGTCTCTTTGCTCGGTTTGGTCATTGGTTTAATGTCTGATCAATTGCTGTCTCATCAGTGGATAGAGCTGTCAAATGGGAGGGTTGTCCGTGGAAAAGTCCAGTCCATATCAATACGGATGAACCATGGTCATGCCTAAATACGAGACAGTTCAATTGGGCTAAGACCGCGCAAACAGCAGATAAAAACGGGCTAGACCGTGTGGACAATAGACATGCCCAAATACTTAAAAATTTAGGGTTAAATCAATTTGGGAAAAAATTAGAATTCTCTCTCTTCGTCGTCTTCGAGAGAGCGAACTTCTCAGATGCCACTTTTGTAAAGAAAAAATTCTACCATGCCACGTACTAATCTACATGCCACCCAGTATGTAGAATGCCGATTATAACCTTAATGATATTTGTTTAAAAAAAAAAAAAAAAAAAAAAA
>PKML01051257.1:119066-152830 GCA_002933935.1 Eutrema yunnanense
GAGAAGATATCATCAATCTGTAACCTAGAGAACATAATGTTGTTAAACACACAGCGGTTTAGTTCTTTTCTCACCCCGGTGAAACGCTTCCCACGGCTAAAACTACCAATGAAATGCTCCCAACTAAGTAAGGCACAAAGAATCCCCAGTCCTGTCCAGATGTCAACAGTTATTTATCTCTCTTAGACACAACACAATCAATACAAACAACATCAATGTCCAGAAGAGACGACAACAGAGTAATAAAATTCAATGAGACTAGTCGCCCCACAAGAATGCTAAGCGTCTCTTGTAACATCAGAGAAGAAGAGTTTTGAAGGTTTACCCCAGGAAGTTGGCCGGCAATTACAGCTAAGAACCCGGTTGTTCCAACTACCGTGAAAAGAAAAGCCGCCTGCAGCATTACTCCATTAACATATACACTGTAGCCTCAAGAACTCTCTAGAGTCCAAATCTTAACTTACATCGTTCCTGACACTAGGGATCGCGAGAGCCTCTGCATTCTTGATTCCAAGAGTTGTGAGCTCCCGAAGCAATGTCTGATTTGAAAAGACACATCACAACTTCACTCATCGATTTTTGTAGGGAATTTATAAGGGTAAGCTTAGACAGAGAGATCGATATACACCGTACGGCGCGAAAGGTAAGGCTGAGAACTCCATTTCTTAGCCCAACCTTCTTCACTCAATCGATCAAGAGCTTCCTTAACACCATTACTATCTTTCTGCGTCCAATACAGGGGAGTTGTTGATTGAATAAAAAAGGAAAGCTTGAAGCAGTAAATAATATAGACGTGAAATAAAGAAAAGACCTTGTTAATTGCGGATTCGAGGGCACTCAAATCAAACCCAGGCGAAGCAGTAGTAGACGAAGGTGAAACCGCTAACTGAGTCGGAGGGTTTCGTGGATTCAATCGGAAGTTCCATGGAGTTTCCCGGTGAAACGAAGCCAAACTCGACGAAGAAACAGCTAACGCAATCATGATTTTCTTGTTAATCGCTTCAATGGATTCTTCGCGTTTGAATATTACGAACCCAGAATTGGATAATGCTTCATCGGTTTACCTCCGGTTCAGTTTCTAAATTATATTTTTCGGCTGAGATCGGTGTGGTTTTATCCAGACTAAGAAAATCAAATCTTTGGAGAAGATAAAATATGTGGGTTTGGTTGGATCTTTGGATTTGGGTGGAATGGGTGGGTAAATTGTGGTTGGGTTAGTAATATTATAGATGTAAGAGGAGAAACAAGGTATTTCATTCATTTTTTGTATTAAAACAAAATCAAAATGAAATTAATTATTAAAAAGTGGCATTGGAGAACAAACTTCACAAAAAAAGTGGTTTTTGAGCAATTGTTCCCTTCGAGACCCTTTGCTCGAGACATTTTTTCTTGCAGAGAATCTGTAGCTATGAGCCTCTACTTTATTCAGATCCGGCAGAATTCAGTACTATTGTAGATAACTCTGAAAAGATCTCGAATTCGAACCTCAGGTCAGTGTTTTTTCCGTTTACTATGTTTCAGGGATTTGGATTTACTAAAAAAAATGATACTTTTTGCTCCGAGATTTAGCAGTTCATGAGTTGGATTGAAATCTTCTATGAATCCCTTGTAGAAACATGTGCAGATATGATCATTTAACAATGGCTGTTTTTTATGGTACTGTGTCAGGTGCGAGGTAGAGGAGGAGGAGGAGAAGAAGAAGAAGAAAGGGACATCATCATCATCACCATCAGTCGTTTTCTTTTCCATTGCTCTGCTTTTACTTGCTCTATCTAGCTGTTCATCAGGTTCTTGTAGTAGGTTGTTTCTCACCGCCGGATTACGATTTCTCTACCTCCGTCACCGAAATCTCCGGCGATCGACTCTCACGGTTCCGGATAATCATCCTCCCGGGTAAACTCTTCTTCCCTTTTATATTCCCGAGATTCAGACAAATTTATTCATTCAGAAAACATATGTGATTTCTATTTTCTGTGGTCGAATTTGACTCCAGTGGTTTCATCTTTGAAGTGATGATATCGGAAATCAAAATTCTTGTATAGGAAGCTCAGAGGATAGTAGCATCGCTTAGATCAGTTTCAGGGTTGGTCTTCGATTCCGTTTTGGTTCATTGACTTAAAGATCCAAATACTCTATTTGTGTTTCTCTGTAGAAATCATTGATTTTGTTATTACAAGATCTTACAAAGTCTCAATTTGTGTTTCCAGTTGCTCTAATGATCCATTACTCAATTCATTGTTGGAGACTCTGCTTCTCTTATACACTGTTTTTTTTTTCCAGGTGCTTTGGTCTTCCTCTTTTGGTCATGGACACCACAGAGCAAGCAGCAAACAAAGAGGTTACAAAGATTGAAAGTGATGACATTTCATCGGTCGAGATCAAAGTGTTGTTGTTCGCCAGAGCGCGTGAGCTAACTGGTGTGCCCGATCTAACACTGAAGATGCCATCAGGTAGTACAACAAAGAAATGTATGGACGAGTTGGTGATCAAGTTTCCAAGGTTAGAAGAGGTACGCGGCTGCGTGGTTCTTGCTTTGAACGAGGAATATACAACGGATTCCGCCATTGTTAAACACAGAGATGAGTTAGCTATTATACCTCCAATAAGTGGTGGCTAATGCATTTGCAAATGTAAATCCTGTTATTGGCAATTATCTAAAATGTAACCGTTAAAGATTTGAAAACTCGTTCTAAACAACACAGAGATATCTGTCTTTTAAGAAAAAAAAAGGCTACATCAGTTCTACTAAACTTCCAGTTTGATGTGTTTCTCTTTTTCCTGTGGATCATAAATCACAACTGACATCTTGGTCTCGTTCTTTCTTTTCGGGATGAACCACGAGATCGATCACCATTAACCGTACTACCAAAAAGAAGGAAAGTGTGATCACTAGTTCAGTAGCGACGTGGTCTTGAATGGTTGATATCTAATGCCGAACCCAGAACCCTTCTACTGTACTCCAAACTGGCTCCATTCGATTGCGTAGATACTCCTGGCGGAGGTGGCTCTGCGAAAAATTGCAAAAACAGACCAAAGCACATTAATAAGTCTCATGCTTCGAAAGACCATTTAGACTGACGGAAAGGATCCTTTTTTCGTAAGATTATGTATTGCTTTTGTAATCTATACTGAATTTGGCAAAGAAGCAGCATAATTCCCAGAAATCAGCAGCCAAACTAATGTTACATTGAGACAGACATCTAGACAATAAGTCTCATATTTGGAAAGACGATTTAGATTGAGCAGAAGGTTCCTTTGTTCATAAGAAGATGTATTGATTTCATAATCTATATGCTGAATTTAGCAAAGAAGCAGCTTAACTCTCACAAATCAGCAGCCAAACTAATGCTACACTGAGACAGACATCTAGACAATGAGTCTCATACTTCGAAAGATGATTTAGATTGAGCAGAAGGTTCCCTTTTTTCATAAGAAAGATGTCTTGATTTCATAATCTATGCTGAATTTAGTAAGGAATCAGCATAATTCCCACAAATCAGCAGCCAAACTAATGTTACATTGAGACAGACATCTAGATAATAAGTCTCATACTTCGAAAGACGATTTATATTGAGCAGAAGGTTCCTTTTTTCATAAGAAGATGCATTGATTTCATAATCTATATGCAGAATTTATCAAAGAAGCAGCTTAACTCTCACAAATCAGCAGCCAAACACTACTGCTACACTGAGACAGACATCTAGACAATAAGTCTCATACTTCGAAAGACGATTTAGATTGAGCAGAAGGTTCCTTTGTTCATAAGAAAGATGTCTTGATTTCATAATCTATATGCTGAATTAAGCAAAGAAGCAGCTTAATTCCCACAAATCAGCAGCCAAACACTAATGCTACATTGAGACATTACTTGTGTCAATGCTTTAAGCTTTTCGTATCTACTTGTTTATTCCATGAATCAAGAGGGATTAAAGAACAGAGAACAAACCTTGAGTGTAATCCAGAGGCAGAGGAGAAGGTGGAGAAAACAATTGTGACGAAAATCTCTCCAAATGGTGATGAGCTCTATCCGAATGCTCGAGAGACAGTGACTGAGGTCTTATCCTGGGACCAGAATTTGCCGATGATTTGTCCTGTCCAGATATCTAAACTCTCCAGCAAAATCAGCACCACAAATTCAAACAGCAATCATCAGAGGTAAGAGAAAAAAGGAGACTCACGGCGAATTTCAGAGTTCTGCTGTGAAGAGAAACAAGACCGGAGAAGAGCTTGACGGCGTAATCGGCGATCTCTTCAGTCTCATACTCGGCGAATGCAAAGCCTTTTGGTTTATCGGTTTCTTTATCTCGAGGAATGTGTAGATCGATAACTCTTCCAGCTTGAATCAAGATATCATACAAAACCCTATCGCTTACTCTCTCGTCTACGTTCCCTGATTGAAAATCAAATTTTCGGAAAAAAACTGATTCAAAATTCATCCGCAGTTTCGACAAATTTTTCAGATCAATGGAAATGTTTGAAGGAAAACTTACCTACGTAGACGGTACAATTGGAGTTCCCGGACATGGAAGCTACTTCTTGGATCAGAACAATGGAAACCCTAAAGTGAGAAGATGAAGAAGCTTCGTTTCCGTGAATAATTGAAATTAAGAAAGAGAAGAAGAAGAAGAAGAAGAAGAAGAAGAAGAAGCTTCAAGAATCAAGAGGGGCCGAATTGTAATTTCTATGAAAATTTGAGAAAAATGGATTTCGGTCTAGTTGTTTCGGTTTTATTTGACCCTACCGGTAAATCCGACGATCCTTAATACCGACGAATAAGAATTCCCCGCGAAGGTTTGGCACGACAATCTAGCATAAGTAATCAAATATAATGGAAGAATGTTAAAAAATATACAAAAGCTTAGACATAAAACATTAGATAAATTATTCGGTTTCACAAGCCCTAGCAGCCAGATAAAAAGAAAGAGATTTCGGCTACGGTGTTTAGCGCTTCATCGTTGGTACCAGAGTCCGGAAGCCTTCAGTTTGTTGTTGGTTTACAAATTTATCAAAGATATATGTATTTCATCAGAAGTGGATTTCGTCGAGACAAAGCTGGAGCGAAAGTACATCTATGGTGTTGGTTTGTGGTGCTTGTTCTTATGATTTTCAATCTCTTTTAGTCTTTTGAATCTAGGTCGAGTAATCACTTAGGTTTTGAAATTTGGGTTATTAGTTTGATTTACAAAGAGCCACGTGCCAGATGTACATATCTTCATATATGTTGACGGTGTGGCATAGCTACTTTCGCTGTCGTTTTCGTAATTGAGTAGCGTCTCCATCCTTGTCGCCGTTTCACCAGATTTTTACAAAAAAAAAATCTCTTCTTCTAGGGTTTTAATTTTCCAAATAGTAGTTAGATGTTGAGTTTTTTTTAGTAATCTCTTGTCTTCGGTCGTTTTTGGAGCTTTGTAATGAGATCTAAAACTGGGTTTCAATCTGACAAATCTTATTTTCGGCAAAGAGTTTCGCTAGGTTTTATACATTTTCTATACCGGTTTATCTTTTTCATCGATGGACTCTGTGTTTAAGAAAGTGCGCTTGAGGCGCGCCTAGGCGCGAGGCGAGGCTCTGGCTGATGAGCCTTGGATTGTTGGGGCGAGGCGTTTTCGCAAAAGCATGCGTCTGATGTCGCCTTGAGTTGAAGCGTTAGGATCGCTTAGGTGTGCCTCATAGAAAAAGGTAAATTTCCATAAAAACTTGATTTGCAATTATATTTTTGGGTTTTCAATAATTTTAGTTGCGTGATTCTCTGTGCCATATATACTTAAATCCAAAAAATTATGCCTCAACTCTTCTTTTTCCTCACATCACTTTAAAGTTCAAATTTTTTCTTCATCTTCATTCAACTTTTCAGTCTCTACTACATTCTCTCTACTTCCTACTCTTTTTTCACCATGTCTGATCCAGTAGCTAAGGCCATTGATCCAGCAAAGAAATATGCAATTGCTCAAGCTGTTTCTGGTTGTTGGCATTGTAACTTTTGTGATAAAATCACAAATGGTGGAGTTCAACGTATGAAACAACACTTGGCTGGCGGTTTCAGGAATGCGACAGCATGTACTAAAGTTCCATATCACGTGATAGAAGAAGTAAGAGTGTTTATGACCAAAAAGTTGGAGGTAAAAACTACTACTCAAATGATGCCATCAATCCCTCAAGAACAAGATAATTATGATTTTGAGGAAGAAGTTGAACTCCAGCCTAATAATTGCAGAGGTCAAGGAAGTCGTCATAATCTGAAAAAACGCAAAGGTCCAATGGACATGTATGTTGCTTCAACTCTTCCTGGTGTTCTGAAAGGAAGAAATGACAGTAAATATATATGTTTGGAGTTTGTGATAAGGAGCTTAGGGACAAGGCATGGCAAGCTATTGTAAGATGGTTTTATGATGCTGTAATTCCATTTAATGCATCTACTTATGATAGTTTTGAAGAGGCGCTAGAGTTAGTTGGCCAATATGGTTCTGGATTTAGGCTGACATCTATGTATGAGCTTAGAGTTCCTTTACTTAAGAAAGAAGTAGAAGAAACTCAAAGTCAGCTGGTTGAGCACAAGTCAGAATGGGCATCTAAAGGTTGTTCAATCATGTCTGATGGGTGGCGTGATTCTGTTGTCCAGAAGGATATCATTAACTTTCTTGTTAACTCGCCAAAGGTATCAATTTTCATCAAATCAGTTGACATTTCAGATGTTAAAGATTCAAATTTTCTATTTAATATGCTTGATCGTATGGTGAAGGAAGTTGGGTAGTCAAACGTTGTCCAAGTTGTAACGGACAATGCTTCAAACTATGCGAAAGCTGGTAAGTTTTTTTTCAGAAACTATTTTTTTTTTAAGAAGCTGTTTTTTTTTCAGAAGCTGTTTTTCTGAAATGTAATTTGTTTCCATCACATGAAAATTACTAATGGCCAAAAGACCACATATGTATTGGACTCCTTATGCAACACATTATATAGATCTCATGCTGGAAGATATTAGACAAATTCCAGCGGTAAAGGCTGCAATTAAGAGTTGCATCTTCATGAATGGCTACATTTACAGTCATAGTTCGCTTGTGAATATGATGAGAAGATTCACAAAGCAAAGAAATTTGCATAGACCAGCAGTTACTCGATTTGCGATATCGTTTATCACGCCTGCACAATATCACCAGAGAAGAATAATCTGAGGACTTTGGTCACTTCTCAAGATTGGAATGATTCTAAGTGGCCCAATGAGACAGGAGCAAGGAAAGTGAGACAAATCATTATGCAAGACAGTTTTTGGAGGAACGTGCTTTATGCACTTAAGCTGGTCGGGCCTCTAGTTAAAATGTTTAGAATGGTTTACGCAGAGAAGAAACTACCTATGGGATATATCTATGAAGCCATGGATAGGGTTAAAGAAGCCATTGCTACGACCTTTAACCATAGAGAATATGAATACAAGCAAGCATTTAAGATCATTGATGACCGATGTGATTGTCAACTCCATCACCCTTTACATGCTGCTGTATATTTTTTGAATCCCGAATTTCAGTATCTACATCCTACTGAGGTTAATTGTGAAGAAGTTGTGCAAGGTTTATATAAATGCATTGGAAGGATGGTTCCTGATGTTGCTATTCAAGACAAGATTTCTCACGACTTGGATAAATTTAAAAGTGCTTCAGGACTCTTTGGTCATCCCATGGCAATTCGACAAAGGACTACAAAATCACCAGGTAATTACTTGACTTTATCGTGTTGTTAATTTGTTAAACAATTAACACAACTTGCCTTGACAATGTTAAACAATATGCAGCTGATTGGTGATCTTGTTATGGAGCGTATACTCCAACACTTACAGAATTTGACATAAAAGTTCTTAGTCTCACTTGTAGTGCGATATGATGTGAGAGAAATTGGAGTGTATTTCAACATGTAAGATGTGTTTTAAATAGCGCACCTTAAGTGCGCTATAGCGCATATAGCGAATAGCTCAAAGGAAAACGCTATGAAACATATAGCATTGCGATAATGGAAAACGCGCGCCATATGCGCTATTTGGTCAAAACGGAGGCGCGCCTTAAGCGACATGGCGAGGGCTATTTGCTCGTGAGATTAAACATGGTTAGTTTGGGGGTATTTATGTAATTTAGATTGTTTTTAAAGTTATATATGAACGATCATACCTTAATTAGGTTTACGATACTCTCTGATCAAGAAATTCAAGCATCACAAGACACAAACTTCTCTGAGTCTACACGGCTTTGGCTTCTTGGCTCTCTCTCTGTGACTCTTCTCTGTGTTCAGGTTTGTTCTCTCATCTCTTTTCTCTTCTCTTAACTCAATTATCATCTCTTCATTGAGTTTCTAAGTGTACACTCCATCTCTTTAATATGTTTTCTTCTGACAATGTTTTTTGTTCTTTCCTTCCTTAATCTCACTAGAATCCACATGTTTGTTGTCTTGTACTATCATCACTTTCACAAGACTGACGATGGAGATATTAGAGACACGACTGATGGGAGAAGAGAACTCTCTAAAGGTGATCCAGTCAGGAAGTACGTAACTGTTGTTGGGAAAAACAACTACTCTTGGAAGTGTAATTTCTACTCGAAGGTCACTACCGGAGGAGTTACTCGTCTGAAGCAGCACTTTATTGGGGGTTTTAGGAATGCCAAAAAGTGTCCACATGCTCTAGATTATGTTCAGCAAGAAATGAGGTTGTTCATGATCAAAAAGGCTGAAGAAAAAACGGTAAGTAGTATGGCGTAGAACCTGAGGTTGGTGACGAGTATGATGAAGAAGAGACGGAGGAACCAACAACTCGAAATGTGCGACCTAAGAAACGGAGAGTCCGAGGACCATTGGACAAGTATGTCACTGTCCCTCCAACAGATATTCTGCAAGCAAGAAAAAACAAAAAAGTATCTTCGGTGTTTGTGATAAAGAGCAAAGGAATAAAGTTCGTCTTGGTATAGCTAGGTGGTTTTACGATGATGGGCTTCCTTTCAATGATGTCACTTATCCTAGCTTTAAAGAGATGATTAACTTGATTGGGCAATACAGAGTTGGATTAAAACCTCCAACTATGTATGAGTTGAGAGAACCTCTTCTGAAGAAAGAAAAAGACAACACTCTTGCTCAGATTGATGAGAACAAGAAAGAGTGGACAGCTAAAGGTTGTTCATTGATGTCAGATGGATGACGTGATCCAGTTTCTAAGAAGGACATTGTGAACTTCCTAGTTAACTCGCCAAAAGGCTCTGTTTTCATTAAATCTAAAGATGTTTCAGAGGTTGTGAATGATTCGACATTGCTATTCAAGTTGCTTGATGAGATGGTGGAGGAAATAGGAGAAGACAATGTGGTTCAAGTTGTCACCGACAACGCGTCTAACTACAAGAAAGCTGGACAATTTTTAGAGGTGAAAAGAAAACATCTATACTGGACACCATGTGCAGCTCATTGCATTGATCTAATGCTAGAGGACATTGGATCAATCCCATCAGTGAAGAGTGCGATGAAGAAATATATCTTCATGAATAGCTACATTTATGGTCATATACCTCTTGTGAACATGATGAGGAGGTACATGGGCGACATAAATCTACATAGGCCGGCGATTACAAGGTTTGCCACGTCCTTCATTACCATGTCTCTGTTTGACAACCAGAAAAAGAACCTGAAGGACCTGATTAGTTCAAGTGAATGGGATGAGTCTAAGTGGCCTAAGGAAGGAGGAGCAAGAAAGGTAAAGCGGTATCTTCTGCAAGAAAGCTTTTGGACTAACGTATTGTTTGCTCTGAGGTTGGCGAGTCCTTTTGTTAGAGTGCTCAGGATGGTAGACGGAGAAAAAAACCCAGCTATGTGTTATATTTACGCATAAATGGATCGAGCAAAGGAGGCTATCTCACAGAGTTTTAAGTACATAGAAGAGAAATACAAGACAGTTTTCGAGATCATTGATAAGAGATAGGAAAATCAGTTTCATCATCCTTTGCACGCAGCTGGTTATTTTCTTAACCCGGTTATTCAATACAAGTATCCTGATGATGTAAAATACCAAGAAGTAGAGAAAGGTTTGTTGGACTGCATTGAGAGGTTGGTTCCGGATGCTAATGTTCAGAACAAAATAATGACAGAGATGGATGCGTTTAAACTTGGCAGAGAATTTGATGTGAAGGTTCTGAGTCTGACTTGTAGTGCAACAAGTTGTGAAAGAAATTGGAGTGTTTTCCAACAGCTTCATACGAAGAGAAGAAATCGTTTAGCACACAAACGTTTGAGTGACATGGTGTTTGTGAAGTACAACCACGCTTTGAAACGTTGAGTCCAGAGAAGTGATTCCACTGATCTGATACTATTGAAAGATATTAATGACAAAAACGAGTGGTTGACTGGAAAAATGGATGGGGAATCATCTGGTGATGAAGATGATTTTGTGTTCTCCGATGATGACTTACGATGGAGAGACATGAGCCAAGCTATGGGTGTTGAAGAACCTAGCTATCCCACTATGAGATTAACATGTTCGAGTTTGGGTAAAGCGGACAAGGGAAAGGGAGTTGCTACTAGTTCATCTCGTGGTAACAAGAGATCTGTTCCATCTCCTAGAGGCTTGACATTGGTTGATGAAGACGAAGATGAAGAAAACGAGGACGAGGTGGAAGATGAAGCAGGAGAAGATGATCTTGGTTACGACGAGGAGTTCAATGATCATGAAGATGATTACGATTTCGAATCTTCTCTTTAGTTACGTTTACTTCATTTTGGTGCTTTCTCAGTTTTTGAAGACTTGACTTGGTTGTTTCATGTTTTGGTTTTCATGGATTTTTATGATTTGGTTTTTCGGATCTTATTATGAGGATTTTGGTTTTGGTTTTCAATTTAATAAAGAATGTCTGCCTTTTCAGAGTTCATTTGAGACTTACTCATGCATTCAGAATCAAAAGTTGCAGGTCTGAGGTATAAAGACGAAAACAGATGATGAATCATATGTAGTGTGTGCCACATGGCGTTATAGCGCAAGGCGCAGCCCTCTTCGCCACGGTGCGCCATGAACTATTTAAAAAACAGCATGTAAGTGACTTATATTAAAAAATCAATTTAGTTCATTTTTCTGCTGAAATTTGGTAAACTCATTACTTATGATTTTTACTTCTAACAACAACTTTATACCCAAAAAGGAATATATTGGCTCAAGATTGATTAAATGACATGGTATTTGTCAAGTATAACGTGCTTTGAAACGCCGTTACAAGAGGAGAGACACAATTGATCCCATTTTCCTAGAAAATATTGATGAAAGTAACGAGTGGTTGCTAGGAAGAATGGATGGACATGATGATTATGATAATCTAATGTTTGAGAATGATGATTTAACGTGGGAGATGGTCAGAAACACTTCTGGCGCTTATGAGCCTAGCTACATTACTAGAGCTGCTGGAGCATCAACAGCTTCAAATACAGTTGAGAAAAGAAAGAGTACAGCCACGAGCTCCACTCAAAGAGCATCTCAAAGGCCATCTCCTATGGCGATGAGGATGATGAGAATGAATTTGAAGAAGATTTTGGAGGAGGAAATGAGGATAATGAAGAGTTTGTGGATGTTGATGAGTATGCTGATGACGATGATATGAGGTTTTAGAGTTTTAGACTATTTAAAATTTTAGTTGGATTGGCTCTTTCTTTGTCTGCTTTTCTCTGTTACTTATGCATTTTTAGAGTTTCACACTTTGATTTGATTGGCTTTTTAACTGTTTTTAAATGATAATATATTTTCTTTGGTTCTAACATGGGTTTAGAATCATAAATTGTTCTAACATGGTTATAGAATCTAACTAAGTTAACTTACTGCGCCTCAGATACAAAAGGCTCACTAGGGCGTGCGCCTAGGCTCAGAATCAAACCCTTGGCGCCTCCTCAGTGCGCCTTGCGCCTTTTAAAACACAGGATGGACTTAGTTTTATATAGGTGTATTGGAGAGCAAGCTAGAGAATGAAATGAACATTTTAAAGTTTTTTTATGTAATGATATTATGTTTGTAGGTTGCTGTTAACTTTTTTTTTTTTAACTTAAGTATGTTCTAATTTTGGATTTGAATATGAATGCATAATTTTCTCTCCCTACTGGTAATGGGACGGGTTTGGTAAATTCAGAAAGCTAAAATCACTACCTAAATTATCACTAGTTTGGATTAAAAATCAACTTCGAGATGAATATTTCAGATAATTTTAAAAAAAGTTAGAGAAATTTTGCAGGGATTTGAACTTTTATGGATAATGTTATTGACTTTAGAGTTAAGTACCCAAACAAATAATTTAGGTGCTCAGTTCCATACCGGATCTATTCACATATAGTACATAATATTCGAAATATGTAAGATCTGGAACCGATTTTTAGTCCCGAAATGAATAGACCTATATACAATTACATTTATCATAATTGTAGATGGACAAAAAATTTCACCACGAAGTTGAAGGAAAAAAAAAATTAACAAAAGTATTTGTTGCTAAATTTGCTTTTTCAAAATATCATGATATCATCCATAGATATAATGAAAAATAAAAAGGCTATTAATTTAACAGATTCACTCAAATAAATATCTGAAAATTTTCTACGGGATTCAAGGATATTTTGAAGATGTCACAATAAGAGTATTAGATGCTTGAGTTTCTTTCGGTGGATAAATGTAATGACCAATGCCAAACAAAAAAAAATGAGGAAGCAAGTGGACGTTATCCTAAATTTCTGAATAAATGGGTGTGAAAGCTTTTACTTAAGAACTAGAATCGTAAAAAGAGTCGAATGGTCACAAATGTTTCAACAGTAGCTCCTAGCCGTTTTTGGATATTCCTTGAGATATTCATTATGGCCTTATAGGGCTCGTGTAGTGATGATGCCTTTCTTTTTTTTAATCATTTTTAAATGATTTCAAAGTCCAATATACAGAAGAATTCAAGAATGTAACCAAAAAAATCTTATTTTATCAAAAAGAAAAGGGAAACTATAGATTTTTTACTTTGTTAAAATTTGACAGAGACATATAGCCTAGTGATTTATACTAATGTTATTGCTATGTTTTATTCCAAATTTAAATAATTGGCTACAACAATAAAATATCTATGATGTTTGTCATTTGTTGCTCACTCAAATAATATATTTCATATTTATTGCTAAATTACATTTCTCTGGAATTGACGCAAATCAAATGGACATAAGATTCGTCGCGGAGCAGATTTGGATTTTTATGATATTTGTGATTCACTCCGTTTTGTCTAGATCAACAATTTTATATTGAATATAAGAATATTATATTGTGTTGTGTTCATATGATAATGAGAATTACAAAACTATATATAATAAAGCTACAAAATCATATAATAAATGAGAGAATCATAGAGAATAATTGTAGGGGGTAATCATAGAGATTTTGATAGATGATTATCCTCAATACGTCCTCTCAAGCTCAAGGCGTAGATGAATTGAAGACGGAAACAATGGCTTGAGATTGAATCTTCGATAAATTTGATAAAGAAGGAAGAAAAAGCATTGCGCTTGAACCATGCGGTTGGACGGATTTACTGTGATGGGAACACCTCAAAGAACATGTGCGTGGAGAGTGAAGGAAGCATATAGTTTAGGAAAAGTCATTATCGACTTAAACAAATGATCAAACAAAAAAAAAATACAAAAACGGAGTCAATCTCGGATTCAGAGGTCTATGATAGACTTGAATAATGGAAGCACTTTAGCTTAAAAAGAAGAAGAAAAAAAACGAGGAACGAACCTCGATAGCTTAGAAACTGAAAACGGAGGAGCACGAAGCTCGAAAAAAAAATATGAAGAAAAATGGGTTTTGAGAAAACAATAGGAGCATGGATTGAGTTTGATCGGTGGATCAAAACTCACACAAATAACTTGCTCTGATACCATATTGAATATAATAATATTGTGTTGTGTTCATATGATAAAAATTACAAAACTATATATAGTAAAACTACAAAATCATATAATAAATAAGAGAATCATAGAGATTAATTGTAAGAAGTAATCATAGGGATTTTGATAGATGATTATCCTCAATATTTTATCCATACTCGCTCCGTAATTAACCGGATATCAAGTATTCGGATATTTGGTTGAATATCAAATCTTCTCTGTAATAATTTTAAAATAATTATAAATTTAAAAATATATAGAAAATTCAAAATTTAACTCAAAATTTGGTAACATTTCATATAAAAAATATATTCTTCAAAATCTGTTAATTTTTAAATAATTATTTTGGTGAATTATTTAAGTATTTTATTCATTAAAATAATGTTAGTATATATTATATAAATTTAAATTTAAATAATTTTGGTGAATAATTTGAATTTGAAAATAATTATTTAATTTATTAAAATTATATATAAATAGTATATATAAAAAATTATATACCAAAGCGGAACGGTATCCAATTTCTAAAATTTTAGTATTTGTAATTTGTTTTGTTTATAACGGTCAACAAATACTAAATTTTAGTGTTTAGTATTTGATATACATCGTAGAGTTATGATTTTCCGGACTTTTTGGATCGAATCGAAATGGATAACATATTAAATCGAATTCAAATCGAATGTAACAGATATTTTGCCCGCCCCTATGAACATATCATACGGATGGATTTGGACTTTTCTCTATACAAATATTCGGGAAAAAAAAAAAAGAAGCTGTTTCCTATAAACGTCATGGATAAATTATTGTTGCAAATGAGCATCAAAATGATTTACCATTTCGGTTAATATTTACCCATTTCCTGCTCAGATTCGTCTGTGCTTTCTTCTTCAACTATAGCTAATTAAAGTATCTATTCGTGAAAGCATGGAATATGCTCTGTTCCATTACTTCACATACCAAACAGAGCAAACAACAATACTCATACGACTTCAAATTTCTTTTCTTCACGTCTCTACCTGCAGATAAACAACAACATATTGAAACCCATCTTTCTCAATCCCAATCATAGAAAACAAAATCATACTATACTTCTAACTGAAATAAAACCGTATGATTCACAACTCACAACTCACAACAAGGTTTTAGAAGGCCATTAAAATTTGTCGAAAACGGGGCTTAATCGGGTTTCTTCCGGTTTATTTACTAACGTTCGAGCTCCTATTTTAGTATTTAGAGGTTTTGGTCCCCAACAAAGACGTTGAAGTTCAGTGAGAGATGGCAAGGCAGAGTCCAGAAAACATGAGGCTATCGAAGCAAGTCTAATGGGAACAAATGGAGAAAAGACCTTAAACCACTCATTATTCTCTAATTCCATAAAGAAAAATACAGAGTAACTTGAAAAAGGAAATGGGTGATTCTTATTCCACTAGAGAATCTGATAATGCAAAAAAAAGAAGATTCTCTTTGAGATTAAGACAGAATATATGTCTTTCCAGAGTTTAACGGTTAACACATGACGTTGTAATATGCCCTGTCTGAGAGATAATATAGAGAACCAGAACCACACCAGACCTTTTTCTCTAACTTTTCCTAAACAAAATTCTGAAATTAAATAGCTGAAAAGAAAAGGGAAAAAGGAGGGACCTTTTGTATGAGATTATAAAATGACAAGCTAAGTTGATATCCAAAACTAGGCCTCTCTCACCACCCTCTTTAGCTGAAGGAGATTCGGTATGTAAATCTTGTTCCGTTCTATTGTTGTGTTCATAGATGTTTATGTTACTTTTTTTTTTGTCAGAGGACATTTCAGTGTAACAATCAGAGAGATGGCAAGAAACGAGTGGATCAACAGTTACCTCGAAGCTATTCTTGATGTTGGAACTAGCAACAAGAAGAGGTTCGAGAGCAACTCCAAGATCGTCCAGAAGCTTGGAGATATGAATAGAAAGGATCATCAAGAGAAGGTGTTTAGTCCCATCAAGTACTTTGTGGAAGAGGTCGTCAACAGTTTTGATGAGTCTGACCTGTATAAAACTTGGATCAAGGTTCGATCCTCAATCTATATCTTTATATCGATGATATAACACAAAGAGAACATAATTAGTGTGTTTTGGAAGTAACAGAGTTAAAATTAGTATGGAAGTAACAGAGTTAAAATTAGTGTGTTTTGATCAAAGAAAGAATCAAAGAATGTGGGCGGTTGTTGTTAGATCATCGTCCAAAACCCAAAATGATTTTAGTAAAACCAAATAAAAATGCTTTTACACATACCCGCGAGTTATGGTGGAGGCACCTTTCTTGTGGCAGGTGATAGCAACAAGGAATACTCGTGAACGCAGTAACAGGCTTGAGAATATATGCTGGCGTATCTGGCATCTTGCACGCAAGAAAAAGCAGGTTTGTTTCCCTTTATAAGCCGACGCATCAGAGAATAAAGAAAAGGTGAGTTCTTGCTTTTTAAGAAAAAATTTGAATCCTTCCACAGATTGTGTGGGATGACGGGATTAGACTTTCCAAACGGAGAGATGAACGTGAACAAGGCCGCAATGATGCAGAAGAGGATCTTTCTGAGCTTTCTGAAGGAGAGAAGGAAAAGAATGACGTTGTTACGACTCTAGAACCACCCCGAGATCATATGTCCCGTATCCGCTCTGAAATGCAAATTTGGTCAGAAGATGATAAATCAAGTCGAAAGCTTTACATTGTCTTAATCAGGCAAGTAGGGTTTGTTTATCTGACTTATTTGTATTGTCAAGATGCGCTTGAGACTTACCAGGTGCCTCTATTTGGTTCCATACTTTTGCCCACTGCAGTATGCATGGACTCGTGCGTGGAGAAAACATGGAGCTTGGAAGAGACTCTGATACTGGAGGGCAGGTATTTAGCCATCTTCTAGTAGACTTATTTGTAAAGCATATAAACTATTTATGGTGCTTCACGTGTCGCATCTGGTTCTCTTAACATTTTATCAACCTGCATGGTCTTGTTAATGGACGATTAGGTGAAATATGTTGTTGAGCTTGCTCGCGCTTTGGCCAACACTGAAGGTGTCCACAGGGTCGATCTCTTAACACGACAGATCAGTTCACCAGAGGTTGACTCAAGCTACGGCGAGCCAATTGAGATGTTATCATGCCCTCCAGAAGGTAGCGGAAGCTGTGGTTCCTACATTATTCGCATCCCCTGCGGTTCCCGGGACAAGTACTATCACATAAGACTCCTTAGAATTTAAGTATTCAAATTCCTTCTTTGTAAAACAACAGTATACTCATGTTTTCCAAATGCAGGTACATACCAAAGGAGTCACTCTGGCCCCATATTCACGAGTTCGTTGATGGGGCGCTAAATCACATAGTGGACATAGCAAGGTCTCTCGGAGAGCAAGTGAATGGAGGAAAGCCAATATGGCCTTATGTAATTCACGGCCACTATGCTGATGCAGGAGAAGTAGCTGCACATTTGGCAGGAACGTTAAATGTGCCAATGGTGTTAACTGGCCACTCTTTGGGAAGGAACAAGTTTGAGCAGTTGCTTAAACAAGGGAGAATTACCAGAGAGGATATTAACAGAACATACAAGATTATGAGGAGAATAGAAGCTGAAGAGCTGAGCCTAGATGCAGCCGAGATGGTGGTGACAAGCACACGGCAAGAGATTGAGGCCCAGTGGGGACTGTATGATGGGTTTGATATCAAGCTGGAGAGGAAGCTCAGGGTTAGACGACGGCGTGCAGTCAGCTGCTTTGGCCGATACATGCCACGAATGGTGGTATAAGTTCTTTTCCGCCTCCCACAAGATCTGATAAATGAAAATGAGACATCACAATGACTATCATATAAACTATAAATCAATCAAACAACTGCAGTTAACTTATCCCAGCTAATTGAACAGTAAACTTAAGTGAAGTAGAGTCATTCACCAATCTTACCTGTCTTTGTGGCATCAGGTTATACCGCCAGGCATGGATTTCAGCTACGTCTTGACACAGGATTCACAGGATGCTGACACAGATCTCAAGTCGCTAATTGGCCCTGACCGAAACCAGATAAAAAAGCCTGTACCTCCAATATGGTCTGAGGTACTGGTTTTTTTTTTCATTAACTGTGTTATTTCTAACAGAAATCATATCCAATCTCCTCCAAGTAGAAAGGTTACAGTCTTGTTTTTCTCTGCCTTTCAATCCGTGGAGCAAATAACTGCATGAACCTTATCATCTGCAGATAATGAGATTTTTCACAAATCCTCATAAGCCAACCATACTTGCGCTGTCTCGCCCTGACGCCAAGAAAAACGTCACCACATTGCTCAAAGCTTTTGGTGAATGTCAGCCTCTTCGAGAACTAGCCAACTTAGTAAGTATCTCCGCATTTACTACACATGTGTGTCCAGTGAACTGACATGGGAAGATTTCAAATGGGCATACCGCTCATTCACCTGGCTTGCTAATTATTTGGTAATAAACCTGTTCCAGACACTTATACTGGGAAACCGAGATGACATCGAAGAGATGCCTAATAGCAGCTCAGTAGTTCTCATGAATGTTCTAAAGCTGATAGACCAGTATGACTTGTACGGCCAAGTAGCTTATCCCAAGCACCACAAGCAATCTGAAGTTCCAGATATTTATCGATTAGCAGCCAAAACAAAGGTACTTAACAGGAAAATCCTATTAAACAATATGACTCGCTGTTTACTTCTCATAGTTCAAGTAGAATATACATCACATACTTTTATTTGGATATGAGAATGCTCAGACCTGTGGTAGTTTCTCCTGAGTTTACAAAGTTCAAAAGATAGAATTATCATTAGGAATTTACAAGAACTCTTAGCTCCTCCCTCTTTGCAACATGAATACCGTAATTATAAGGTGACTCTCTCTCTTGAAGGGGGTTTTCATTAATCCAGCTCTGGTGGAGCCATTTGGTCTCACGCTCATTGAGGTAACTAGCACCTATGCCAATGTCCGAGGTTATGCTTCTTTACCTCTTATACATAACCTATAAGATCTTCATGCCGCACCATTTGTTGCGTATGACAGGCAGCTGCTTATGGTCTGCCCATTGTTGCCACCAAAAATGGTGGGCCTGTTGATATCCTGAAGGTAATCAAATCTCTTAATTACAAAACAACTTGCATAAAGACACACCTCACTGATCCCAAAAAGCTTATTAACATATGTTTATGTCCCAGGCACTAAACAACGGTCTCCTAGTCGACCCCCATGATCAAGAAGCCATTTCTGATGCCCTTCTAAAGCTAGTTGCTAACAAACATCTCTGGGCTGAGTGCAGAAAAAATGGACTCAAGAACATCCACCGTTTTTCATGGCCAGAGCACTGCCGTAACTACCTTTCCCATGTTGAACACTGCAGAAACCGACACCCCACCAGTAGTCTCGACATAATGAAAGTTCCAGAAGAGCCGATAAGTGATTCTCTAGGGGATGTCGATGACATATCTTTGAGATTTTCCATGGATGGAGATTTCAAGCTCAATGGGGAACTAGATGCAAGTACTAGACAGAGGAAACTAGTCGACGCCATAAGTCAAATGAATTCTATGAAAGGTAGCCCATCTGTTCTCTACAGCCCTGGTAGAAGGCCGATGCTCTTTGTGATTACTGTTGATACCTATGATGACAACGGAGACATCAAAGAGAATTTGAAAGATATCATCAAGAATGTGATGAAAGCTGCAGGTTTGACGTCGGGCAAAGGAAAAATAGGTTTTGTGCTGGCAACGGGTTCAAGCGTGCAAGAAGTTGTGGAGATTACAAAGAAATACCTGATTAATTTGGAAGATTTTGATGCAATAGTTTGTAACAGCGGAAGTGAGATCTACTATCCATGGAGAGATATGGTGGTTGATGCAGACTATGAAGCTCATGTGGAATACAAATGGCCTGGTGAAAATATAAGTTCGGTGATTCTGAGACTTGCATGTACAGAACCTGCAACTGAGGATGACATCACAGAGTATACAAGCGCATGCAGTACAAGATGCTATGCAATTTCTGTGAAACAAGGAGTCGAGGTAACTCTTTCAATGAATATATTTCTCATCAAGAGGGCAGCTTAAACCTAATGCATACATCCCTCAAAATCATGAAACTAGTATTGATGTCTATGTGTGTCAATGGCAGACTCGAAGAGTTGATGAGCTTAGGCAGAGGCTTCGGATGAGAGGTTTAAGGTGCAACATTGTCTATACGCATGCTGCAACGCGGCTAAATGTTATCCCACTATGTGCATCAAGAATACAAGCAGTCAGGTTAGATACTGTCAAGACTAAATACTTTCTACAATCATATACGCTGTGTGTAAGATATTTCTACTGTGAAAATGACGACCTGATGGCTTTATGTAGGTATCTTTCGATAAGGTGGGGAATTGACATGTCAAAGTCTGTTTTCTTCTTGGGAGAAAAGGGAGACACAGACTATGAAGACTTGATGGGTGGCCTCCACAAAACCATCATTCTAAAAGGTGTAGTGGGATCTGACAGTGAGAAGCTTCTTCGCAGTGAAGAAAATTTCAAAAGAGAAGACGCAGTTCCACGAGACAGCCCTAACATTTCCTATGTCGAAGAGGATGGCGGACCTCCGGAAATTCTATCCAGTTTAGAAGCCTATGGGATAAAGTAATCTTCTCTTTTTATTACCACAGTTCATATACTTCAATGGGTTGGTAAACCGTGAATAATAACAAGACTACACAAGAATCATCTGTAAGATATTAGATACTGCAATAAAAAAAAAGCTGGATATAACTTTGCAAGTACGGATTCAATAGATTCCTAGTTCTTTAGGCGTTCACACTTAACACATTCGTAGAAAGTTTGAAACTACCTGAATGATCATGGTACTTTATCTAGTGTGATATCGCCCCTCCATTGGCTTACCATACACCAACAATGTGTTCCTCGTCACATCAGCGTTTTGCAGTTACAATTTTCCCTGCACAAGTCGAAGTAGTGGTGATTACAGAATTGGAAACCAAATTGAGCCTAAAATCTAATTCTACAATCAATTGCTTGCAACCTGTGGATTCCCAGACCAAAATATGATCGATCAGCACAACCAAAACACAAGGAGACACCTTTGAATCATCTGTACAAACTGTATCCAGAAACTATGACAAAAAATTAGTCCTGATATAGGTCTTACTCCAAAGTCAAGGTTGCATCAGTCTGTATCAGAAATCATCACCACTTGGTCCTCTACATCTAACTTCAATCAATTTGACCGTAAATATCAGATAAGGCAAGACATCATCACAGAAAGATAGATTCAGTAGAAAACGGAAAGTTATGGTTGCGAAGAAGAGATGCCACTCTTTTGGGAGCGCTTAGTCTTGATGTACTGCAAGTACCCCTATGTCGCTGCTTCTCGGTCAGATTCTTATCCTTGTATTCATCCAAACAGAAGCACAAATGGAAATTTAAAGAAGATTACGAAACAGATTTTTGAAAGAACACACAAACCAAGACAATGTCATGTCAATATTAAGCTTCGAGAAAATTCAAACGAGACAGGATTGAAACTAGAGAGAGAAGAACGAGAAGCAAAACCAAAAGTTCCCTTTTGTTTCCCATTATAATTTAAGTTCCAACTACTTCTTAAACTAGTATAACAAATGAGTACAAAAGACACAAAAGAAAAAGCTTGCAGGAGAATTTCCAAATCTGAACCAAACAAGATCACATTGGTCACAAGAAATCATCTCCAGCCATACTTTCTCCAAATGATTATATCCACACAGTCAAAGTCATCCTCAAGCAGAGTTCCTCTCACATTGGTCTAAAGAGAGAATCCTCGAATCCGAATCAACCCAGACATGCGCAAAGGATCATCCTGACCCAGAATATAAGTATTTAACCCAACCCAGATCATCAAATTGCTCACAATTGATCATCTTGGAGAGGAATCTTCATATCCGAATCAACCCAAACTCGGGTTTTTAAAGAACAAGATCCACAAGGAAGAACAACAGATGCCACAAAAGCATCCAATCTCCTGACTTGAACGAAATCTCCATCTCTCAACAATGCAAACCCCATAGTTTCTAGCTCAGAGGAATCAACAGAGAAGTAATCACCGCACCTACACTGATAAAAAATCTCCATCGCTTCGCCTTCTCCAGCGATCTCAACTGACATATCCTCTATGCTAATCTCATCAGCAGTGATCTCGTCCTGTCTTGAAGATCGAAGGTCACTGTCGTAAACCACACGTAGCTCTGCATCGCTTAAAACCTCCCACGCCTTTTGAATCTTCAGAAACTTTTCGTCTGAGCTACAACGAGAACTGTTGATCTTATCCGGATGAGAGTGAAGGATAGCGGAACGGTAGCGATTGCGGATTTCTTCATAGCTCGCATCCTCTTCGACGGAGAGAATCTCGTAGTATGTCTCGTGGACACAATTTTCACCGAGAAGCATGATTGTTGAATCCTTCTACAACGGTGGAGCGGACGGCGATTGGAATGGGATAGAAATTCTCCGGCGACGGCGAAAATAATTTGGAAGGTTAAAACGACGAAAGGGGAATCATTATATTATTTGTGAAGTCATGCGGCGGCCTCAGAATAATCATCCCTCGTTCAATTTTTTTTTTGATTATTTGCATTAATTTCATTCGTTACTATCTGATGACATGTCTTCATCACTTAAATCAAACCAATGTTCGGTTTAATTTAATCGCTTGATTTATTCCAAATTTCATGTCTTAATCTTGGTTTATCGGTTGGTCGCTTTTTGTTATTATTAGGGTTTAGCAAAACCGGGGGCTCGATCTGTCTTCTAATCGGTATATATGAATGATTTTTCATACCAAACCGATTGTTAGGTCCCATACCAATCCGGTCGGGTAGTAATCGACACTCAAATTTGTAGAACAAACAAACAAAAAATATAAATAATGTGTAATAAACCGAAATAATCTGAATATGCGTCTAGACCAATCCAGACGATTAACCAATGAGCAGTAGTAAACCAAGTAACGTTTATTTGGTTATGCATCGTATTTGTCACTTATAGTCATTGCCCTTTGATGTTAATCCAGACAATTAACCAATGATGCTAATCAAAAAAGATAAAAAACCGATGGTTAACCGGTTTGTGTTCTGTTGAAAAAAAATAAACCAAATATCGTATGTTATATTCGATAGTTGTAAGTAAATATATTCTGTTAATATAATGCTAATGACGATGACAACCATGGACTTATCTAAATTGAAAATTATACAATTTAAATGGCGCCTAGATAAGGAGAATATACTATTTCTTGGTTCAAAATTTTAATCTCCTAAACCCGGTTCGATGCGTTATTCTGTGTTTGAATTGGAACTGGTTCTCTTCTTTTTTAAAAACCAGAGCCGTGTTATTCATGTGGTACGCTTTACGATTTCGATATGGTTCTTCCATTACGTGGTTATAAGCCGTATGATTTGATTAGTCAAATTTTTATTATTTTTTTGAGCTGGATGGTTTAATCTATCAAGTATTTGATAGCATGTTGATAGCACTTTGGTTTAGTTAGATAGTTTTGTTTATTTTTTTGATTCTTTGGATTGCACGGTATAATCAATTAATGTGGGTTAGATTTTAAAACTGTCAATGTTAGGTCATGTTAACGGTTGCAAAGTTTCGGTCCGGGATCGGGTTATATTCGGTTGTTGAGTGTTTTTGCGTGGGCTGCGATAGGCCCAAAATAAGCAGAAATATATTTGAATCGTAAATGTTGATAAAAAGTAAAATTTTGGTTATATTGATAACTGTATAAAAGGAATTTTTATATTTTATCGATAATGATTAAGGTAAATCATGTCCATATCCAAAAAGTTAGATATGAATAAAATTTGTTAATATCGCGGTTGTTGGTTAGTTGAAAAAAAATATGGCAAATTATAGTGATTATCGTTAAAAATAAAACTCTAATGTATATCATGATATTATATAAATACGACTCATCTTAAGTTTTTTTATGCATCCAAAAATTAATGTAATTTTATTTTACCTAATTTTGCAATATGGTGCTCTCTCTTTACCTTTCTAATGATTATTTTGTGTGTTCATCAGCTCGTGAACTTGGACTCTCCATTGATGAACATGGTGCGTGGGTGGAGTCTATCTTACAACCCGGTAATTTTGCATCCCAGCGTTGCTTGCGTATTTTGTTTAGTTACATGTTCTCTATATTTTTTCGGTTCTAATACATCTTTTGTGGCCTTTGGACAGGGCAACCTTTTCACAGTGACGGTTTAATAACGATATGGATTCTATGTTCCTGTGTTTTGTCTAGGTTTCTTTTGGGTTTGACATTTGGATTGATT
The DNA here is from genome assembly GCA_002933935.1 of Eutrema yunnanense. Classification (NCBI taxonomy): domain Eukaryota; kingdom Viridiplantae; phylum Streptophyta; class Magnoliopsida; order Brassicales; family Brassicaceae; genus Eutrema; species Eutrema yunnanense. Next base: position 143,306 of record PKML01051257.1, read on the forward strand.
GTTTGTTTATTAGTTGCCATTTATAATATTCCTCGCTTTTTGATTTATTTCTTGGTTGGTTAGGTTCTTACAATTTTTATGTCTTTTTCAGCTCAATTTGCTTCTGTTGTTCATCTTGATATGCTCGCGAATTCGTGTGAGTCTCTTCCTATTTGGTTGTATCGGCCTATATCGGGCACCAATGAGTTTTGTTGCCATGGAGGTATCGATCGTACCGCTTGCAATCCGTTGCGTTCATATAATGTTCCCTATGTCTTTCGTGAGGACAAAGACACACTTCATAGATTTTGTCTATTTTTGTGGAATTCATTTCTTATCTGTTTTCGTATTTATCGTGGATATTGCTCATAAGTGTTTTTTTTTTGTTTTGGGTAAAAATAAGTGTTTTTGTTATTTAAAATAAAATAAAATTGGATGTCATGCTATGCAGCATTCAAAGTGACAGCTTTTTGTATTCAAAACTTTCACTTAAGTTTCTTTGGGATTTTCGATCGAATGAGTGGGTGGTTCGTCGACGAGTGTCGGGTGAAGAAGGTTTGTTTATAGAACTGTGTAGAATGATATTTTATTTTTAATTTTACAACATGTTTTTTTATTGTGTGTTTGTTTTGTCTGGTGTTTTCCCCCATTCTAAAGGGAGTCTATGGAGTCAATGATCGTAGCATGTGTATTACGTCAAAGATTCGGTGCAACACCATCATGTTTCAAAGTTTTTGGTTTCGGTTTGTTGTATTCAAAACCGTCAACCAAATTTGAATGGGACGTTCGATCGGGTTGGTGTGGATGGTTTGCCGGCGCGTGTCGGATATTAATGGTGATATATAAATTCCTTTGTTAGATTTTTTGTATATGGTTTTTTTATATATTTGTTTCCTTTTTTTCTTTTTTCTTTTTGTGTATTCTTTTTTTTTTCTTTTCAAATTCACGCTTTTTATTTTTTAAATTCTTTTTTAAAGATCAGAGGTGATGGTAATTAATGGTGGAGAGGGTGATACTCGTGGTGATGATATGGATGACCCTTTTGGTTGTGATGATGAGTCATATAGAGATGAGGATATGGTATAGGTGATCATGGCGGTGATATTACTGGCGGTGAGGGTGATTGTTGATGGTATTGGTGACAAGTGGCGGAGGTATAACTTTTTTTACTGGGGGCAGAAAATATATATACTAAAAAAATTATCTACAAATATATTTTACGTTTACTCATAACTTAAATTTGGTTTAATCACCGTTTCATATGTTACATCTTTAAATAATATTTGTTAGATAAAATAAACGAGATAATCATTAAAAATCGATCAATGAAGCGATATTTGAATTTACCGTTTATAAATATAAACCCTAGATTTTTCAATGAATTTAATTTATATAATCATTAATTTAACAAAAAGATAAGAGTATAATCTAAACATGTGAAAGTAAAATATAAAAAGACAAAAAAATATTAACTTGAAATTCAACAGAAAACTGATAGTTTAGGTTTTTGTTTTTGTTCATCGAAAAACTTAAAAAGGAACAAAGATAAAATGTTCAGTTTTATGATTTTTTTTTTTTTTGTGTTGGGCAAAAATAGATATATAATAGATAACATTTTTATTTAATTTATGGATAAGCAATAAATCATTCATAATTGCATTTTAATTGAGTCTCAAACTAAACGTGAGCTCAACTAAACAAATAAATTAGGCTTTTTACTACTAAATTATTTTTTGATGGGGTCAAACTTTTTTTTTAAAGTGGGGTCAGTTAAATTTATTTGAGGATATAACATAAAAACAAAAACAAAAATCATAGGGGTCAGCTGACCCCACTATAGCCCAAGTAGCTCCGCCCCTGTTGGTGACCATATGAGTCCGATGACTGAGTCGGTGGCGTTTGAGGTTTGAGGAAAAGTTTGAGGCTAGAAATTATTTGGTTTTGTCTTTGAGAGAGATGATTGAGGCCATACCAATAGGCTATGTTCCTGTAGGTGGTTGAGCAGTTTCCACATCAGATTTGATAATAATGTCGCACGTAGTTTGTGCCTTATCAGTGAGTCTCCATAATAAATTTGGTTACGTGATAATGAAGCTTCTTCTTAGTCTTTAAGAAAAAAGATTTTGAGGATTCATAACTTTATAAGGTAAAAATAGAGATTTGGTTCAAATTTTCTATGGATGTAAGCTTCATTCCTTTGCTATACAATGTTTCATTATGTATCAGCTTTAAATTATACCCTTTTTGAATCTGAGCTGGTTTGATACTAATAAAAGAAGCAAAACACGATCATGAGGATTCACAAACTGGTCCTTATGTTAATCGACACGTTATGAAGAGTAATTCAGCACCTCTTATCTTTTGAACTTATGATGATCCAAATAACTTGGAGCAAGGTCTGCAATATAATTAAATTAACATCATATTCAAAAGATGAAGATTTGTCTGCTTTTTTTCGGTTTAGGATGGTTTGTGGTTTTCTTCTTGGCTTCGGATTTTCTTTTGATTTCAATGTGTATATTATTTTAGAGAGTTTTGTTTGTGTATATACACGAAGTAGCATGATTTTTTTTTAGTTTGGTTAAAAGATTTGCATCTTTGTGCCAATGGTTCCATTACGTTGCACGAAAGCGCTGGCGAAGCTCCGATTCCTGTTCCGAATTCGGAATCGTCAAAAACAATAAAAAGTTATTTAATTTTGTATTGAAAACTGAAAACATCACTTATTTGAGAACAAAAAAAACTTAAAACATCACTTATTTAAGACAGATGGAGTAATATTTATATTATGTATTGGTATTTTGTTGTTTAAACTTTAAAATATTTTTTTAAAAATGATATTATGTTTAATACTAAAATGTCCAAAACAAAGCCAAATTATAAACCGGATTATCCATCTATAAATAAACTAATATATCAACTTTTAAAAATTTAGTTTATACCCGCACAAGGTGCGGAAGATGCAATTTCATCTCACGAGTAGTTGAGTGAATGTGATGAGATATCACAAGATGGAAAACAAAGATGCTAAGACCGTGATCTCAAGGACATGTTGCTTCACAAAATCCATATCAGTTCTTTAAAACTAGATTTTTAAAAGAAGAAGAAGAAAAGAAAGCTACCGTTCGAGAGAAGCAAGACAAGTTTTATTCGATTGGTGGAATGTTCATTACAAGTGGCCTTACCCTACTGTAAGCCAAAAACACATTTTATGTTCATCGAGCTAACCATAATTACAATAATGGGAGTTAATCGTTAACGTAATCGTCTCTGCCATCTAACCATAATTACAATAGTGGGAGTTAATCGTTAACATAACGTAATCGTCTCAGACATTACCACACATTTATTATGTTCTCTATATTCTTGGTTTGCTCTTTCTTACCTTCATTTATTATGCTTTTTCTCTCTATGTATGGTTTAGTTTGTTTGTAAAAATCTGTTGAGCAACAAGACATAGTAGTTAAACAATCTTTTGTTTCTTAATTTTCCTCTTTGGCTCGAAATTGATGCGAAGTGATGACGTGTATTTTTTGTTTTCGCAGCTATACACGTCATGTCAGTATCACTGATCAAAATCGTTTTTTTTTAACTAACTTTGGTCTTGGTTTGAATCAAGAACCGAGTTTGAATATAAGCTTTGATGGAAACACTCTTGGGTATAGCCGGATCTCGGGCAACCAATACTTCACCAAACCGTTATAACTCTCCAATCGGATTCAATAGAGGCGATTCTGCTTACAACCGAGCAATAAAGACTTGTGGGGAAACAAAACCGATTGTTTATGCTTCCTTCTCACTAGATACTCTTATAGAAGTTTATAAGGACTGATCATTAGGGTTCATCGTACTGGGCCACAAGAAAATATATACTTCAGCACTTAGGTTCCGATGATGAGTAAGCATTGTTTTAAAACGTTGGAAGCATGCGTGTTGTGCTAAAGTGTGATAAGCCATTCGAAGGTAAGGTTATCGTATTTGGTAGAGATTTTAGACAAATATTGCCAGTTATCCCGGATGGATCTAGGGTGGAGACGGTTTTAGATGCTCTTAATTCATCAGTGCTTTGGAAGGGTTGTAAGGTTTTCATGCTTACAAGAAACATGAGGCTTCACGTGGGGCTTAGTGATCGTGATGCCGAAGATCTAAAATCTTTTTTGGTGTGGATTCTGGACATCGAAGACGGTAAGGCCACTTTGAGCGAGTCTAACAGTGGTAAGTCTGAAATCAAGATTCATGAAGATTTGTTGATAATGGATTGCGACGATCCTGTTAGATCAATTGTGAGAGAGATCTACGGAGATTAGTTTGCCACGAGAACTGATCCTAAGTTCTTAAAGGAGAAGGCTATATTGAGATGATTAATGATTAATTATATGCTACCGCAGTTACCAAGTAATAGTGTTTTGTTTCATGTCTTCTATTGTGTCATTAGTATTTATATATGTTTATGTGTTGCCTTAACCGTAACCATGTTTGTTCATTCGGTAAGTGATGAAAAAGTTTATCTATGTTCTGATAGTATCGAGACTCCTTACAGAAGTACTACATATGACATGGTTTACACGCAAAAGTTCCTAAACAGTGTCAAGACTTCTGGGTTTCCTAACCATAAGTTGGCATTGAAGGTAGGTTCTCTTATTATGTTGCTCAGAAACATTTATCCAAAAGGTATATTGTGCAATTGAACACGATTGATAGTTACTCAGATGGCTAATCATGTTATCGAACCTAGGGTTATTACAGGAAAGTTTAACAAAGGTCTCGATGATAGGGTCTTGATACCTAGGATGTTCGTTTCTCATATGGATACATGGTTCCCTTTTAGAATGCGACATCGACAATTTCTTATATCACTTGCATTTGCAATGACTATAAATAAAAGCCATGACAAACTCTAGAAAGGGTGAGTTTGTTTTTACCAAGGCATGTCTTCTCTCATGGACATCTTTATGTTGCCGTTTCCAGGGTTACTTTGAGGAGTGGTTTGAAAATCCTCATCACGGACAAAAATAGAAAGTTACAAAAGAAAACCATTAATGTTGTCTACATAGAAGTTTTCGAAAACCAATTTAGTTTGGTTTGTCGTTTGTTTTTGTTTTGTTTTTTTTTTTTTTTTTATTTTGCTTTGTTCATTTGGGAAAACATGGATATGAGAATTCTGGTTGGTTTTGCTATGGTTATGGTTATCTATCTACCAGGTTAGCGTAAAAAAATAACTCTATGATCTAACTGAATGTTTTGGCACACTAGCAAAAAATATTTTTAATGATCATCCAAAGAAAGCATGTAAACAGGTAATTTACATGATCATGATGATTCTTAACAAAGTTTAAATCTCGCGGTATCAGGAGGATTCTTAACAAATTTACATGATCATAAACATGTAATTTAGACTTATGTATCAACATGTAACAAACTAAACAACCTCCTTTTGGTTAAAAGCATGTAAACAAAGTATCTTGCATTAACTTCACCATGCGAATTCTTAACAAAGTTTTAACCTCAAGTCAACTACGACCTTATAGTAGTGTTTAAAGGATATTTTCAGATTTCTAGCTCTTTAAAAGCATAGTTTTTAAAAACATACAATGCATGCAAAACAGAGTATGTGGGTGAGCTCACAAAGACTTGAATTTTTTTGTAAGCACTTTAGGTGTACCTTAAGCAGTTGTGGTAACGAGTAAAACATTCAATAAAAAGTTGTTGACCTTGGAGAAAACTTGAATCGCTAGGAGTATGATTTGGCAATAAATACATTTGGCGAAAGTACTCATTTTTGGGCGGTCGTTTTAATGTTTGTATCACCGCCAATATCGTCACCACCATCACCTTCTCATCTATCTTGACTGATGGTTCCTTATAGCACGTGGACTCGAAAAGAAGCTAGCGTCTAACTGAGGCCAAATGATCCATATTAGATAGCTATTAATTATGCTCTCTAGGTGGATATTAATAATAGTTGTTCCGGTACCACCTCATAAACATGAGCCAATCACATCCTTATTAAAAGATGTTTGCGCAAGATTAAGGCTACGAAATGCTCAAACATGAGGGTTATGATTGGCGCATGTCTTTGATAGTGTTATGGAGGACTTATGGAATAAAAGTGGTGAAGGATATCGTTTATAAAAAGGTTCACCGGGTTCATCCTTATCACATATTCAGATATGTGCATCCTAATGGATAACATTTTTTTACTTCCTCTTCATCTATAAGTCAATTCGGATTTTCATTGTTGGATAACTAATTATGATAATCGATAAACAAGTTGTGGATGATGTATAATTTTAGAAAAAAATTTAAACCCGGCAACAATACGTGATTTGAAGGTATTAATCAATAAACAAGTTGGTTTAATCCACTCTTTCGTATAATTGTTTTTTAAATACTGATTTCGAGATATTTTGTAGGTTTTTAGATATCGGTTTTCTTTCTGAGGAATCGGGGCGGTTGAATATGTTAGAACACTCCCAATCTTTTATTTCATAATGAACTCCTTATAACGTTCCAAAAAAACAAAAACAAAAATGTTTCGGTTATTAAGAACACATCAAACGAAAGCCAAAGAACAAATACCGAAAGACATCAAACGAAAGCCAAAGAACATTTTCTTACACTACTATTTTAGTAATGATTTTGTTTGATGTAACGCGACTTGAGGCTTCAAATCTATTCGTGCACATTCTTCAGGTTTGTTTCTTTTTATCGATATCACTGTTTAATTTTCGAATATATTTTCAAATATATTTTTTTGGACCTTAACAAAATAAAAAATATAAGACGTTTTTTACAAATTAATTCATATAAAAGGGGTGATATTGGTTGCCTTTAATCTCATACCTTATACCCAGTGAAGGAGCCGCCATTGCTCACATGTTCATAATTGATTAATTATGAGTAACTAAATCTTAATACAATACATCTTTAGTTAATTTCTTTTGTGTCTTCATACGGGTTTCGCAATTATTGATCGTGGATTTTCCGTGTTTAATTTTTTGTTAGAAAGCATATTTTGGTTTAGCAAATTTTTAATAGATGTCTGTAAGATCATGTTAACATTTGTACTCTTAGACATTGTGTCTCAACCTACGTCTATCGAGACATCAAATGACATAACTTACAGAAATTATATTTTTGTGTTTCTTTTTGGCTGCGTCTAATTTGTTAAAATTTGTATGGTCTTTCTATTATTTTTCTTCTTCCACAGAATTGTTAGGTACATTCATGATCTTAAAAACATCTATTTGTTTTGTAAATGATTTTCAGATTCCATGTTCGATAATATAACTTTGTCATACTTTGAAGCCCGCACATGGTGCGGGCCATATCACTAGCGATATCGTAACAGAAAATCAACTCGCATCAACCAATCGACCTTATTAAATAAGTAGCATAAATAAAAAAATTATAGGTTGAAATTTGCATATATAATAGGTTATGACTTACTAGATTATATTTGTAAAAATCTAAGAAATCAAAGTATTTTAGCCCTACTTTTTTAATCAATTGAGCCGGAATTCATAAAAAAAAATTCTATTAAAGGAAATCATTGCTTCATCTAGTATTTTAATATATCATTTAGTTAGAAGTTTACTAGATTGAAATTTTATGACATTCAAAAAACTATAGATCCTATGTCACATTCAGTAAAAAATTATGATACCTGTATAGGATGTACTCAATGTGTCCGAGCATGCCCTACAGACGTATTAGAAATGATACCTTGGGATGGATGTAAAGCTAAGCAAATAGCTTCTGCTCCAAGAACCGAGAATTGTGTTGGTTGTAAGAGATGTGAATCTGCCTGTCCGACGGATTTTTTGAGCGTTCGAGTTTATTTATGGCATGAAACAACTCGAAGCATGGGTCTAGCTTATTGATACGTTACCGCAAACCTCATTTGAATAAATTTGGAATATATTTTATTTTTTTTATTGACAAGTACTCGTACTCAAAAAAGTTAAATTATATTTTTTTATTTATATATTTTTTTTGAGTACGCGTTCTTTGGACCTGGTGTAAAAGTTTGTAGCTAAATAATAGTTATTAATTTGTGAATAGAATACTATGTAATAATTATATTTTGTATGGAAATATTGGTGGAATAATAGTTTTATAGTGAATAGAGATTTTCTTATATTCATTGTAAACATATAAAATATAAAATAACTAGTGATATGGCCCGCATCATGTGCGGGCTCCAAAGTATGACAAAGTTATATTATCGAACATGGAATCTGAAAATCATTTACAAAACAAATAGATGTTTTTAAGATCATGAATGTACCTAACAATTCGGTGGAAGAAGAAAAAGAATAGAAAGACCATACAAATTTTAACAAATTAGGCGCAGCCAAAAAGAAACACAAAAAATATAATTTCTGTAAGTTATGTCATTTGATGTCTCGATAGACGTAGGTTGAGACACAATGTCTAAGAGTACAAATGTTAACATGATCTTACAGACATCTATTAAAAAATCGCTAAACCAAAATATGGGGATTATAGGGATTAGTAAGCGGATCAATTGCTCGAAAGCCACCATTTCTCAAAACTTATTCCCATATGCCACTTTTTTTTGGTATTTTTAATAAACAATTATTTTTAAATCAAAATTGAGGGAAAAACCCAAAACCCCAAAACAAAAATAGAAAATTACAGATCCAACCAATTGGATCCGACGAAAAACCCACCCAGACCCAACAATCCGACCCAAACCCAAATTCAGTTAATTAAAATTTGAAAAAAAAAACAAAAAACCATAAAATCTCTCCCACTTCCTCATGCTTCGCGAACCCATCGGTTGAGGAAGGATCGTTGAGGAACCCATTCCGACCACGAAATCCGACAAGAGCGAAGCCGAGAACTCCAAAGCTCAACTCCGGTTCCCTCGCCTTTGGAACTCGCCGTTCTGGACTTCGATTTCGTCTGCAGATTTCCCCTTTTTCTCTCAAACCCGAGAAATCCGAGCCCTCCCTCAGACCCACGCTATTCTTCATATCTTTCATTCTCAACAGGTAACGGAATCAAATGGTAGTTTCGATGCCTTAGTTTTCGATTTTCGATGAGCGCCATTATGCCTAACTTCACTCCTTTCGGTTTTGATATGAAATTGTTCTCGAATTAGTTTGGATTATTCACAAATGGTATGTGGATGTGTTGTCTAACTTATATCTAGTTTTGGTTGTTTTAGGAATTACCTAGAAGCAATTATAGAAGGAGAAGCAATGGATTGTCATGAAACCAATCCGAAAGTGACGGTTAATGAAGGAGAAGAAGAAGAAGTTACTAAAGAGCAATTAGTTGAAGAAAACGTGGATGGAAGGAGAGTAGAGGAAGAAAACGTGGATGAAAGGGAAGAAACAGTTGCTGACGATGAAGAAAACGTTGCTGAAAACGTAGAAGAAAACGTTGCTGAAAACGTTGAAGAAAACATTGCTATCGCAGGGGAAGACAATGTTGTGGAGGAAGAAGAGGAAAAAGAGGTAACTGGAACATCTTAGGTTTGAAATTGTGATGTAGGGACATCTCTGGCTAACTGGA
>PKML01051257.1:154467-182523 GCA_002933935.1 Eutrema yunnanense
CTTCGATTTCGTCTGCAGATTTCCCCTTTTTCTCTCAAACCCGAGAAATCCGAGCCCTCCCTCAGACCCACGCGATTCTTCATATCTTTCATTCTCAACAGGTAATGGAATAAAATGGTAGTTCCGATCTTGTTTAACTTACCATTTTTAAAACACGGATGTGTTGTCTAACTTATATCTAGTTTTGGTTGTTTTAGGAATTACCTAGAAGCAATTATAGAAGGAGAAGCAATGGATGGTCATGAAACCAATCCGAAAGTGACGGTTAATGAAGGAGAAGAAGAAGAAGAAGTTTTTAAAGAGCAATTAGTTGAAGAAAACGTGGATGGAAGGAGAGTAGAGGAAGAAAACGTGGATAAAAGGGAAGAAACAGTTGCTGACGACAAAGAAAACGTTGCTGAAAACGTAGAAGAAAACGTTGAAGAAAACATTGCTATCGCAGAGGAAGACAATGTTGTGGAGGAAGAAGAGGAAAAAGAGGTAACTGGAACATCTTAGGTTTGAAATTGTGATGTAGGGACAAATGTGTCTAACTGGAACATCTTAGGTTTTTACTGTGATGTTAGGACAACTCTGGCTAACTGGAACATCGAAACTGTGATGTAGGGACAACTCTGGCTAACTGGAACATCTTAGGTATGAAATTGTGATGTAGGGACATCTATGGCTAACTGGAACATCTTATTTCAACAGTGATGTAGGGACAACTCTGGCTAACTGGAACATCTGAGTTCAACTGTGGATAAGTGATAGTAATAAGTGTTTTTTATATTTGCAGGACTACGATAGTGATTCTGATGAAGATGATGATGATGTGAGCCAACCACTGCCGCCGGAAAAGATGTTTTTTGGTCCAAGCGAGTACATCAAGACTTGCAAGGTCGGAAGTAGGTGTAAGCTGAAATCGACGGTGGAGTACATTGAGGATGGTCTTGATGAAGAGTTGGAATGGTTTCGAAATCATTCTCAATTCAAACATCTGTTCCACATGCCTAAGGAGGCAAACCACATGCTTCAAGGCATGTGGATGCTTCTCCTTCGGACAGCATCTACGGAGAAGGAGAGAGAAGCCTGGTTTGTGGTGAACGGAGTGCCTATCAGGTACTCTTTGAGAGAGCATGCCCTCCTTACTGGATTGGACTGCCACGATTACCCTGACAACTATAAGGCGTTGGGGGATTTGGAGTTTGCTGAGCGGATGTTTGGGAAGGAGCTGAAGGTAACAATCAAAGATGTGGAGGAGAAGCTTGAGGAACTTAAGAAGAAGACCGAAGGAGTGAAGAAGAAGACCTCAGCAGTGAGGAAGACCTTGGGAGACAGGTTGAAGCTCACTATCTTGTATTTCTTATGCAAGGTAGTGAAAGCCAAGTCTAAGGTTGATGGTAACATAGATTCGTGGCTGCTGAGTGTTGTTGATGATGTCCACGCTTGTGAGACATTTCCTTGGGGTCGGTTTACATTCGACGAAACCATGAAAGAGATCCGACGCTTTGTGAAAAGCTTCAAAGGCGTCGTGAAACCAAAACAGCAAGCGGCGTTTGGTGGCTTTGTTCTTCCTCTCGAGGTTAATATTTAAGAGTAATTTATGATTTTAAATATTTGTTTAAAGATTTTAATACTGAGATAATATAACGATATGTGTAGATTATGGCATATGAGGCGATTCCAAATCTTGGACGAAGATTTCGGGAATCTGTACCCGCAGAGCAGGAATGTCCAAGGTGTTGTAAAAGTAAATTCTTAGAAAGTTTAATGAAAGGTCATCCTTTGGATGACATCAATGAAGCGGTCGGTCTCAGCAAGGTAAGAGTTTGTGAACATAGTTAGTTAGTAATATTTGTAATCTTTTAGAGTTTCATTTGATGTTCGAATTATTAATCTTTACAGGACATCTCTAGCATCTTGGAACCAGATTCATAGGAGAATGATCTGTTGGAGCGGATCATAGACGATGACTATGATGATGGGATAGGTTTCATCGATCCCATTGTTGAAAGTCGGAGAGAGCGTCTAACTGTTGAGAAGAAGAAGATATTTTGGAGAGATCTCTTTGATTTGGACGTGGCTTCGCGGAGTGATGCAGTCCCTGAGACTGCGAGAGTTGATGTTGGCCTTGACAGAGTTTCTCAGGTACCTGGGCATGTACCTGCACAGTCTGGAGAAGCCTTGGAGAGGAAGATGAAGAAATGGATGGAAAAAGCGATGGAGAAAGGGTTTGAGAAGATCATAGAGAAAATAACAGAGAAGGCTATGGACTTGGAGAAAGTGATGGATGGGAGACTGAAAGAGCTTGAGAATTTTGTCTCAACACATCGAGAGAGACGATCTTATGAGACTCCATCCTATCAGCCAACTCGACCAATCATCGAGGAGACAAGTGAGTGTGGAGCTTATGAGACTCCATATGCAGCTGGTGTGGTTCTTTTCAGTGGAGTCCCTGACCCATCTCCACCAATCATCGAGGATATAAGTGAGTTTTTTTGGTTTGCGGTTTTGGGTTTGGTGATTTCCTTGTTGTGTTTAACTTTGTTTATTTTTTTATGCAGCTGAGGTAGAGGCTCATAAAGAGAAGAAAGGAAAAGGAAAGCAAGACAATAAGAAGAGGAAGGCGAAGGATCCCAGTGTCACTCCAATACCAACCAGAGTGAAGAGAAGAAGGGGAGAGTCAGACTATCTAAGGCCACCGTGGGTTGATGAGAAGAAGCCTGAGCAGGAGCCTGAGCAAGAGCCTGAGCAGGAGCCTGAGCAGGAGCCTGAGAAGAAGCCTGCGAAGAAGCCTGCGAAGAAGCCTGCGAAGAAGCCTGCGAAGAAGCCTGAGAAGAAGACTGGGAAGAAGTAGGGGTTTGTAGTAGTTTGGTTCTTTGGTTATGAACTGTTTGGGCGGAAACACACTACTTATCGTTTTTATGTATTTCAGTTTTTGGAACAACTGGTTTATATAGGTTCAACTTATTTAAGTTCCTTCGGAACAACTGGTTTATATAGGTTCAACTTAAACATAAACATAAGGTTTTGAAAACATAAGGTTTTCAAATCTTATAAAGCCACAGAAACATTAACATAAACATAAGATTCGTAATACAAAAGGACCTTCAGCCGCATAAACTAAAGTCACTTCCTTCTCCCCGAAAGTTTATCCCTCAGCATATGGATCTCGTGGTCCTTCTTGGCTAAGCTTTCCTTGATCTCATCAATTTCTTGACGCATTTGGGTAACGGCCATACGCATCTCACAATGGAGTTTGAAAGCACTGTGAGACGAAGCTCTCTGCTCATCTAGTCGGAGCTCTACTCTTGTAAACTGCTCTTGGATTGCATGATCCCACCACTGAAAAAGGTGGTCTCCACCATAACAAAGGTCTCCACCACCACTCGCTGTGCAATGGTAGTATCTTCTTCCTTCATCCCCCGGAGTTTTTGCCACGTCGACTCTCACTTGTTTACCGCACCAACACTTTGAAGGAATACCGAAATTAGCGTCCTCTCTTGCGTAGAGATCCTCGTAACTTTCTTCTGAGGAATCAGTCTCTGTTGCACTTATTGGCATTGTCACTGTAACGGAAAAAACAACAATCATATATCCAAAAACAACAATCTGTCACTGTAAATAGTTATACAGAAATCGAAACCAATAAACATATACCCAGAAATTCCATACACCCAGAAATCGAAACCAGCACCCAGAAATCCCATATTATTTAACGAATCAGTCGAGCATATAACGAAATCCCATATACCCATATACCCATATACCCAGAAATCGAAACCAGTAAACATATACCCAGAAATCCCATATACCCAGAAATCGAAACCAGAATTAGTTACCCAGAAATTGCGAATTTGAGAATCGAAAATCACGAAAACGAACTCGCAAAATCGAGAAATCGAACTCGAACTCGCAAAATCGAAATACCATAAACTTAACTTTGTCGATTGTTGAACTCCACCTTCCAAATCGAGAAATTTCAGAACTTTCCCCCTTTTCTCAAACCCTAGAAATCGCTCGCCCTCCTCTCTCCTCTCTCACTCTAAAATGAAGAATATCGGAAAATGAGAGTGAGCGTATGTCGACAAAAAGAAAAAGGACAAAAAGGCGGTATATTGATTAAAAAAAAAAATTGAACCAATTGGGGAAAAGAAGGAGGGAAGTTCCGAAAAAAATAGAGGGAAGTTCCGAAAAAAATGTACATAGTTTTCCCCTAGATGTACATTTGTTCACCAAACATTATAGTTGTGTTTTTGGCGATATTTGCGTTTTTTAAGTTGGACCTTAATAATGATTATGTTGTAGTTGTCCACGTGACTTCCCACATTTATGTACCATTTAGGAGGTTTTCATAAGACAATTTGCACGAAATCAAATTTTTCAACTCTTTTCCATCGTAAGAGGCGAGTATTAACAAAGTCTTCCTTATACTATAAGGAGTATTTGATGTGAGAACAAGCATATGTATTAGGAAAATGTTTAATTCATTTTTTATTGATTATAAATCGTTTCTTAAGGTATTACGAATCCTTTTACAACTTAATTTACCATTTTTATTATTAGTTGTATATTATATTAATAATTATGATTGTATAATTATTTTGTTCGTAGTTGTACTAATTGAACCCGGTTGTACAAATCCGAGTACATACATGTTCTTATCTGTACTTAGTTTAACCTGGTTGTACAAATTCGAGAACTGTTGAATAGACATGTTCTTATTTGTACTTAGTTAAATCTGATTGTACAAATCCGATGCCATATAACAACATACATGTTCTTAGTAGTACTTAGTTAAACCTGGTTGTCAAGATCCGAGAAATACGGCAACATACATGTTCTTAGTTGTACTTAGTAACACACATGTTCTTAGTTAAATTCGAGAATTACAAAGAAGAAAATATGTTTACTCATCAGGACTTTCGGGCTGCAACCACCTCTCCAAGTTAATGCCAGGGACAGATTTGTTTCTCCTCTTCCTGCTACCTTCTCCGGTAGATGGAAACCGTGTTTCCTGATTTCTTCCAGATCGTTTGCTGTATTGCGGCGGTAAGGCGAACAATTCTTCTATTTCAGTAGGAACCATTCAGTTAGAGTCATGTGGGACGACATAAATCGTTCTGTAATATGCCAACGCCCATGTATCAATCAAGTAATATTGAGAACAGAGATAATAGATTTGGATATTCGCGGTTCTCCCATCCTTCCTCATGAGGTTTCTCGTTGCGGCTATTGCGTGGACACACGGATACTTGTCTATATCAAAACATCTGCAAGAACAACTTTTCATTTTCAGGTCCACCAAATAACTCTTCCCATCGCGTCCAATAACGTTGTATTCAAGCTGGAAGCCGTTTAGCTCAGTCACCACTAATTTCGATGCAATTGCACATCGTGTGTGCAGCTCGTTCTCCACAAAAGGCACCACTCTCTTGTGGTCCGATGCAGCACCAGCTTCTTTCCTATGTTTGTTAAACCATTCAGAAAATTTTTCAAGAATCGCATCAATCATAGGTAATAGAGAGTACTTCCTTGCTTCCCTAAACACACTGTTCATTGACTCTGCGGAATTGATGGTGTCTATGTTGTACTTGTCTCCTGTGAATTTGCACCTTGCCCATTTATCCGACTCTATGCTCTTATCGAGATATTCGGCGACTTTAGGATACCTACTCCTAAAATCAGCATACTCTCGGTTGAAATCACTCTCCGTATAAATATGAGCACAATCCCTGAATTTCATCGCGACATGATCCTTGTGTTGTTTATTCACCTTTCCTCTCACGTTTTGAGACAAATGCCATATACAATGTCCATGATGTGCGCTCGGGTACACCTCAAAGACTGCCTTGATGATGCTTGCATGTCTGTCGCTTATAAAAACCATTCCAGGAACATCCGGTATAACTGTTTTCAGCATTTTGAAAAACCAGGTCCAGCTAGCATCTTTCTCACTATAAATTACACTAAACACAATGGGGTAATGGTGATGATTGGGATCCTGAGCTATTGCGAAAACCAGCATACCACCATATACAGACTTAAGAAAAGTTGCATCTACAACTATCACTTTCCTCATAGCCCTAAACCCTTCAATGCTAGCTCCCAAAGCAATGAATAGGTACTTGAATCTTTTCTCTGCATCCAATTCCACAGCTGTTACTGATCTAGGATTCACCTTCTCTAACATGTACAGATAGGAATACAACATCTTGTAGCTTTTTTCAGGACTCCCTCGCACATCACTTACATGTTGTTTTATTCCTCTCCAGGCCGTAGCGTAAGACAAATGCAAACTGAGTCTTCCTTGAACATTACTCATGAGATTTTTAGGACTCGGGGTGTCTAATAGACCTGGATAGTCTTCATGCAAAAGAGCTGCTACCATTCCTGGTGTACCTTTCTGTTTACAACTGCTTGTGCTCGCAACAGCCCGAGAGCAACTATGCATCTTTCTATGTACTCTTACACTGAAAAATTCTGATTTCTGAATTCTCGCAGCTCGTAAATACCATTTGCAACCTTGTGCAGCTTGACCACATCGTAGCATAAGTCGCTCCGTATCCGACTTAACCATACGAATCCCAAAACAGTTCAAATTTGCAGCTCTATGAACCAGTTCTTGCACTGCCTCCTTTGAACAAAATTCTTGACCCTTTTCAAGACCCGTACCATCTTCCCATTCTTCAACATACTGACTATCTTGTACAGGAGGTTGCAGCTCAACATATTCATGCTACCATCGAAACAGTCATCCACATGGTTATCCACTGGGCTATCCACAGCCTCAAAATCGTTACGTGAATCATTCTCACAACCTTCATTACCATCATTCATCGGCTCTTCATTGATATTCTCGTTATTTTGTTCTGATATTTCACCACCTCTGAAAATAGTAAGGATTCCACCATTATCTGCATCATCAACTCTCCCATTTGAAGCCGGCTCCCCATAATTCTTACCAAATGAACTTCCTCGCCCCGCTCTTGAAATTTGATAGACCCACTGACTTTGTTCCAAATCATCATTGGATAACTCCACATGCATAATGTCGAAGTCCCTTTTCATCCGATGTCGACAGATAAACAAAAACGTCCTCATCATCTACAATATATGACTCTCTCGCAGCATTAGATACGTTATAACTCAATTTCAGCTTCCTCGGGGTTTCATCTAACGCAATCTTCCTGCATATTTTCTCTACTAACATCAAATAAGTTATCTCTTCCATAGATGCGGTCTTAAACGATATAGCGTATACGGAATTTATTGAAACCCATTCATGCTCTTCTGTATAGTACCCTCCATGGTCAAAATGAACGTTTGTGTGCCTCTTCCTCATCGCCTCCTGGAAATAAGATAAAAATAAACACAAATTACGAATTACATAATTTGTCATAGTTATTCCATTTGTTCCAGTTGTCCTAATATCTCTCAGTTATATATCATTTGAACCAGTTGTCCTACTATCTCTCAGTTATACCATATGTTCCAGTTGTCATAAGTCTGCAGATTTCCAGATTTGGGATCGATTATAAATCGGGGTTTCCTCTAGATTTACCACC
Source organism: Eutrema yunnanense (assembly GCA_002933935.1). Lineage (NCBI taxonomy): Eukaryota > Viridiplantae > Streptophyta > Magnoliopsida > Brassicales > Brassicaceae > Eutrema > Eutrema yunnanense. The sequence goes on from PKML01051257.1 coordinate 162,018, forward strand.
ATTCAACAGTTAAATTCGAATAACATATGGAAATAGCTATTCTTACCATTAGACATGATTACAAACCAAATTGAACCAAATGTGCTACCAAAACAACCAAATTTCTTTTCAAAGCCCTAAATCTAAAAAATCCCCAAATCCCCTAAAAATGAACTCACCAAATCCGATGGAGAAAGTGGAAGAAATCGACGACAACAAGAACGACGAACTCGCCGGAGGGGACGACGGATGTAATGACCTCGGTTTCAGCAACAATGGCGTCTCGGGGAGGAGGAGGGAAGGTGAGTCGCGGGGGGAGGGTCTCGGGCTCGGTAATTGGTCTGCTTTTTTTTCGTTTTTTTTTTTTTAACAAATATCAGTAAGGGTAATTTTGGCATTACACATGCTTGGTGGCATGTAGAATTGTACATGGCATGGCATAATTTTTTTTAAACAAAAGTGGCATATGAGAATGGCGCTCATTAGTAAGCCTCTGAATTTGGTTCATCTCCAGCGGGGGAAATGTTGAGATGCCCTTTTCAGAAGAACATTATTCACATATGCCCCGTTATAAAAACTAATTTAATTTTGATTTATTTTTAAATCGAAACAGCGAGAAAATACTACTCACCCTTAAAAAACTTTGGTAATTACGAACCCAACCAGCTATATCCACGCCAAAACCCGCGATATCCACCCTCCACCCGCGATACCACTCTAGATCCGCGAAATCAGATCGAATTCTACACCAGACCCGCGATAATCGGGTCGAAATCGCTGAAATCGGGTAACACCCAAAATTAAAACCTAAAATTGTCGAATCCCGAGCAACATCTTTCCCAAACACTTGTGTCGATTCGAAAGTTCTTCCCTCCTATTTGGTACTAAAACGTACAACTAAGACAGTGGTAGTGATTACTGGAGAATCGAATTTCCGTCTCTAAATCAGGTTTGTCCTTCCTCTTATTCTTCTGTGTTTCGTTCAACTGGATTCGAGATTAAGTAGAATGGAATATGAAATTTGGGAATTCGAGTGGTGTGTAGAAACAAAGGAATTCGATTTTTGTGTAGAGTTGGATTTCAGATGCTAATGGTTGTGTTATAACTTCGTAGAACTTCTGTTATGGTTATTATCGAAGAAATTGAAACTCATCCGGTACCGGAAATGTATACAAACTCGCCCCCAGAACCGTCGGGAGTGAATGGTGAGGATAGTCAGTTAACACTGTGGCGGAAGCGAACGTATATCGAGGAGGAAGACCAGCCATTGCAACCTGAGAGGATGTTCTTCGATACAAGTGAGTATAACAAGGTAATCAAGTTGGCAACAAGGTTCTTTATCCACAAAGCAGTGGAGAAATTGGAATCTATAGGACTTCAACCTGACGAGCTGAGGTGGTTTACAGAGCATCCGCAGTTCAAGCATTTTTGGCACATGCATAGGGATCCATATCATAAGGTGATGGGTATGTGGTTGCTTCTTCTTCGGACGACAAGTACAAATAAGAGGAAGGAATGTTGGTTTGTTGTTAATGGTGTTCCCATCCGCTATTCTCTCAGAGAACATGCACTCCTATCTGGATTAGACTGTCGTCCGTATCCAGAAGATGACTTTAAGAGAATGGGAACTGATGAGTTCAAGTCGAGGCATTTTAAGAAAGGAACCGTCCCCTCAATTGCAGTTGTTGAAGAAAAGCTCGGCAAGATGCGAGCTTGTCCAGATCGTTTGAAAATGTGTGTCGTCTACTTCTTAGCTAGCATAATAAGTGGAAAGTCGAAGACCGGCCCGAATGTGGAGCCGTTTTTTCTTAGGATTGTGAACGATCTTGAAGCGTGTCGGACATTCCCATGGAGGCGGTTTTCCTTCGAAGTGAATATGAAGGAAATTGATCATACAATGAAGCATTTCAATGGGGTCATCGAAACAGATTCATGGACATTTCCAAGCTTTGTTATTCCGTTGGAGGTAAGTAATCCTTTTCTTGTTTTTATGACTTTATGATTTTATTTGTAATTTGGTGTGTTATTTGTAGATTTTAGCTTTTGAGGCAATCCCAAATCTGAAGAACAAATACAGAGAAGATGTTAGAAGAGCAGAGAGGGATTGTCCTCGGATGTGCAAACAAAAGTGGCGACCATTCGCACTCAAAGGTTTTCCTTTATCGGAATTATATGAAGCACTTGGTGATACTAAGGTTGAAAATCATCTTATATAGGTTTTCCATTATTTATGTAGCATTTACTTGTTTTTAAATTGTAAATTTTTATATTCACATGACATTCACAGTATCTTGCAACCATCCTTGGTTGAGAGGAAATTATGATGGCTCGAATCGTGGGTGGGGAGTATGAGGAGCCAGATTTCTCTGATGTAGTTCCTGACAGTTGGTCGAAGCGTCTAATAGACGAAGGGAAGCCGATATTCTGGAAAGAGCTATTCAGTATGGATGTTGCTGCCCGAGGAGATGATAAGGAGAGGGTCCATAATCGTGATGTGGCTAGGGAGAATGTCAATGTCGCGCCGGTTGGATTTGTGGAACAGCTACAGAGCTTGAAGAAAAGTATGGACGACCAGTTTCTCCAAATCATGGACCGCATGGATGGCATTGATAGAAGACTCAACTCCGTTGAAGAATACATGAAAGAGGCAAGAAGAGAAGGACAAGGAGAGCAGGTAGGAGAAGAAGGTGAAGAAGGGAGACGTCAGGTGGCAATTGAGAAGGAGAAGGATAATGAGAAGGAGAAGATGAAGGAGAAGGAGAAGATGATTGGTAGGACGTACGTGACTAGACGTACGAGAAGAGAAGAGGTATTTAACTTTGAAATGTGGTTTCGGTATTACTTGATATTGTTCGGTAACACTATGATGTATTTGTAGGGACAAGCAAAAGAGGCCGAGGCTACGGCTGTTGCTCCTATTGAGGAAGAAGAGGGTGTTGGGAAACGGAAACAGGAGGAGGCTTCGAGGACGACATGCCCAATCACTCGGCAGATGAAGCGTTGAACTGTTTTTCCCCTCTATCTTCTCTCTCAATTTAATCATGGTTTGTTTTTGGAAATTTCTCTTTATTATGTTTTTGGATAATCTGAGTAATCAAGAAACATTAAATGAAATAGTCAAATGCGGAACTTATATTAAATATAATCGATGGGTAGTGGCAATCAATGATGTAGTGGCGGTCAAATCATGGTAATTAAAGATAAATAAAAAGAAGTGCTTGTAAACAATTAAGGCGTCGGTTTACGGAATGTTTTTGTGAAATTACTTAAATTTAATTAATTACGTCCACTCGGTTTACGTGTCGTCAAAACTGTCAAATCTGCATGCAGTAGAAATAATAAATGAAGGTAAGGACGGTAGTTGTACCGCTTCGAAGTAGTAATACCATGCCATAACTACTCCTCTTTCGTGGCGACCTTTGCCATTTCCCTTCCCTTCTATAAATACACGTTGTTCTCATCTTTCATCTCTCATCTCTCATCTCTCATCTATCTTCTCTCATCTTTCATGGCGACTGCGTGGATCAAGCGGCACCAGAAAGAACTTATGCAGAACCCTAACGCAGGGTTCGCCGCAGGCCCTATTGGAAAAGACCTCTCGGAGTGGGAGGCGACCCTCAACGGACCCCCGAGCAGCCTTTACGAAGGGGTCAGTTCTCCCTCAAAATCCGGTTCCCGTCGGATTTCCCCTTCAGGCCACCCACGATCTACTTCATCACACCGATCTTCCACCCTAACGTGAGTGTGAAAGGCGCCGTCTTCCACCCGGTGGTCGATGGGGACGTCGATGAAGGAGCTCCTGGAGGCGTTGGCAAACATGCTCATTCACCCTAGGGTGAATGAAGGTGATGTGTTCGATGAACACATCGCCTTCATGTACCGCGGGGAGAGGGAGCGCTATGATGGTGAGGCACAACGACAGACGAAGGAGTACGCCATGGTTAAATCCATGGCGAAAAAAAACTAATATTATGTTTTTTTATGTTATGTTTATGTTTTTTTGTTTTTTAATGTTTTTTTATGTTTATATGTTTTTTTTTAATATTTATATGTAATTTTTTTTCTTGATATAAATATTTTATAATTCTCTATGTACAAATAACTGGGTACAATTAAACGTAAATTAAAAAATTAACAAAACATATCAAGTCAGAGATAATACTCGGTAATTCTCGGTCCAACTACACGTTAATTAAGAAATTTAAAAATTGGCCAAGATTAAGATGTAATACTCGGGAATTCTAGGTCCAACTACTCGAAAATTTAAAATTAATACTCGGTAATTCTCGGCCCAAGTACTCGAAAATTCAAAATTTCCAAAATTGGGTAATACTCGAGAATTCTCGGTCCAAGTACTCGAAAAATCAAAATTTCCAAAATTGGGTAATACTCGGGAATTCTCGGTCCAAGTACTCGAGAAATAAAAATTTCCAAAATTGGGTAATATTCGGGAATTCTCGGTCCAACTACTCGAAAATTCAAAATTTCCAAAATTGGGTATACTCAGTAATTCTCGGTCCAACTACTCGAAAATTCAAAATTTCCAAAATTGGGTAATACTCGGTAATACTCGGTAATGCTCGGTCCAACTACTCGAAAATTCAAAATTCCCAAAATTGTGTAATACTCGGTAATGCTCGGTCCAACTACTCGAAAATTCAAAATCCAGAAAATCAAGAACACAAAAGTTATGAACAACATAAGATCAAGATCAATATTATCTACTTAAACAAGTAGATGGTGGAAGATACCGAGACAATGGCAAGAACACAGAGAGTAACCATCACCTTCACTTCCTTGTAAAACTCGTTTCGGTGAAAGGCATCTGAAGCCAGATTAATTTCATTCACAATTGAGTCACACACGATGCTACTAAGGCTGTGATAAGATTCTTTCAACTCTTTAATAGATTCTCGGAGGTCTCTAATTTCGGCCGCTTCGTGCTGAAGGCATGTCCAAGCCCTCCTAAGGTCGTATCGAATGGAATCTTCTTGGTCTGCCATCTCGTTCCGAATGGCTCTCCGAATGTCACCGATCTCCTCTGTTATTGCATCATCCCACCAATTGTAAAAATGGCATCCTCCGGATGGAGTATGCATGAAATGAATGGATGTCCATAACCATTCGTTACATAAAAATAAACTGAAAATAAGAATTTTGCTTACATATTTGAGGACGCAGCTGTAGTATCTCCTTCCTGGATCCAGATTCGTGTAAGAAGTTTCAATGATTGGTGCCGCACGACAAAAGCAAGCAGTCAGAATTCCAAAATTCTCACTGCGTTCAGGAGGAGGGCTCAAACTTGATCTCTCAGAAGAGCTGATACTCGGCATTCTCTGCGTTCAAGGGGGAATTTTTGATTTTCGGAGAGAAATGAGTATTTTCGAAATTTCGGGAAAATGAGTATTTTCGGGATTTTTGTGAGTTTTGGGTTTGGGTGGGGAAAAGGGGGGAAAAATTGGAATTTGAGATTTGAAAATTTTGCATTTTGGGGGGGAAAATTGAACTTGATCGCAGTCGTTTCTCACGTGCCGCCGCCATAATCTTATCTTCCAATAACACATGGACACTTGGCAATTACATGAATAAAAAATTCTGGGATTGAACACATAGTAGTACCTAATGTTGCGGTTTTACTCGACAACATGTAGTTGTACTTTTTGGATTATAACTTATAATTAGTAATACCCTTTCTAAACGTAATTAGACTTGATTTTACACTAGATTTATTGTAATTAGAGTGAATTTAAAACGTTCTTATGGAAAAACATTTCATAAATCGCTTATTTAATACATTTCGCTTCAAAAGATGGTTAAAATTAAAAAAGTGCCCATAGAAGTATAATGTTCTTGATGGGAACAATAAAATTTGATCAGATGATGTAAACATTTATTTTCCAAGATGTTAAAGTTTATGAAATAGATTGTACTAAAACATTTATTAAATATGTGAATGACAATTAATAATTTTTGTATCGTTAAGTAAATATGATTAATAAAACTCGTATAATTACTGTCTTTTCGTTTTTTTAATATTCAAGTAAAAAGAACAGACTGTCAAATACGACAAGAACATGACAATTTTCGATTTTTTGAATATTACAAAATTGTCTAGTAAACAATTTAAACTTCGCTACTATCCTTACTGCAGTTAAAATAGCTAAATAAGCCTTCACCTTGGCTACGCACAGGCCTATTACTCGTCCTTCGGCGACGTTCTCCAACCGATGGATGCCTGGTTATTTGCCTTCTACCCTTTTTTTTTTGTAATCCGGGGGTAAGGCACACAATTGTTGTATATGATCCGGAATAATCCACTGGGACTTATGCGGAACCAGATATATCGTCATATAATATGCCAATGCCCACGTCTCCATCAAATAATACTTCGAGCACAATTCCTCTACATGAATATCCTCTGTTCTTCCTGGCCGTTTCATGAAAACAATTGTAGCGGCTATTGCATGGACACAAGGATACTTGTCTATATCAAAACACTTGCAATCGCAAGTTTTCCTTCTCAAGTTCACCAAATAAGTCTTCCCATCGCGTCCAATGACATTGTATTTAAGGTGAAAGTAGTTTAGCTCACTCACCGATAGCTTCCTCGCAATGACTACCATACCATGCACTATGTTCTCCACAAAGGGGACCAGTTTATGTGCGTCCGATGCAGCACCAGACTCGTTCCTATGTTTGTTAAACCACCCAGCCAATTTTGCAACAATTGCATCAATCATAGGTAATAACGAGTACTTTCTCGCATCAAAAAAGGTATTGTTCATGGACTATACACAATTACTGGTGTCTATGTTAAACCTTTCTCCTAGAAAATAACACCTTGCCCATTTCGCCTCATCTACACTACCATCCAGATACTTTCCTACATTAGAATAAGTATTCCGCAATTCACTGTATGTTTCTAGAAACTCAGCCTCTGTATACAGCCTTGCGCAATCCCTGAATTTTTCTGCAACAACATCTTTGTCCCTTCTAACGTGCAATCTCACATTCTGGGACAAATGAAAGATGCAGTACCCATGTTTAGAGCTCGGGTACACCTCACCTATTGCTTTGATGAGGCTTGCATTTCTGTCCGAAACAAACACTAACTCAGGACTATCGGGTATCACTGTTTTCAGCGTCTTGAAAAACCAGTTCCAACTCGCGTTGTTTTCAGCATCAACTACAGCAAAAGCAATGGGATAATGGTGATGATTAGGATCCTGAGATGTTGCAAAAATTAGCACACCCCCATGTTGGTTCTTCAGAAAAGTTGAATCCACAATGATCACTTTCCTCATTGCTCGAAACCCTTCAATGGAAGCTCCCAAAGCGATGAATACGTATTTGAACCTTTTTTGTTCATCCAATAAAACACTTGTTCTTGTATCGGGATTGACCTGCTCTAACATGTACAAATATGAATACAAATCATTATAACTTTCTTCTGGACTACCACGCACCATGCTCAGAGCTTTTTGTTTCCCTCTCCATGCGGTAGAGTATGACACATTCACACTAGCGTTTCCTTGAACCAAAACGACGATACTTTTAGGAGCTGGGAGTTCCAATTGACCTGGATACAACTCAGAGACAATACCAGCAACTAATCCTGGTGTGCCTTTCCTTTGTTTGATGCTTGTACTCGAAGTAGCCCGAGAGCATGTATGCATCTTCTTGTATACTCTAACCGTGAACAAAGTTGCATTCGTAGCCTTCGTTGCTCGTAGATACCAATTACAACCGTCTTCACCGCATTTTACCACGTATCTACTCTTATCCGACTTACTTAAAGTGATCCCAAAACAATTCTGATGTGAAGCTCTATCAATGACATATATCAATTCCTGCTTACTTGGAAATTCTTGGCCTACTTTAAGACCCATACCATCTTCCCATGCATCTACAAACTGTTGTTCTTCTCCAGAATGTTGAAACTCAACAATTTCAAGCCTTCGGAAACTTTCCAGACCGTTATCTTCATCGTTATCCCCATCTTCACGTGATGCATTCTCACCATCTACGTTCTCTCCATCTACATTCTCACAATATGCATTCTCTATCGGCTCATGATGTTGTTCTATTGAACAATTTCCTGTGTAAATAGCAATGACACCATCATTAACTCCACCATTACCATCATTTACGCCAACATTAGCTCTACCATTATCGCCGTAATTCACACCAAATGAACTTACATGCTCTACTCTTGAAAATTGCTCGCCCAACTCATTTATTTCAACATCTTTGCTGACCTCTACAACCTCTACATTCAAAACACTTCTGCGTTTCTCTTTATCCAAGGAAGTCAGATAGACATAGACATCCTCATCATCCAAAATATACAATCGTCTCTGAGTTTTCACTACAATTGGAATGTAACTCAGTTTCAGCTTCGTCGAAGATTCAGCTACCCCAACCTTCTTGCATATCCTATCCACTATCACCGAGTAAGTTATCTCTTCCAAACATGATGTTTTAAACATTACAGCGTACATGCAACCTTCTTTTGAAATCCATTTATCCTCTTCTCCACACTTTGAATAATATCCTCCATAATCAAAAAGCATGTTTGTGATCATTGTCTCCTGAATATAAATTTAAAAACTACATTAGAATCCAGTAATACCAATAGCTCCCAGTTCTACACTTGCCTCAGTAATACCAATTGTTTCCAGTTTTCCTGTATCACAACAAATTGGGTGAAATCGGGGCAAAAACTATATTTTACCTACGATAATCTATAAATTCAATTAAGAATTTTTAATTTCAATTGAAATCCCTCGAATTTGTAATTTCAATTGAAATCCCCCCCCCCCCCATTTTGTAAATTCAATTCAAATCTCCCTCTAACCCATAGGTTTTCTAGGGGATGATCTACTAACATAATAGAAGAACTAACCTCGTGTTTAAGCTTCAATGGCATATGAAGAAGTAGAAGAAGAGTTGTCGTTTCCCAGAAGAAGAGCTCTCGCGATAAATGGGCGATGAATTCTGCTAATCTGTTTTTGAGAGAAAAGTTTTTTTTTTTTCCTGGCAAATTTGTTTTGTTTTAATTGGTCGAAATTTGTAATCCTCCTTTCTGATTGGCCCAAATTTGTTTTGTTCTAATTGGTCGAAATTTGTAAACCTACCTTCTGATTGGATGAAATTCTATTAATTCTCATTGGTCAGCATTTCTTTTTTTAATGTCGTATTTTCGAAATTAGAAGGGCAAGATAGGGATATCACATTTCATTAAAAGGGAAGGGGTATGGCTGAATAGCATGGGGTAGAGGTGAATAACTCGACACCTGGAGGGACATATGTGATTTTAGCCCGGGTCCCGGTCCTTTAATCCACCATGTGGCAGATGCGGATCAAGAAAATTTATATTGCTAAAAAACGGGTTTTGTAGGGTAGGGATTTTTAAAATGTGTAACGGGTGCGGGTCAAAGTTTTTATTCTGCGAGTTCTCCGGGTTATCCGCAATTTTTTTTAATTTAATAATTAATATTTATTTACTAAATACTATTAAAATATTAAAATATTTTGTAATATATAGAAATTAATTAATTTATTTATTTATTTTTTTAGAAATAATGTATTTATGTTTTATCATAGTCATTGGCATAATATCCGGATCCGAAAAAATTAATCGAAACAGATCCGAAAAAAAGGAACCGAACCCGAACTGAAACCAATAAAATACCCGAACGGATCTTAGATTCCTATATCCGAAGAACCGAAACCAAACCCGAACCAAACCGAGAACCGAATAGATATCTGAAATACAATTATATACCCAAAATATTAATTATATTTAGACTTGATAACCCAAAATTACAATTATAAATCTGAAGATATGAGTTATTTTTATACCAAAATGATTGAGAGATTCAAAATAACCAAAATATACGAATTTTGTAGTTATGTTTGTTAAGCTTTGACCAAATTTTATTTAAATTTAACCAATTTTATTCAAATTTAACCAATTTTAATTTTATGATTGTTCGGATACCCGAAACCGAACCAAAATTCTAAAATATCCGAACGGATCCTAGATTCCTATATCCGAAGAACCGAAAATCCGAATAAACCGAACCGAATCCGATCGGATATCCGAACGCTCAGGGCTATTTTATCATATGAAATTTATTTTATTAATTTTTTTTGTTAAAAACATATAAAAATTGTTTTTTATTATTTAAATACTTGTGGGTTACCCGCGGGTATCCGCGAATTCAAGCGAGACGGATGCGGGTCTAGTATTTTATGTTCACGAATTTTGCGGAGCTGGTCGAAGCAGGTCAAAATTTTGTTTTTAACCCATACGGGGCGGGTTTGACCCGCTTGACAGGCCTATGGATTAGGGTAGGCAATTCGGTTTAATCTAATTTTGGTTCAATTCGATTCGGTGTAGAAAGTTTCAGGTTCGGTTTGTCAAGGAGCTTCCACAATCACCGTTTGGAAAGCTTCAATGGAATAAGAATGGGTCGACGACCTATTTTCCCCTCGGAACTATCATATAATAACAGATTCACCTGAAGTTTCGACTTTTAGGTAGATCTCCACCAAATCAAAGTTCTAGATCTATATCCCCACATAAACATAGTTCGAAACATATTTCCACACGAATTAAAAATTTCATGGTTATTGTCTAAAAACCAAACATAAACCGACTAAAACTAAAACCATAACCAAAATTAAACCCAAAAATAACCAAACTCAACCCGCAACCCATAAATTCATGGTTATTGAAACATAAACCGATTAAACTCAATTATAAACCAAAATTAAACCCAATACCAACCAAACGCGATCAGAAAAAAACATGACCCACAAAAAAACGGGCACGTCAAACAAAATTTGTCGAGTAAGCTTATCCAAAATTTATCCAGCCACCATCAATGGCAGCTTCACAAGGATACACAAAGATGTTCTTTCAACAATTTCAATCAAAAACGCTGTTATTATATGATAGTTCCGAGGGGAAAATAGATCATTAACCCAATAAAAATCTTATTAACTAGTAGAGATATTTACAATTTTTAGCATTTTTTCAAACTAGATTTACAAGATATAACACAATCTGTAACTTTAGCACATTCATCACATATTTAATAGAGAAAAGACAAGAATGTCCTTCTAGTAAATCAATATTTATAAACCGATTAAACCTTCTCTCTCCTCAAAACCTTCGATCTAAACATTTATTCTCCGACATGTGAACAAAAATAAGTCGTTATTGAAAGTCACGTAGAAATAAATTTTTCTATTACCATAATTTTGACATTCATTTAACTTAGAGTTGATTTACCAACTGATATTCTCATATTTTACTCATTTTAGCATGCATTTAACTTAGTATTTTGAATCTCATGCATGTGTTTTCATAGTTTTCTTTAGTGTTTTGATCTTAATTAGAGTCTAGCTAGTTTGAATTTGGTTCTAATGAGTATTGCATGGTTTTGGAGTCTATTTAGGTAACTTGGAGACATTTTGGAGATGATTGGAGTAATGGAGCAAAGGAAAATGGAGAGGTCTTCATGAAAGTTGTAGACAATTGAGTTAGCTATCGTTTGAAGGTGATGTGAAGTCATTCTGATCGTTGGTTCAAGAGATACGGCAAATTTATCAAGCACATGTCTGCATGGCACGCAAACAAGTCTAGATGAGGAGAAATGGCGACCAAGCCATGTCGACCAACACCGACCGACTTCTGGTCGGTATCACTAAGTCAGTATCAGGACATAAGGCAACACCGACCACCAGCCCTCTCCACACTGACCAACTCATGCCCAGTGTTCAGCCTTAACATAAGCAACACCGACCGGTATGAACAAGGAGCAACACCGACCCACCAACACCGATCAACCACTGGTCGGTGTAGAGCTCTCTAAACCCAGGTCGTGGGTCTCCCCTATATAAAGGCCCTAGACCTAATTTGTAGAGCAACTTTTCTTCCCTTCTGAAAAACCTTTCCTTTTTGAGTTTTTGGAGATTTGTAAGAGATTATTTGAAGTTTAATGCAATATCTCATCTTGTTTTCTTAATATATCTTCTATTTAATCTCTAATCATGATTAACAACACCTTTTTCATGAGATTTTGTGTGTTCTTCATGATTAGTGAGTAATCTTTTTGAGAACTCATAGGTGTGGTAGATTAGGGAGATTATATGGTTAATCTTTGATGTCTATGTTATAGATTCATGTTTTCCTTCTCTATTTAATGTTCATAATGCTTAATTAATTTGAGAAAGTTAATTTAGACCTTAAGAAATTTCACACCCATAAGATGTTTGATGAAATTTCCCAAAGAGGTAAATAGAGGATTTGCTTGTTTAACCTATGAGAGTAGATGTTTAAAGAGAATTTTGGTTGATTGATCTTGTTATTAATGTTTGGTAATTACTTTTTCACAAATGAGAGTTTGTTCTTGATTAAGTGATTAGCACAAATATTACTGCCATGAGAGTGGATTAGTCTTAATTAATGATCTAGACTTAAGGATTATCATTTGTTTAATTGCTTGGACATCATAGATTAGCTATTAGATCTCTCAATCAATAACCTCACCCAAGGGTTCTCTTTTTATTATCATCTTAATCTCGTTTAGTTGATTTATTAGCTTGTTTGCTTATTTATTTAATTGCTATTAAGTTTCATTTAGGATAATATAAAAACCAATTTCACTTGTTTATCTTAAATTAGAGAGTTTTTTGTATTCTTGTTGTATTGAACTCAACCCCGATTGGATTGACACCTAAAGTATTGCAATGACATGAGCATACTTAAGGATTGATTCCTAGTAGGAAAAATCCTACTTATCACTAACCTCTGAGATTATGTAGGTGAAGAAGACGATTGGATTCTCCGGCAACAGCGCCAAAAACTTGATGTTGCTAGGGTTTAGTGTAGCTTCAAGTGATAATATTTAGAACCCTAGATAACTATGCACAGCAGTGCGATGTAGTACTTAAGGTATTGTTCCACATGGAATCCTCGCTTACCTACAAAACCTTAGAACCATAATTAGTAAGGAAATCTAAGACGGAAAATGGGGTTTTTGGATAGGTTGTCACGATTTCTAGATGAATGCAAAGAAATAAAATAAGACGCCATTAAAATAATAAAGACTAATGTTGAGTTGACAGAGATATCTTTGGGATATGATCAATTCAAAACATGGTAACAAAGCTCTCTAAATATCGATTCTAGTAAACTCCAGAAACTCGAATGACGAAATTGTGCATAGCCTACTGTCGTAGCACTGCACACCTAATCTCTATCAACTCGACCAGTCACTTTCGTCGTTTGCCGCGAAGAAGATCATGCATTGGGTTTAAGTTCGTCAACGCTCACAACGCCCTATAAGTATATTTTCAAAATCTCATAGCACGATTGCTCTTCTCAAGCTAGAACCGAGTTAATAAATGCAACACTTTCGTGGTTTTATTAATCCTAGGATTGGGAGCTAGTTCGTGACGCCAACTCCATGCAATAAGAACAAACTTAGAAGAAAGAGTTCTAGAATTTGGCTAAGTTTATCTCGCGAAGATCCTTATCGAACATAGTCGATTCCCTTCGATTGAGCCCTTAAACTCAACGAATAATAACTCAAACATAAAAAGTAAAGATGATATGAAGGAATGCATAATAGATAAAACATAATAGAAAAGAGGGTTCAAGAAAATCTCTATCTCCCTAAACGAAGAACGGAGAAAATCGTGATGTTGGCTCCCAAAGGGACACCCAAAAGGGACTCCCAAAAGTGGCACAATGAGGCACACGGAATTAGGGCAGATAGGCTACATATTTATAGGTCTTCAACTCTTGTTTTAGTCGTCCTTAGGGTTTCTTTCAAGATCTAAATTATGGTCAACTAGCTCTCTAAATTCATTAAGTATAAGCGTGAACTTCTCATCAAAAGTACTAACCAAGACAATCGAGGCTAGGTTTTAAAGGCTTTTAGAGGTGAGGTTAAAAGTGTTTCGGGTTACAGTATTTCCACCAGAAGATGCTAGATATTATGCAAAATAGCAAGAGATGATGGAGCTGTTGAAATCCACATTTTCCAGCCACTTCCTACTTGCATAAGTGTTGTTGCGAATTCCTTCTTCTTAGGAATTTTTTTGTCTTTGACATAACTTTTTATGCTATTCCCCCAGACTTAGATTTTTCTCCGGGTAATGATTCAAATGGCGTCTTACTCCTCACAAATGAATCATGGTTGCCTTGGCATAAAAAATATCGACCAGCTAAGACTCTTTAGGCTTTTGTTTCCTTTCCTTTTGTTTTTTTATGAGAGGAGAAACGCCTTTAGAACGGGAGTCTTAGGGAGGACGAAAATTACCAATAATGAGAGATTTCCAAGGCAACTTTTAAACTTGAGTTGTTATTGATACCTCCTTAACCGAATCAATCCAATCTTATGTCTTCTCGAGTGACTGAAAATTGTGTCGTTCCTCCCTCTCCGGCGTTTTTGCACATAAGACAACAAGAGAAGAGCGCATGAGGTTCAATGATGGTTAAGGTTTGGAGTAGGGTACCAACTGATATGCTCAATTTAATACCCTAAAAAGTACTAAAGCAGTTGCTGCAGTAAATCAAGGGGTCGAACACAAGAACTCAAGAATCACACAATAAATTCTATAGATCAGAAACAAGCTAAACCAGATGATGTAATTGAAAACAGGATTGCAAGTAAAACNAAAGAAGTCATGAATGTATGATTCGTTATCTTTGCCTAAACATTTGATGAGAAAATTAAGTCGCGTTAAAGATCAAGTATAATAGAGCTAGTATATTTCATCCAAAAGAATCTATATGGTGTAAATTCCTCTAGGGATTTCGCATTAACGGAAACTCCCATTAACGGAAACTCTAGCTACCGCCTAGTATAGAACCAAATTACGAAAGAGTATGTTACTAGGAAATAGCGTAGAAGCACATTGGTCGGTTATCGTCATGGATTTATGTCATCATTCCCTCAAGGCATATTCCTACTTTTGAAAATTTTGAAAAAATTAAAGAAAACGTAAAAAATGCAAAAATGCAAAGACTCATGAAAGAAAAGATGATTAGTAAGGGATGGAATCCTCCCCCAGACTTAAATAACATTGTCCTCAGTGTAAAAAAAATCGAGCAATGATGAGAAATATAGTATGTAATAATTGGAAGAGTTTTGGGAAAAAGAAAACTTACATGGAATGGTGATCGGGAATGGATTGGGAATGGAATGGGGATGTTGGACACGTCTATATGGGGTTGGAAATGGTTGGGAAAATATGGATTAGACGGTCGGGATGATGGTACTCGACCGCGGGTCAAAGAAAAACGACCATGTGTCGACATAAGTCTGGTTGCGGGTCGAAGGGATGTGACCGCGGCCGAGTGGTGCTTCGCCGCGGGTCGGTTGATTGCAACCGCGGCGAAAGAGTGGCTGGCTGCGGGTCGAGATGACGCGGACACGCTTCACCGCGGGTCGAGAGGACTCACCCGCGGTCGAAGAAGGATTGACCGCGGGTCGAGATGTTGCGTCGGCGGCCATGCTCTTTTGCGGCCAAGGTGATTTTCGCTCGTTTCGTGATGAGCCGAGTAATTTTGAACTGAGATCCTATTTTTTGTCTTTTCATTTATTTATTTTTTGGTTTTTTGAATTTTATGAAAGCCTGAAACTAATAAAAAGAAAGCGTTAATAGAAAAAGAAAGAAAACTAAAGAGAAAAACGTACCTAAAATGAGTTGACTCCCATTGAGCGCTTTTGTTTAACGTCGGTTAGCTCGACATTGGTGGCGAGATGAGATTAGTCGAAGAAGGATCTTGTTCTAAGACAGTAAGCTTGAGGTCGTGAGTCGATCATATGAGATGCAAAAGAATCATCTCATAAGTAAACATGCTCTCAAACGTCCTTGAGAGTAGTTGGTCGATCGGTAACTTGCACCGATTAGAGTAGCCCTGGGCATTAAAACCGGAACCGAAAATTGGAACCGGAACCGACCCGAAATTTTTGGTTCGGTTCGGTTCCGGTTCCGACCAAAATACCCATTGGATCCTGTATTGAAGATCCATGGATATCGGTTCGGTTCCAAGTATTACCCGGGAACCGAAATTACTAACCGAATACCCGAACATATATATACAAATATGCAATTACATATTTCGGGTATGTTCATTACATTTCGGATATTTTTATATTTCGGGTATTTTTATTTTTTACATTTCGGGTACTGGATATCCGAACATATATATACAAATTTTTATTTTTTACATTTCGGTTCCGGGTATTTTTATATTTCGGGTATTTTTTAACATTTTTGTTTTTTACATTACAGGTATTTCTTTACATTTCGGGTATTTTTATTACATTTCGGGTATTGGATACCCGAACCGTTTGAGAACCGAAACTTTTCGGGTATAATATAAGTATTTCGGGTACTGGATACCCGAACCGTTTGAGAACCGAAACTTTTCGGGTATTTTACGGTTCTTAGTCTTCTATACCCGAACCGAACCGGAACCGATTGGTACCGAACCGGAACCGAACCGAAACCATTTCGGTACCTATATGGATCCTAAACCTCCATACCCGAAATACCCGGAACTGAATGGTTCCTACCCGGAACCGAACCGAATACCCGAACGCCCAGGGCTAGATTAGAGTGCCAATCGTGATCTCGCACCGGAGTTTCAGAAACCAGACACGAAAAAAATAAAAAATAAAAAAATGTCTTAGAGTTGATTTACTAACCTATGAGATTATGCAGGTGAAGACGATTGGATTCCCCGGCAACGTTGCCAAAAACATGATGCAGCTAGGGTTTAGCGTAGCTTCAAGTGATAATATTTACATCCCTAGATAATTGCAAGTGCACAACAATTCGATGTAGTACTTAAGGCATTGATGCACATGGAATCCTCGCTTACCTACAAACCTTAGAACCATAATTAGTTAGAAAGTCTAAGACGAAAAATGGGATTTTTGGATAGGTTGTCACGATTTCTAGAGGAATGCAAGGAAATAAAATAAGACGCTATTAAAATAATAAAAACTAATATTGAGTTGACATGGATATCTTTGGGATATGATCAATTCAAAACACGGTAACAAAGCTCTCTAAATATCGAGTCTAGTAAACTCCACAAACTCGATTCACGAAATTGTGCATAGCCTACTGTCGTATCACTACACATAATCTCTAACAACTCGACCAGTCGCTTTCGTCGCTGGCCGCGAAGAAGATCATGCATTAGGTTTAAGTTTGTCAACGCTCACAACGCCCTATAAGTACATTTTAGAAATCTCGTAGCACAATTCCTCTTCTCAAGCTAGGATCGAGTTAATAAATGCAACACTTTCGTGGTTTTATTAATTCTAGGATCAGGAGCTAGTTTGTGACGCTAAATCCATGCAATAAGAACAAACTTAGAAGAAAGAGTTCTAGAATTTGGCTAAGTTTATCTCGCGAAGATCCTTATCGAATATAGTCGATTCCCTTCGATGGAGCCCTTAAACTCAACGACTAATTACTCGAACATAAAGAAAGTAAAGACGATATGAAAGAATGCATAATAGATAAAACATAATAGAAAATAAGGTTCAAAAGAAATCTCTATCTCCCTAAACGAATTACGAAGAAAATCGTGATGGTGACTCCCAAATGGACACCCAAAAGGGGCACAATGAGGCATACGAAATTAGGGCATATAGACTACATATTTATAGGTCTTCAACTCTTGGTTTAGTTGTCCTTAGGGTTTTCTTGAAGAGAAAACGAAGTGGGCTTGAAGCGGGCTTCAAACGGGATGTTTTTGGACTGAATCTTGGCTGGTCGCGGATGTGTGAGCTGGAGCCGCGGTCAAAGGTATTTTCACCACCGGTGTAAAGCCTCTGCCCGCGACCAGGAGTGTGTTCGCCGCGTTCATGAGCTCTGGACTCGCGGTGGATGGCATATGAGGTTGAATCTTCATTTCTTCTCTTGCTTTTTTTGAGAGACTACATAACATGTCTTCAGTAAATCGGATATATCTTGCGATCTAACCGTTGGATTGTCTTTTAACTAAGTGGGTTTGAAAGGTGGTTGACCCTTTTATCTTGTGCTGGAATTTGGACGTAATCAGACAGTGAAAAAGTCTCCATCGGATGTCAAACTTCTGGTGGTCCAAAATTGTCCAAAATCTGGGTTTTCTTCATTTTGCGTCGTTTCTGCCTAAATAACCTAAAATGAGTTTTGAAACTACAAATATACAAAAAAATATAATAAAAGCATAGTAAAACGAGCAAA
Source organism: Eutrema yunnanense (assembly GCA_002933935.1). Classification (NCBI taxonomy): domain Eukaryota; kingdom Viridiplantae; phylum Streptophyta; class Magnoliopsida; order Brassicales; family Brassicaceae; genus Eutrema; species Eutrema yunnanense. Next base: position 180,267 of record PKML01051257.1, read on the forward strand.
ACACTTATTAAATTGTTCTAAAAACTTAGGTAAAATGGGTAAAAATACGGTGTTATCACGCGCAACAACAATTGAAATTTTGGCTCTTCGTTTTCCTCTTGACTCTTTTGATTCTTCACTTTGTCTTTATATCTGCGTTTTTCTTTGACTTTCTCTATCTTAGGTCTTTGCTTTCAAAGTGTGGGTGTCCGCCTAATTCATTTCTTCTTTTTCGTTTTTTCCCCGATTTGCTCGGTTGGCCGTTTTTCTCGATTTTCAATCACGCTCTCGCGATGCTCTCTCCATCTTCCTCTTCATTGTCTTCTTTCGGTTCTGCAGGTAGGGTCATGAGCCATGATACTTCATCTGACACCAATAGTGATTACCGACAGGTTTCCCCTTTGGAATATTTTTTGGATGCGCCCTCTGCGGGATATATATAGTGATTACCGGCAGGTTTTCACTTTTTCCTCTTTGAAATCATGGCAAAATTCTACGCTGAAGTGCTTCTGGCCTCAAGTCAGTTGACCATTCGTTCTTGGGGCTTAATCCACGTGTTCCAAGTCCTTTTCGCCCTCCCTCGGATTCATATCAATGGTGTTATGGTCGTCGGCGCTTTCTTCCTTAGTGAAGTTGATGATGGCCCCCGTCGTGATGAGTTTCTCCCCCGTAGCGGCTGGAGATCGTCGGTGTCTATGCTGGAGTGGCTCAACTCGTCTCCTCGGATGGGTAATCTCTTCCTTTCCCCTATTCGGGGAATCAAGGGGTATCATATCTCTTGGTTTCCCGTTGGTATGTTTCTTCCCTTCTTCTTCCAGTCTATTTGTTTTGGTTCGACTAACCGTTAGTTCGGGCTTGTTTCGTAGGGTCTCGTACCCGGGAATAGTTCCCATACCCTGTTTTTCCCGACATCATGTTTCTACTCTCCGAATACCTTTGGGATCCTTTCTTCCTCCTTCATTCGTCCATCACAGAGAGGAGTTCACTTGGCACATCCGAAACCAAGTCGTTCTTCCTCCGTGGTTAGTCTTTTTCTGAATAATTTTTTTTATCCGCGAGCATGTTTAAAGCCGAACCCTAACTCTTTTACCTTATTCTCTATAGTCCTTAGATGCGTTGATTGAGGCTGGGGTTTTCTGCAACTCTCTTCCGATTGCGCCACCATCTCGGGAATTGGTTGCAAACTCTGTGGGTCCCTTTCTTCGTACTTATGCCTTTGCGGCTAAACCTCCAGGGGATGGGTCTAGTCCTTCTACACCTTCTGATCCCATTCCCCTAGTGGGGACTCTCAACGTGAATTCTGGCGGTCTGGTGTCTTAGCGCCCTTCTCTTTTCGAACTTGTACCTCATTATTTTTTCCCTCTTGTCTCTCTCAGGGTCATCCCTCGGCGGCGGCGTGCAAGTCCCTTCATCCCTCGGCAGCGGCGTTGTCAGTCAACCCCGCAATGACCAAAGACTTCAAACCGGAGAAGTGAAAGACAGAAACAAGACGAAGAGCCGAGCTGAAAGGCACATCGGAGTCGCTTACTGTCAAAGGGGAATAAATGATAATTGTTAGTCAACCCCGCAATGACCAAAGGCTTCAAACCGGTGATTAAAGACGCCTGGACGTAACGGCCGTATCCTCCGAATTAAAAACTATTCATGGCGAATCAGGCAGAGTAAATGACAACGTTAAACACAGACTCGGAGTATAAAAGCAAGGGCAATGACAAGGAGCACAACAACTTCTTCCACTCGCAGTTAGCAATACACACTTAGTTTTAATCGATTATTTGTTCTTGTTCTTGTTCTTGTGTAAACACTTTTGAGAACGAAATACTAAACTCATTTGCTCCTACTTTTGTGTCCAAATCTATATTGGATCCATTCAACTCGGCCCGAGCAATCTACTTTATGTTTATTGCTCAGAAACCCTTTAAATTTTCTATTATCTATCTATCTATATATATAAAGGAGAATGATTCAAAGTTAGTAACTCGCAAGATCGTGACACGTGTCGAGTTAATCCATTAGATTTTGTGTAAAAAAATTACCAATTAGATTTTGATACATAAAAGAAAAAAATATAATCTAGACTTAATCATAAAAGTAAAGTTAGCACAAAAAAAAAGGAAAATAAATGTTGCTTTTAGATTAAGGAATTTATCTTAATTTTTTTTTTTTTTACAAAATAAAGGAAAAAATATAATCTAAATTTAATCCTAAAAGTAAAGTTAGCAAAAAAAAAAGGAAAATAAAAGTTGCTTTTAGATTAAAGAAATTTATCTTACTGTTT
>PKML01051262.1:0-14184 GCA_002933935.1 Eutrema yunnanense
AGATAAATTGTTAAATAATTATAAACTACATATGTATCTAAATAAATATAAGGGAATTAGCAATATCTATCAATTACAATTAACAAAATTAGTTCCTGAGAAGCGGTACTATTTGACCACTATTCAATTATCATGGAATTCTCACGTCTCATATCAATAATCTAACACGATAATCAATTAGCGTATATATGTGGGGCATATTTCATAATTATGTGTTAACGTGTATATGTGGACCATGTTCCCAAATATTTGTTAACGTTAATGTTATTGTAGAAGATGGACATCAAAATATTGCAAACCCATGCCTAACCAAATGGAGAGAGTAACACCGAGGAACAACGATAATATTTTTTTTGTGATATCATTGTTAGCGTCAACAATAATGTTATCCCTAATGATGATGCTAAGTTATGTCATGTTAACAAAATAAATGTCCGCTAATTTCTACGATTTTTCGGTATCCGGCCACGGCGCGGGACAAACCGATGTCACATATATGGGAGAGGGGGGGAATGTAGAGAGTGTGATGTTTGTTATTCTCATATTGTTGACTTGTTTTATTTGTGTTACTATCTACATATTTAATGTCAACTATACAATATATATGTCAATTATACAATATATTTGTTAACTTGATCCCCTATCTATAACTCGTCAATTAGTTAACGATAAAACCAAATTGCTAACTTTGTTAATTACCATCTTCAATTTACTTGTTAACTGCCCAACCACTTTGTTAACCTATTATTTTACCTTATCGAATTGTGAAATAATATTAATTGATTGAGATAATTTTGTTGTACGATAACACTTGTCAACATCAGCGCCAATTTAGCTAACGAAATCACTACTAAATTAACACATTTTTTGATTAAAAGTATAAATCACGACACATGATACTTCCAATAAGAGAATAACAAAATAATCATATGTAAACAAAATTAGCGATGCAATATATATTACCCCAACAATCGGAAGCTATCTTCAAGAGGGAGTAATACTTGTCGAGGAGAGAGAGAGCGAGATGGAGTAATACTTTTTTATTTTGCTATAGCTGTCAGTTATGTAGTAGGACAACTTCGTCAACTTGTTTTTTTGTGGAGGAATGAGAACTAATTTATACTTATCGGGTGATACTTAAATAAGTGGTGAACATAGTATATATACCCAACAAACCTTAATTATATAAATCATACCTTATTGTGCAATTAAAATAGTAGCCCTTTTTTGTTAAAGAAAGACTTGTCATTAATTCTTCAAACACTTAGTAGATTTGAGTATTGGAACTAATGAGCAAACTTTTCCAATTTATAAAGTTTTAGTATTAAAGAAATTCAATTAAAATTGGAACATAAACCATATATTAAAGCGTATGTCCCATTTTGTATCAATTTTGTTTTCATAAATGCTAAAGGTACTTTATTGTAATGGAAAAATTAATGCTAGACATATCGACTTGTCTTGCTGAATGGCCTCAAATGATGGGTAGAAAAAAACCAAGCATTGTCGGCCTTATCAACTTATGAATTCTTTGAGAGTAATAAGGCCCCAATTTTTAGAGGCCTCACATTTTGGAAGCCCCAATTCTTTGAGAGTAATGAGGATGGGCTTTATGGGAGTTATCGCTATTTATTTTAAAAAATGCATTCTTATTTCTTCAAAACAGAAAATTCATGAATACGTCCATATATGACAATTATACATGAAAATCATTTTACTATTGGTTACTTAGATCAAATGTTAAAATATATATATTTTTTTTCAAATTTCAATGCATGTAATATTTGTAAACAAAAAAATATATTTAATTACCTTTTACAATTACAGCGAAAACTTCGAAGCGAGATTTCTATTTGTAACAATTAAAACGTCTGCATTTGTTATTGGAATAGAAAACTCTAGGGAACATGGTGAATACTTGTTGTTTTCCTTTCTTTTGTCTTTGTACGTAAAAGTTTCTTTTAACATGGTATCTTATCTTAATATTCGTTTCCCAATTTGTTATTGTATACAGTATACTTTACAGATACTAATGTCCTTGCATTACACCATCTGCATTTCTTTGCGTTTTTCGTTGCCCATCACCATTTGTATTTCTATATGTTGATATCCAATGGTGGAAGTCTCCTCGATCCTCGATCCTCGATCCAGTGATCGATCACGTGTTTATTAATAGAGGTATATAGTTCGATTAAATTATTCAACTATTCAATAATTTCACCCGTGCTATAATTAGCGAAATTATTATTTTTTTAAAAAATTATTTTGAAATTTTTTAAAAATACTTTTTTTTAAAAATTTTATAATATTTGTAATTCATGATTATAGATAGAATTGTCAAACGAAATAATTTGTCTATTTAATCCGTTTTGCAGTGGACTAAAATATTATTAATATCGAGCTAACCCGTAAAATCTATAATCTTATAAACATAATTTTATTATGCACCGTTTAATGACTTTTGTTAGTTCACGAACTCTTAAAAAATCAATTTTCTTGTGTCTAAATTTTTATAAAATTAATAAAATATTTTTTCAACTTTTATTTTGATGTAAATTCAAAATAAAATATAATATATAGTGAAAAATATATAAATATTTTGAATAGATTTTGTTTATTTGAATATATATGATTTGATTATTATTTAAAAATATATAGTAGATAAAATATTTAATGAAAAATAAATAATTTCCATATTTTTATTATTATTTGTAAAAGACAATTATATCATTTCCTATTTNATATTATTTATAGAGATATCAACAGTCCCATTATTTCCGCGAATAACGCAAGACAGCATAAAAATATTATTTGTTTGCGCTTTCTTTCCCCTATCACACTACTCTTCATTTAATATAAACATCCCGGATTTCATGTTCCACCGTCAATGTAACGCTCTTTCTTTCAATATTTCTCACTAGCTAAGCTACTTCTCTCTCTCTCTCTCTGATTGCCATGTCTTACACTAAGAAACATGCCAAGATCGATCTATGGCCGGAGAAAGAAAAGGAGAAATACACTAAAAACAGAGAAGCCCTCAAGTTGACAATTCCCACTCTTATTCTCTTCTGCTCCGTTTGTCTCCTCTTCCTAATCCTCCTTTTCCCATTCACCTCTCCACCACAAACAACATCATTTGCAGCCTCATCACTCCCTCGCACGTGCGACCAAAACTTCACCGTCTACGTCTACGATCTCCCCAAAGAGTTCAACATCAATCTCCTCCAAAACTGCCGACACTTAAACATCTACACCAACATGTGCCCTCACGTGGCCAACAACGGCCTCGGACAGCCTCTCCGCGGCGACAGCAAAACTTGGTTCGCGACGCACCAGTTCATAGCCGAGATGATCTTTCACGCACGTGTTGAAAACCATCCGTGCCGCACTTTGGAGCCAAACAATGCCGACATTTTCTACGTTCCCTTTTTCGGTGGGCTCTACGCTTCTAGCGTGTTCAGAGAACACAACCTAACAAAGCGCGACGAGCTAGCCGTTAGATTAGTTGACTACGTGAGTGGTCAACGATGGTGGAGAAGAAGCAACGGTCGAGATCATTTCTTGGCGATTGGGAGAACAGCTTGGGATTTCATGCGATCTAGTGATGAGGCAGGCACTGACTTTGGAGCAAACACACTCATGCAAATGCCACGTGTCATGAACATGTCGGTGCTGACCGTGGAGAGGCAACCGTGGAAAGGTGACAATCAGTTTGGTATACCGTATCCTTCTTATTTTCATCCGTACACGTCAGCAGAGATGGTGACGTGGCAAGACAAGATGAGAATTGTCGAGAGACCTCACTTATTTAGTTTTGTCGGTGGACCGAGAAAGGGCTTGGAAAAAGCAGCGATTAGAGACGAGCTGATCAGGCAATGCGCCGGCTCGAGCCGTTGTGAGCTTCTAAAGTGTGAAAGTGGAGGGACCAGGTTAGATACTTTTTTTTTTGTCTTTTTTCTTTTTTTACTTTTATGAAATTTGACAATTAAGTTGTTATTTATTACCCTGGACCTTAATTTCAATAATGAAGGGGTCCATAATCATCAATTTCAACACTATTTATTTGACAACTACTGCCACAATCGGTTACTTTATTATATTACATTTTCATTGGTTAACTATCTCAAGTTAGTCAACTAGAAAATTAATAACTATATTCCAAGTGTTTTAATTGTATATACATAGTAAAAGTTGGGAAGCGTTTTTGTTCAGCCACTTCTTCTAACCATAATTATTTGGTCAATGTAGGTGTCACGACCCGATGACGGTATTAGGAGTGATGGCTCGGTCACGGTTTTGCCTACAAGCACCAGGGGACTCATTCACGCGCAGGTCAACATTCGATGCAATGTTAGCCGGGTGCATACCGGTGTTTTTTTCACCACACACCACGTATACACAGTACATGTGGTATCTTCCGGACGACAGAAGAAGTTACTCGGTGTTTATGGACGAAAAGAATAGCACTCAGATAGAACATGAGCTTTCGAGGATCTCGAATAGTGAGGTGGCTCTAATGAGGGAAACAATCATCGATTTGATCCCGAGCATGACTTATGCGCACCCAAATGCTACAAACTACGATTTGCCGGATGCTGTTGATGTAGCATTAGAGGCACTAGCTAAGCAAGTAAGAGGCAAGGTTGTGTAATTATTGTAAGCCCTATATTTTTGTTCTTTTTTTCGGATGTAAATAATCGGAAGAAAAGACGCTCCTGTCTATGAAAAGAAGTTGTTCTTTTTTTTTGTTTTTGGCAAATCAAATATATTGATATTATAAAAAGTTTACAAGATACATAAACATTTTAAATACAACCGTTAACGCAAATAAAAGAAATTGCAAAAAAGTTGTTTTCCTCTATTTGGTCATAGAACTAAACTTATTAACTTGCATCTCATATAGTCTCTTGTGGCATTTAGAAGTTGCAACAGCGGTTTTAAAGACCTGTTTGGTCACCGTGGCCAATCGCATAGTGGCCGGCCTTGATCCATAGAGAACAAAAAACATCAAGGAGGAAGTGACATTTTTTGGAAAGACAACTTTCGGAAATATTGTTGACAACAAGATTACCACCTTCAAGACTAACATAGGAGGGTTTTACATCTTCCTAAATCTTGGAGATACTCAAGGTCAGGTACTTCGAAAATGAACTAACTAGACGTAAAATGTGAGAAAACATACATCCAATTAAGCACCAAAACTCTATTTGCATGCATACTTGAATAACAAATTTCCAGACATCAATTACCTCATAGCAAATGCAATAGTTTCATCGATCGATTTAGAGATTATATGCAGGGATCTATTTACCTTCCACACTGGAGACACAAGGATAAGACCATCCCAAGCTCGAGGCTCTTTCAGTAGAACCTTCGAAGAAGAAAATGCAAGTGCTACCATAACCGTGACATAAACTTACCGGCATATAAAACATCATATCATTATTTATGCATCATCACGATCAAGATTGGTCATTACTCATTCCCATCATAGAAATTGTAGAAAATTTCAATAAATCTGAAAAAGTTGCAAAAATTATTTAGATGTGGTGAGTTTTATCAATACAAAAGGGCACTAATTGACTAATTATTTACAAGTGCAAAAGGAATAGTGAGTGTTTTATTATTATTTATTTTGGTAGAGAAGGAATATTAAATTATAGGAAGACAAAAAATTTGAAATTCAAAAAAACTTATAATTTCATAACGAAGAATTTTAAAGATGCTCTTAAAGTACTAAAAAATAATAGTAATAGTAATGAAATAAAAACTTCTAATTTCCAAGGAACAGGAAATACAAAGTTTCCAAGTTTAGGTTGATTCTTGTGGAGAGGAGGATCCGTCTTGCTCGTTATTGAAAATGTGTATATTTGAAGTGTTGCTGTACCAATTGAGAAGTAGTACATGAAGTGCTACAAGCGATATAAGAAGTGCTACAGGCGATCAAATCATGGACATTGGATGAATTGGAGCCAGCGTGGGCTGGAGTAAACTTCTAAAATATTCTAGAGACATGCCAAGAGGGGTATATGAGCTGAATAAAGAAGATATTATAGTTTTGGAGTGTTTCCATAATCTTAGGAGAAGATATTGGGAAAAGAGAATATTTTCTTAAAGATTTGGAGATATCTTGAATAGAGAAAATATGCTATATGGAAGAACTTGGAGTGCAAGTTTGAGGCAATATATATAAGAGGTCGTGGCCTTTATAGGTGAGATAAGAGAGAGAGCTTAAAAGCACAAAAGATGAAGAAGAAAAAGAAAAAGAAAAAAGGGTTTTGGGTGTGTGTTACACAAGGGTGATGGTGTGTGTTACACACAGGTGGTATTGATCTGTGAGATCTGCAGACGTCAGAGAGGGCGTTGTTGCACCGGTGCGTCCGGGTGGTATTTAAGCATGCATGCTTGATGCTGTTTTCATGGAGAGATCGTATGTGAATTGAAGTCTAGGCTTGGGGGAGTTTAGCTCAGGATTAGGTTATCCTGAAGAGTTCATGTTATTAAATGGAGCGGTATTTCAAGATTGTTGTGCTTGATCTACGCGTTTGCGATTAAGTTGTAATTGTTTTCTAATTCTAGTGAATTCGAATACTGGACGTGGTCCCGGGGAGTAGAAAACGAACCTCGTTAAAAAACTCTGTGTCTCTTTATTTTCTGCACTTTATTTGTGTCTCACCTACACTTACAATTGGTATCAGAGAGGGTTCTCGATAGAGATTTAGTCTTGTTTCGGGTGGATCGAAGGTGAGGATTAAAAGTAGTACAGGAAGTAGGACAGAGATTGAAATCGGGTCTGATGGAGTTCTATCATGAAGGGATAAGGCTCGGGAAGATTTGGTCTTGGATTTAAAGGGAAATCTTCAAAAGTTGATTGTGTTTTTGTCTCTGGTGGAAAAATGAAGGCTGCAGCGACATCTGCTACAGAACCTGCAACTGTTACAGAGAAGGCAGCTGGTACAAAAACTGCTACAGCGCCTGCAAAAAAGAAAATTCCAGAAGTACAGAGTGCACCTCGACGAATTTTTCGACCTGTGTGCCATCAGTGTGGAGTTGTTGGGCATATTAGGCCAAGATGTTTGAGATTATTGAGGGACAATAATCGAATGGAGCAAGCTAATGGTGTGAGATTTCATGGTCCAACATGTTATCATTGTGGGGTTATTGGACATGTTCAACGCAATTGTTCCAGGTTTGTTCAAAAGGGTTTTTGGACTCGGAAAGATAATCATTACAGAGATGGTGCAGTGGGAGTTTATCCTTCATTTGGAAGGAGACGGTTCTTCCATTAGTTTTTGACCATGATGTGTCTCAAGCAGGGGGAGAATGGGTGTTGCTAGTGTTGTTGTGTTACTAGTGATGAAGATTTTGAAGCTAAGAGAGCTTGTGTTCACATACATAGTCAAAAAGGGGGAGAATGAAGATGTGTGTATTTGAAGTGTTGCTGTACCAATTGAGAAGTAGTACATGAAGTGCTACAAGCGATACAAGAAGTGCTACAGGCGATCAAATCATGGACATTGGATGAATTGGAGTCAGCGTGGGCTGGAGTAAACTTCTAGAATATTCTAGAGACGTGCCAAAAGGGGTATATGAGCTGAATAAAGAAGATATTATAGTTTTGAAGTGTTTCCATAATCTTAGGAGAAGATATTGGAAAAAGAGAATATTTTCTTAAAGATTTGGAGATATCTTGAATAGAGGAAATATGCTATATGGAAGAACTTGGAGTGCAAGTTTGAGGCAATATATAGAAGAGGTCGTGGCCTTTATAGGTGAGATAAGAGAGAGAGCTTAAAAGCACAAAAAGATGAAGAAGAAAAAGAAAAAGAAAAAAGGGGTTTGGGTGTGTGTTACACAAGGGTGATGGTGTGTGTTACACACAGGTGGTATTGATCTGTGAGATCTGCAGACGTCAGAGAGGGCGTTGTTGCACCGGTGGGTCCGGGTGGTATTTAAGCATGCGTGCTTGATGCTGTTTTCATGGAGAGATCGTGTGTGAATTGAAGTCTAGGCTTGGGGGAGTTTAGCTCTGGATTAGGTTATCCTGAAGAGTTCATGTTATTAAATGGAGCGGTATTTCAAGAGTGGTGTGCTTGATCTACGCGTTTGCGATTAAGTTGTAATTGCTTTCTAATTCTAGTGAATTCGAATACTGGACGTCGTCCCGGGGAATAGAAAACGAACCTCGTTAAAAAACTCTGTGTCTCTTTATTTTCTGCACTTTATTTGTGTCTCACCTACACTTACAGTTATAACAAGAAAACCAAGAAGCTTCCTCCAGTGTGGAAGTAGTAAGTACACTATACTTGCCAATTTGAGAAAGGGGCTCTGTTTGAAGATACTAATTAAGGATCTTGAAAGTTCAAAGAAACTGTCATGTGCCATCGACGAGATTAAGACATTATCAAAGGTTAATGTTAGAACAATTGTAAATCTTAACACACACATTGACCTCGTCCACCAAACAGTTGCAGAAATATATACTTATACAACAAATCAGAAAGGTATTGGTTGCCGGTTAGGCCAAGACTCGATCTTTTGGAAGTAATCGACAGGCACTACACCATCAATGCCTTCAGTCAAAATCACCTTGTTGTCTGAAATGTAGAACGCAATCCCATCTGAATGAAGGAAAAGTGAAAAATGATATATTCAATCTTTGGAGGGTATAGCAACATTGTTAAGACAGAGAAAATTGGATTTCTCGTACTAATGTAATACCTTCAAGAGCTTTCTTGATGTCGAGGAAGATTACGACGTTAACATTCCTTCTCATGCCTTGGCCAAATCATGTCAAAATTTGGAATCAGATAAATGTGCAATAATGCAGGAACAACAACAGGATCAAAATCTTACCACTTATCACTTCACCATCTGTAGGCAAGCCACAAGAGAAGTGAACATGCAGTCTACTCATGCGCTTTAATCCCGATGCTACGATTGAAGTAACTTTTCGGATTCAACCGTCTGCACAGAAAGACACAAGGAGAATCTATAACTACAGAAAGCATATTGTTCAAAACTGAAAGAAACAAATCACCGCAGATAGAAGATCTGTTGGTTTGGTTTTTTGTTCGAGTCTTCAACTACCGCAAGTTTAGGAATAAAGAGACTTGTTCTCTCCAGTTTAATGAGTCAATTTCTGTTTGCGTTTTTCTAGCTAGTTGTTGAGCTAAGTGGAGTTGTGTCCGTTGTTTTAGCTTTGATTCAGTTATTTGCTTCTGTTTATGTAAGCCTATAAAAGGCATTGGAAAGATACGAGTAAAGTCAGATCATTTCAGTGCAATTTGTGTTTTTCTTCAAGCTTACAATTACATTTGGTATCAGAGCAAAAAGAAAAAATACAAATCAAAGTGATCAAAAGAGAAAGAAAGAAAAACAGAGAAGATGAGCGAAAGCAAGACACTTATCAAGATCCCTCAATTTGATGGTCACTACGATCATTGGAGTGAATTGATGGAGAATCTCTTGCGAGCCAAAGGTCTATGGAGTCTAGTGGAAGAGGGCTTCATCGTACCAGCAGAAGGAGTGGAGACAACTGCGGCGCAGCAGAAAAGTATTGAAGAATTGAGGATGAAGGATCATCAAGTCAAGCATTACCTGTTCCAGGCGATTGATCGGGTGGTGTTCGAGCAGATTTTGGATCGATCCACATCCAAGATTATCTGGGAATCAATGAAGAAGAAGTTTGGAGGTAACGAGAGAGTTAAGCGATCTCTTCTCCAAACTTTAAGGAGAGATTTTGAAATTCTCACCATGAAGAATGATGAGAGTATTGATGATTACTTTCGGAAAGTAATGACGGTTTCCAACAAAATGTGAAGCAACGGAGAAGAAATGTCAGATTCAAAGATCGTTGAGAAGATCCTTCGAACTTTGACAGAAAAGTTTACCTATGTGGTGGTGTCTATTGAAGAATCAAAAGACACAAGTAGCATGACGATTGATGAGCTACAGAGTTCGCTATCTGTTCATGAGAAGAAATTCAAGAGATCTGGTCATGAAGAAGATGATCAAGCCTTGATGATAGGAGAAAGAGGCAGAAGCTCTTACAGAGGTCGAGGAAGGGGAAGAGGACGTTTTTTCAATAAAGCAACGATTGAGTGCTACAATTGCCACAAGCTTGGACACTTCCAATTCGAATGTCCAACAAGGAACAATGGAGCCCATTTCGCAGAGCTTGATGCAAAGGATGAAGTTCTTCTCATGGCATATGTCGAGTTCAATGGAACCAAAAGAGGAGATGTCTGGTTCGTTGATTCTGGATGTTCAAACCACATGTGTGGAGAGAGAAACCTATTCTTCTCAAGACTTGACACTAGTTTCACACACAACGTCAAGCTCGGAAACAATCACAAGCTGGGAGTTGCTGGAAAAGGAGCAGTGAAGATAACGCTAAATGGAGTGAGCTACGTGATTAATGACGTTTATTACGTCCCAGAATTGAAGAACAATCTGTTGAGTGTTGGGCAACTTCAAGAGAAGGGTATGGACGTGTTGTTCAAAGGAGGTGAACAGAGAGTTTGCAGCATCTTTCATCCTACAAGAGGAAAGATAGCAGAATCAATTATGAGTGCTAATCGAATGTTTATCTTGCTGGGAGAATCAAGTGACAAGGTGAAGGAAGAAAGGTGTCTGCAGGTCGATGAAACAAACAAAGAAGAGCTATGGCATCATCGATATGGACATCTCAGCTACAAAGGTCTCCAACTTCTGCGCAACAAAGAAATGGTTACCGGTTTACCAGACATTGGAGAAGTCAAAACCAAATGCGAAGCGTGTGTCAAAGGCAAACACCATCGAGTTTCCTTCCCGAAACAGAGTAAGTGGAGATCAACCGAGAAGCTGCAACTCATTCACTCTGATTTGTGTGGTCCAATCAATCCTCTGTCAAACAGTCTAAAGAGGTACTTAATAAGTTTCATTGATGATTACTCACGAAAGACTTGGATATACTTTGTGGTGGAGAAATCAGAAGCTCTCCATATGTTCAAAGAGTTTAAGGCGTTTGTGGAGAAGCAGACTGGAAACTTCATTAAGTGTCTGCGAACAGACAGAGGAGGAGAGTACAATTCCAATGAATTCAAGGAGTTTTGTAAGGAGCATGGAATCAAGCGGCAACTGACCACCGCGTATACTCCGCAACAGAACGGCGTTGCTGAACGCAAGAACAGAACCATCATGAATATGGTAAGAGCTACTCTTTTGGAATATAAAGTACCAAGAAGCTTTTGGGCAGATGCTGTTCAATGGGCAAATCACGTTCTTAATCGATCTCCTACAACGATCGTTAAAGACATGACACCGGAAGAAGCGTGGAGTGGAAACAAGCCATCAGTTGAGCATTTCAGAATCTTTGGTTGTATTGGATACGCTCATATACCTGATGTCAAGAGAACTAAGCTTGACGACAAGAGTGTTAAATGTGTGATGATTGGTTTCAGCAGCGAATCAAAGGCCTACAAGCTGTTTGATCCGATTAAAAAACAGGTTCACATCAGCCGAGATGTGATATTTGAGGAGGGGAAGAAATGGGATTGGGATGATAGTTGTTTGGCTGAACTCGAATGGGAAGACGATTACGAGTGCAGCGAAAATGAAAACGAAGAGGAAGAAGTAACTGAAGCAGAACCTGGAGAAGACGGAGATCAGAATGAAGAAAATGAAGCTCCTGCTTCACCAATTCAGGTTCCTGCTACAGCTGCGACAACCTCTACATCGGGCAGATTGAGAAAACCACCAGCCTGGCATCTTGATTACACGTCTGGAGATGAGCTGTCTGACATTGAAGAGGAAGCAAACATGGCGAGAATTGAATCTGAGACGCTGGAGAAGACGATGGCATTTATGGTCATCTCAGATCCAACAACGTTTGGTGAAGCCGTCAGACATCTAAAGTGGAAGGAGGCAATGGACGCAGAGATAGGTTCGATTGAAAGGAATCACACTTGGTCTCTGGTGACACTTCCAAAAGGAGCCAAAGCCATTGGTGTGAAATGGATTTACAAAACTAAGTTCAACGAGCTGGGAGAAGTCGACAAGTTTAAAGCCAGACTCGTAGTGAAGGGTTATGCTCAAGAATATGGGATCGATTACACAGAAGTATTCGCCCCTGTTGCTAGAATGGACACTGTGAGAATGATCATTGCTATGGCGGCCCAACAAGGATGGGGAATCTATCAGCTTGATGTTAAATCGGCATTTCTGCATGGTGAATTAGAAGAAGATGTCTTTGTGGAGCAACCGCAAGGTTATGAGGTAACTGGAAAGGAGAATCTGGTTTACAAGCTTCACAAAGCTCTATATGGACTGAAACAAGCACCACGAGCTTGGTTTAGTCGCATAGAGGCTTATTTTGTCAAAGAAGGCTTCGAAAGCAGCACTAGTGAACAGACGCTATTCATCAAACGAGAAGGAGGTAAGATACTGATTGTAAGTATCTACGTTGATGACTTGTTGTTTACGGGTAATGATGATAAGTTGCTGAATGATTTCAAGTCATCAATGAAGAAAGAGTTTGATATGACTGATTTGGGAAAGATGAGGTATTTCCTTGGCATAGAAGTGGTACAAAAGGATGAGGGCATCTTTATTTGTCAAAGGAAATATGCGGCTGAAGTAATCGAGAGGTTTGGAATGCAGAATTTCAATCCTGTGTGCAATCCGCTGGTTCCTGGACAGAAACTTGGTCGAGACGAAGGAGGAGTGAAGGTTGATCCAACTCTGTACAAGCAAATAGTAGGAAGTCTGATGTATTTGACTGCAACGCGTCCTGACCTAATGTTCGTGGTGAGTTTGATAAGTCGATTCATGGCTAATCCTACTCAGTTACATTATGCTGCAGCAAAGAGAATTATGCGATATCTCAAAGGGTCCATGGAGTACGGGATCTGGTACAGAAAGGAGGGAAGGACAGGGCTTGTTGGATACACTGATAGTGACTATGCAGGAGATGTAGATGACATCAAGAGCACTTCAGGGTATCTATTTTTGATGAGCGGAGGAGCTGTTGCGTGGTCCTCGCGGAAACAACCCATTGTGACGTTGTCAACGACAGAGGCTGAGTATGTTGCAGCGGCAACATGCGCCTGTCAAGCTATTTGGATGGGAAGAGTTCTGAAGGAGATCGGTTATGAACAAAATGATGAAATGGTGTTGTTCTGTGATAACACATCCACCATTAAGCTGTCTAAAAATGCTGTTATGCACGGAAGATCCAAGCACATCCGAGTTCGTTATCATTTTCTAAGGGACTTAACTAAAGAAGGAGTTATCAAGCTTGTCTATTGCAGCACAGAAGAACAACTTGCGGACATTATGACAAAGCCTTTGAAGATGGCGACATTTCAGAGGATTCGTGAGGCTTTCAGTATGAGTTTCTTGAACTGATTTCTTGAGAGTGTTCAGTTCAGGGGAGGGTTTGTTGGTTTGGTTTTTTGTTCGAGTCTTCAACTACCGCAAGTTTAGGAATAAAGAGACTTGTTCTCTCCAGTTTAATGAGTCAATTTCTGTTTGCGTTTTTCTAGCTAGTTGTTGAGCTAAGTGGAGTTGTGTCCGTTGTTTTAGCTTTGATTCAGTTATTTGCTTCTGTTTATGTAAGCCTATAAAAGGCATTGGAAAGATACGAGTAAAGTCAGATCATTTCAGTGCAATTTGTGTTTTTCTTCAAGCTTACAATTACAAGATCAATGGTTTCAAAAGACATGGCAAGCCAAATAAATGGCAAGGCTTCAACTTTTTAACACAACATATCAAAGAGAAGAAGATCCTGAGAAAACGACCAAATGCTTTGAGGAATTAGGTTTTTTTCTTCTTCTTCAAGTGATTTTACCGTGGTGATCGAGTGGCCTTGGTTTGCGCGAATCAAGAGCTCTGCATTCTCTTTTATGAGGCTAAAACGTTGTTTATTGTCCCTTCTCACTGCCTGCAAAAGACCACAAATCACTGAAAATCGAAATGCTCGTAGACGAAAACAAATGAAGATGAGTGAAACTGACCTCTCTGATTTCATCAATCGTGGGTGACTTCAACTGAATGTTTGCGGATGTTTTCAGATTCAGCTTAAGTAAATCTTCAACTTTAACAAAACCATCACCTCGCATGTTCAAGCTCAGTTTAGTAGCCGTGTGTCGCAAGATTCGCGTCCTGTTTTATATCCATCAAAAGAGAATCAAACTAAGCTAA
>PKML01051285.1:3656-68665 GCA_002933935.1 Eutrema yunnanense
AAAAAAATGAAACTTAATAAAAATTTATGCTCTGTTGGTTTTGTTTTTCGGCTGACTCTCAACCAACTATGCAAAATTATCTGAGGACCAGTCAATTTAAAGCAACAAAAACGAGTGAATACCTTGATAAATTCTTCGTCTCGACAACAACCGACTTCCGATTCCGTCTACAGGTGTCTTGGCGTTGTAGATCGACGGTGGATTGTGGCTACAAATCGCCTTTGCTGGTATATATCGCCTTCGTCGGTGTATGATATGATGAATTCCGGCGAGAATCGCCTAAAGCGATTTGAAGAAGGTGGTTTTTATTTTAGGCGGTAATATATAAACATGATTCGGCTGTCTTCAACCCCACGACTCTTGCCCGACTGAAATTATCCTTCGCGGAAGATCCATGGCACTCATCTGCAAAAATCGGAAGTTAATTAACCCTTATGCTCGCTTTGTTTCGCTGTTTCGGCTCAATCTCGGGCAAGTCTGAAAAAATTTAAAGCCTATAAAATTAGAATAAAACAGATCGAGTAGTTGACGAGATTACCGTGATTGTTTCTTCACTTGGCAAAATCGCGTTGTCTTACGGTGTCTGCGGTGGATTTCGGCTGCTTCGACCGTGGTTTTTTTTTAAGGGTTAGAGATAATATGTCTCTTTCTAATATCAGAAACCGATGAGACTTTGATAACCCTACAGTTTTCCTTCCGAAAGATTAATAAAAAAAAAACAAAAAATAGAAAAATCTCAAATCTTATTAGATTCTGTTGTCGATTTACACGAATAATATTTTTGTAGAAATAGGGATTTTTTGGTCATTTTGCTATGAATAGAAACGAGTAAACAGTATCAAAATGGGTTCTCCTAATTCTGGGATTATTGGCTAGTTACTGCAATTTCTCATATTATTATCCATGTTGTAAAAATGTAGATTAGGGTTTATATAGGATATATATAAAATTATAAATATAGGAAAATTATTTCAATGCAATATAATTATAGGAAAAAATATTCAGTTAAATCAATGACAACAGCATTGTAACTTCTATTAATAAAACAGAAATTTGTACATATCTCCAACTGTTTGAAGTTTTAATTCTCGATATACTATAAAACCATCCAAAATAAATTGAAGAATGGTTTACATTATGATTTATCGGATTGTAACATGTTAGTTGACAAAAACAAAAACAAAAACAAAAACAAAAAAGTATGGTTTTATGGTGTTTGAATAAAAATAACCACACATATTTTATGCGAATTATTTGCTATGTAATCTTTTAAATAAGATTGTAATTGTCAAGATCTATCTTATTATTTTGTATAGAAATCTTTTAAAACTAATATAATTAGTATTTTTGTAACAATTTGAAAGCAAAAAAAAACGAAATGGAAGTGATAGAGACCTGGAATATGGATTTGTCTTATTTTAATCGGAGGAGGAGGCGATGCAGAGGCCGTTTTTCCTCGAGAACCACATTGATGCTTTCCCCCATAAATCCATTTCTTGTCTATTTCTATTTCTTTTACTGTTTGTTAAAAAGGAAGTAGAAGCGAAAAAAATGAGATTCACCGATGATACTATCATAAATTTTGTTTTAATCGCTAGCTACAATAATATACGAATCTTAGAAATATTCAGAATCCATAAATGTAAAATGAAATGAAATTTTTATCAATATTTTGAATTTTAACTTTTAAGATGAATATTTACAATCAAATACTCCGACTTTTTTGGGGACAAAACATGCTTATATTAATTTTAAGATGTAGTTACAAAACAAGGAATCCAGGAGTTTGTTGCTAAAGAATCCGAATTTGATATAAAATTCAAAGCATGATAACGATAGGATATGAAGTTATAATCGTTGATAATAATCAGATACTCTTTCGAAAGGTCAAGTTCTTCTGCCATTAAAAGAAAACAAACAAACGAAACTCTTAGCACGTAATGCTTTCAAAACTGAACGTTTACAAACTTTTAAGAGTTTTGTTTTGCTATTTAGATATAGAAACTAGAAAGCCAATAATTTGTATTTTATAAATAAATAAAAAATCAATAGAGGTCGTTTTTGTTGAAAAAATGATATTTTGGGTTTGTTCTTATTATGATGTCGGTCTATAAATTATTAGTTTATTATCATTTTATATGTGAATTCGATGCACAGAGTATGTTTCCAAAAAGAAGCCAGATCTATTATATTTCTCAACTAACTGGTGAATGTATCTGAAATACAAATTTGGAACTCGTGAATCCTTCACATCAATACAGCGATTTTTTAATTGTTTTATATGAATTTAATTAATTTGCACAATGAAACAAAACTAATGTGATAGATAGTACTAGTAGACAGAGAGTACGACTCCTGAATCGAGACGCTACATATATGATATCGATCTTGGAATCGAGACTAATTTTTATTTTTATTTTAATATTTTTCGTGCACTACCTTAATTACTGCTGTCGGAAGTCCAAAGTCCAAAACTCCAAACACAGATTTTGCATCTCGTTGTAATAGAATCTTGTTCTCATATGGATGGATAAAAATCTTATTTCTTTTTTTTTTTTTTGTTAACCAGTAGCGCTTTGGGCCTAAACTCATTAATCCTCCTAAATCCGGGACCAGCCTTTGTTAATACCAATGACGCGACGTAAAGCATTCATTCTAACATGATTCGAACAAGCCGAACCATTCGTTGGTTCTTTTTTATTTTCCGACTAAAAAATAGTTTTGCAATGAATACATGATCTATATGTTTGAAAAATTAGAAAAGAACAATGAAAGAGAGTTTAAGGAAAGAAAGATCGAGCTCGTTACGGTGGTTGAAAGGAGAACTATAAGGTCATTCTTTCTTCATATGTTGCAGATTAAGCGTAGTCGATTTTCCATGTTTACGGTTATTTTTTTATTTTTTATTTATTGACACAGCGGTGAATTATCAATTAAAATTAAGAAAAAACAATACGATGATAAAAACCAAAATAAATTGCAAGGTTAACGTCGAAATTTAGATTGGAAAGCGATAATCACGGTTCAATTTAGAGACCGAGATGTATGGGGGAGCCACGTTGAAACAACAAGAAATTGTAAGATTTCTCCAAGCTCTTTAATTAAGTCCTATTGCTTTATTGGACATCGCATTAATTCTCTAAACGTAGTAACAAGATATTTGGTCCACGTGAGCATAAATTTCAAGACACCCGCATGGTAAAATTATGCCGACAAAAGAATATAAAAAATGCTTATGCAATAATTTTATGTTTTTTTTGTAAATTAATACTTTATAATAAAAATTAATAAAGTGTTGTTTATAAAGTTTTTAGAAATTATTATTGTTACCATATTGTTTAATTTTGATATGTTCAACTAGAGCTGGACAAAATAACCGGAACCGAATTGAAATATTCGAACCGGAACTGAACCAAAATTACCAAAATATTTATCGGATCCTACTCATTGATACCCATGGGTATCGGATAATACCTGAAACCGAATTGAAAATATTTCGGGTACCCGAATACCCGAAATATAATTATATATCTAAAAATATTAAATATATATCATATTTTTGAGTATATTTTCGGTATTATGTATATATTTTATTTAGTTTTTTTTTTGTTTTCTGATATATTTTCGGGTTTTCGGATATAATTTTGGGTTTTCAGGTATATTTTTGGTATTTTGGGTATATTTTCCTTAAACTTTTTGGGTTTTCGGTATATTTTTGAGTTTTCGGGTATATTTTAGGCATTTCGGATATATTTTAGGTATGTCTAGTATATTTTAGGCATTTCGAGTAATAAATACCCGGAACCGAAAAAGAACCGAAAAAGTCCAGTTATTTTCCGGTTCTGAAATCTCGGAACCGAAATCATTTCGAAACCGAATGGATCATAAACCTCACTACTAGGCCTGGGCATAATAACCGAACCGAATGAAACCGAACCGAAATTAATGGTTCGGTTAGGTTATGGTTACTTCACAATAACCGAATGGTTTTTATTTTTGATATCCATTGGTTATGATAACCGAATGGTTATTAACCGATAACCAATGGGTATTCATGAATATCAAAAAAAAAAAAATTATGTTTATTTCCCCTAATTAACCGAAATAACCGAAATAACCGAACCGAAATAACCGAAACTAACCGAAATAACCGAAATATTTCCGAAATTTAACGAAATAACCGAAATATTTTGAAATTTAACCGAAAATAACCGAAACCATTCGGTTAACCGAAAATAACCGAAAGATTTCGGTTACCAAACGGTTATTAATTTTGATAACAACCATACCGAACCGAACCGAATGGTAACCGAACCGAAAACTGTTACTAACCGAATGGATAGTAAAAGACATAACCGAACGTAACCGAAAACCGAAATAACCGAACTGAACCGAACCGAATAACCATTTGCCCATCCCTACTCACTACCCAAAATATCTAGAACCGAATAATTTCTATCCGGAACCGAACTGTAACCGAAAATGCCCCGGCCTATTTCAACCATGGAGAAAATATGCATAATTGTGTATTCTTTTTTTTTTAGCAAATTATTAATCGGTTTGGATTTGGTTTTATATACTCCGGATGGTTGAATTTATTTTTTGGTGAAGAACATTGAGTGTTATGAAAGAGTCGGCGAACATAAAATAAGAACCTCGTCCACTAGAGAGCAATCTTGTGCCACGATCCTAACGGGTGTTTTTTATGACCGTATGGGCTCTCTTTGTGGACTTTGACCTCTTAGTCTTATCTTCAATCATCAACAATGTCAATAATACCTCCGTTAGAACTGAAAGGATGTGTTCTCAAGTTTTATATTCTCCGGATGGTTGAATATTATTTTTTGGTGAAGAACATTGAGTGTTATGAAAGCGCCGGCGAACATAAAATAAGAACCTCGTCCACTAGAGAACAATTTTGTGCCGCGATCCTAACGGGTGTTTCATATGATTGTATGGGCTCTCTTTGTGGATTTTGACCATCCACAGCGGAGGACCTGTGTCTTCCGCAAGACACCATATCTTGGTAAAAAGTGATGACGTGTCGCGACGTGATTCGTCGCGACAATAAAAAACAATTTTTTTTTAAAAAAAAAAGCGGAAGACATCAAATTGATGTCTGCAATGTGGATGGTCTTAGTCTTATATTGTATCATCAACAGTGTCAATAATACCTCCGATAGAACTGAAAGGATGTGTTCTCATGTAAAATCACACCAAACATAATCATAATCAAATAAATTTGGTAGTTTAGTTTTTTTGTAGAAAATAATTAATAGTTGGAGAACTGAAGAATAATAAGTGCATTAAATGAAGAACAAGTTGATGTGTGAACAAGTTGATGAGTCTTCAACAAACAAAAAAGACTAACTTTATGGCCTTGAGAGCAAATTCATGAACTGAAATTCCTGGTGTCATTTTCCTTATGTTTTTTTTATCGCTTTTGCACTTAAACCAAATTAATCTAGAATATACTCTATCGTGAAAAGACTTTGTACATGGTGAAAATGCATCTAGAGTGGAAAGTGCACTACCGTGTAAGTGTAATTAATTAAATTCCATTAACCCGCTTACCATTAAAAGAAGAAACTCCCCCCCATACGTTAACCGAAAACATCTTGACACTTAAACCGGTTGTCCTAAACCGATTAATGAAATGATTGTTTAAGAAGAATCTTCAATCGATTCGTAATCAATTCAGACGTTTGGAGTACTATTTATATCCTCGTTAAGTGTTCACAGTCTTATCAAAGAGCTAAACTTAGAGAGGGTCTTTTAATCCTCTCTCTCTCCTTCACTGCTTACACTGTAGTGTAAGCAAAACTGTAGTGTTACTACACCATAAAAACTGAAACAATGGCTTCTCCAAAAACAGTCTTTTCTCTTCTCGTGGCTTTAATACTCTGTTTCTCAACCGTCCAGTGCTCCAACAGCATCGGCAAAGGCTACCGTTTGATCTCCATTGAAGAATCTCCAGACGGTGGTTTCATTGGCTATCTCCAAGTCAAACAGAAGAGCAACATCTACGGCTCAGATATCACCACCCTCCGTGTCTTCATCAAGTAAGTAAACACTCTTTTTTTTCTATCCTCTACTCTACTTCGCACCCTACTTCGATTTCTGACCGTTGGATTAATTTTCCCCGTCGCAGGCACGAGAACGATAATCGCCTCCGTGTTCACATCACAGACGCGAAGGAGCAACGATGGGAGGTTCCCTACAACCTCCTCCCACGAGAACAGCCACCGCCGGTGGGAAAACTCATCGGAAAATCACTAAAATCTCCGATTACGGTCCAGGAAATATCCGGATCGGAGCTAACCTTCGGCTACACCATAGATCCGTTCAGCTTCGCCGTGACACGAAGATCCAACGGCCAGACGCTGTTCAACACAAGCTCCAGCTCCGACCCATCTTTCGGAGAAATGGTGTTTAAGGATCAATACCTCGAGATCTCAACCTCCTTGCCCAAAGAAGCGTCGCTGTACGGTCTAGGCGAGAACTCTCAGGCCAAAGGGATCAAGCTCGTCCCTAACGAGCCGTACACGCTCTACACGGAGGACGTATCGGCGATTAACCTCAACACCGATCTGTACGGGTCGCATCCGGTTTACATGGATCTGAGGAACGTGGGAGGCAAGCCTTACGCTCACGCCGTTCTGCTCCTCAACAGTAACGGTATGGATGTGTTTTACAGAGGCACTTCTTTGACTTACAAAGCCATCGGAGGAGTTTTAGATTTCTATTTCGTCGCCGGACCTTCGCCTCTCGACGTCGTTGATCAGTACACTTCGTTAATCGGACGGCCAGCTCCGATGCCTTACTGGTCTCTAGGTACGCCACATTTATTGCTCTGTTTCTCGTGCTCTCTCTCTCTCTTGGTTTTGTTGTGCTAATTAAATAGATTAGTGATTTTGTTTGTGGTGATGTATGTATTCTTCAGGTCAAAAGAAGGGTCACGTGAAAAATAGATTTTTCGTATCATTTGTTAATCAGAGTGATTGAAAATTAGTTTATCTATGTGTGTTGAATAGTCTTGTAATGACACATGTAGTAATGAAACTCATCGTAAAGAGTATCTCCGACACAACTTTTAGAAAGTTTTATCCTTTTTTGTTGGATATGTATTTACCACTAATGAAGGTCGCTTTCTAATTATGGTTTTTCCATCGTGAAGAGGTGTTCTTTTGCTTTCCTCTTATTGTTGATCTCTTTTTTTTTTCTCCTTCCTCTAGGGTTGAAAAATCGACTCTTGATCCCTATATATGATCTTTGATATTGGACCACGGTTTTATTATTATTGAGAGTTGAAAAGGAATTACTTGTTTTTTTGGCCATGTGACAGATATATTATAAACAGAGGTGTAGTTTTATACTAATTTTGTTTCGTTGTGTTGTAGGATTTCACCAATGTAGATGGGGATACCATAATTTATCAGTTGTTGAAGATGTGGTGGACAGTTACAAAAAGGCTAAGATCCCTCTCGATGTGATTTGGAACGATGATGATCACATGGACGGTCACAAAGACTTCACACTGAATCCTATTAGCTATCCTCGTGTTAAGCTATTGAAGTTCTTGGACAGGATCCACAAGATGGGAATGAAGTATATTGTGATCAATGATCCTGGTATTGGCGTCAACGCTAGCTACGGCGTCTACCAGAGAGCCATGGCTAACGATGTCTTCATCAAGTATGAAGGAAAGCCTTTCTTGGCTCAAGTGTGGCCTGGTCCGGTTTATTTCCCTGATTTCCTTAACCCAAAGACGGTTTCTTGGTGGGGCGATGAAATCCGCCGCTTCCATAAGCTAGTCCCGATAGATGGTCTATGGATCGACATGAACGAAGTGTCCAACTTTTGCTCTGGATTATGCACAATTCCAAAGGGGAAGCAGTGTCCGAGTGGGACAGGACCTGGTTGGATTTGTTGCTTAGACTGCAAGAATATAACCAAGACTAGATGGGATGATCCTCCTTACAAGATCAATGCAACTGGAGTCAAAGCGCCCGTCGGGTTCAAGACAATAGCCACAAGTGCTTTACATTACAATGGTGTTCGAGAGTATGATGCTCATAGTCTCTACGGATTCTCTGAGACCGTTGCGACACACAAGGCCTTACAGTCTATCGAAGGCAAACGTCCTTTCATTTTGTCCCGGTCTACTTTTGTTGGTTCGGGCCGATACGCTGCTCATTGGACCGGAGATAACCAAGGAACATGGCAGAGCTTGCGAGTGTCTATCTCCACGATGTTGAATTTCGGAATTTTCGGAGTTCCTATGGTTGGTTCAGACATTTGTGGATTCTACCCTCAACCAACGGAGGAACTCTGCAACCGTTGGATCGAAGTCGGCGCATTCTATCCCTTTTCGAGAGATCACGCCAATTACTACTCTCCAAGACAAGAGCTTTACCAATGGGACACAGTTGCAAAGTCGGCTCGTAATGCTCTTGGTATGAGATACAAACTCCTTCCTTTCCTCTATACTCTCAGCTACGAAGCTCATATGACCGGTGCACCAATCGCTAGACCGCTCTTCTTCTCTTTCCCTGAGTACACCAAATGCTACGGCTCGAGCAGACAGTTCTTGCTTGGAAGCAGCTTAATGATATCTCCGGTTCTCAAAAAAGGCAGAACCCAAGTAAAGGCTCTGTTCCCACCAGGTTCTTGGTACCACATGTTCGACATGACTCAAGCCGTTGTGACCAAGAAAGGGAAACGCGTGACTCTCCCTGCTCCATTAAACTTTGTGAACGTTCATCTTTACCAAAACACTATATTACCGATGCAACAAGGCGGGTTGATTTCGAAAGAAGCGAGAACGACGCCGTTTAGCCTCGTCATTACTTTCCCGGCGGGAGCTTCAGAGGGATACGCCACGGGTAAACTCTATCTAGACGAGGACGAGCTTCCGGAGATGAAACTAGGAAACGGACAGTCCACGTACGTCGACTTCTACGCTTCGGTCGGAAATGGAACTGTGAAGATGTGGTCACAAGTGAAGGAAGGGAAGTTTGCGTTGAGCAAAGGTTGGGTGATTGAGAAAGTGAGTGTTTTGGGACTTAAAGGAACAGGGCAAGCTTCTGAGATTGAAATCAATGGAAACCCAATTTCGAACGAGATGAAGAAGATTGAAGTTAGCTCGAAGGAGCACACGTATGTGGTTGGGTTGGAAGATGAAGGAGAGAACAAGAGTGTGATGGTTGAAGTTCAGGGACTTGAGATGCTAGTTGGTAAGGACTTTAACATGTCCTGGAAAATGGGTATTAATGGTGCAAATTAATTTTACATGTGAGAGAGTTTGGTAAATTATTGGGGCGGAGAATGAGATTAATTAAGAAAAAAGGATATGCTTATTCTTCTTCATTTCGGATTATAAGTAAGAAAGAAAGAAAGAATAGATGTTTGGTTTTAGATTATGTTTGCGTCTCTGTGTCCTATTTTAGATTATGTTTTAGCCTGAATAAAAAAAATTGGAAGCACAAGTATTATTATTATTATCTTTGATTTCGTTTTTAGTTTGCTTTTTTCCAGACAAAGGATAAGTTTCGTGAATTCCGAAAAATATCTCATAGGACCGTATATGTTTTCCAAAGTTCTTTTTGTTGGTTTACAAAAATCGAAGCTGAGAAATTGAGAATTTCAAGAAAGTTTAAAGAATTTTTAGTTTATTAATCATTTTTTAAAAAAATTATAATTTTTTAGTATTTTTTAAATTTAATTTAGAAATTAACATTTATTGTACTATACACACGTTAATTTTCTAATTGTAACTCTATACAATAATACACGAATCAACGATATAAATGCCAATTAGAAATAGAGACAAAATCGTTATTTACCTTAAAAAAAGACAAACAAAAAAAAACGAAAGTACCAATTTTGTTAGTAAATTTTAAAAAAGTGACCTGCAATTTATGTCAAACTTTAATGGTTCATTTCACCCAAGTTAGCAAAGGTTCGGGTTGGGCCTCAGGTTCAATAACATCTAGGAACAAGAAAAGTCTAACCAAAGTGAAAAAAACAAAATATGGAGATTAACCGAGTAATGAGTTTAGAAATATAAACTGGTCATATAGATTAGAATCTATTAAACGATCAATAAGGCTTGGTATGTCTACATTCAGGCCCGGCCCAGGAGGGGTGGGCAGAAGTGCAACGGCCCATGGGCCCTGAATATTTTTAAAAAAATTCTCTCATGAAAAGGGCCCAATTTCGGAAAAATATATTTAAAATAGGTTTAAATTAAAAAAAAACTCTATAAAGGGCCCCATTTTTAGAAAAAAACTCTTAAAAAAAGCCCAATTTTTAGAAAAAAATCTTTAAAAAGGGCCCAATTTTGGGATATTTTTCTTTTTGCCCTAGGGCTCTTGTAAGTCTTGGGCCGGGGCTGTCTACATTTATTGCGG
Source organism: Eutrema yunnanense (assembly GCA_002933935.1). NCBI lineage: Eukaryota > Viridiplantae > Streptophyta > Magnoliopsida > Brassicales > Brassicaceae > Eutrema > Eutrema yunnanense. Next base: position 14,069 of record PKML01051285.1, read on the forward strand.
ATCACACTTTCAACAAAAAATCGCAGACACAATATATTGGTATGGTATGTCTACATTTATTGCGCCATATAACTATCCGGTATTGTTTATTGTGTCACCATTAAATGTGCATAGTACATACAGTATGTTGTGTCATCATTTTGTATTTCTACATTTTAGTTTTGTATGATTAAGCTTTCGTACATAAAGAAGAAATATGATGCAATCGCCAAGTAGCATACATAAACGAAGACTATTCATTAACATGATATCATCGACGTATATGTCATGTAACGGTCAATGATTCGTCCATTTGAAGGTCTTTCATACCCAACCATTGACTATATATTTAATATAAATTATCCATATATCACGCCTATGTGGGAGGCTCAATAGATTTATAACTTGTCGCCATCTTGGCGGTCTTTATCCTTGTCTTGAGACACATGCTAAATCTCTAATAGTAAAGACAACATAATCTAACAAAGTTAGGCAAAGATCTATGGCTCTAATCCAAAAAGCCTAGTAGATGAAAACTCCAGCCCACAAGATCCAATATCCTAAGCCCTACGACTTTATGATGCTCCCACGTCCAGAACTTCTATCAATTTATGTATATAATTCAATCACAATTATTTTAAAGAGAGCAATAATTATGATACTCTTTCTTTTGACAAGTTGTTGTTTTAAATAATTAGGAATTAATTGCTAAACCTTAATTAATAACTATTTATTTAGGTTTTTAATAGTTGTTCAGTCTACTCAGGATCGAACCAATCATACTAACATTTTGGTATGTTAAGCTCCATACTATGATACATGAACGAATACTAATATTTTGGTATACAGTTACTGTTTACTCGTATTAAATCATTAAATGTAGAAACGCAAATTCTACCATAAGACAAATTGATATTTGCAAAGTAAATTATATATAATATATATATTTTTTTTGACGTCAAGTAAATTATATCTGATGATCATAATATTAAAATGATAACAATATATGAACTAAAAATAATAACAGATTTGCACAGGTGATATGCTATTTTCTTATTTTTGAAAATATCATTTAGTGTGATGGTTGGATGGCATTATGAATTCCAAGATAGGACTGCATAGTTTTTTTATGATTCGCTTCATCAAAAATTATAAGTTTTCAAGTCTTTTTTATTTTTTATATTGTATTTTTTTAAGAAACAAAAAAATGAGGACAGAAATATGAAAGGAGGACGCGATTTTTTGTCTCAATTATATTGTCCATAATACTCAATTAATCTATTTTAATATGATCTATTACGATGAATTGTGGAAGTTACAAAAATATTTATAAAAATTAATTATCCAATTGAAAATATTTTTTTTTACCAAATTTATTTGTTCATTTATTAACCAAATTTAAATTTATATAATGATCAATCACATAAATAAAAAATTTGATACAAAAGTAAGTTATTGGGCCAACGTCATCTACCCAGACCAACACCTAAATCCAAACCCGAACTTAAGCTCTTTTCGGTGTGGGCACATATGGTTTAACATGGATTCAATATTTTCTTCTATACAAGGTAATGTATACTCTTATGAACCAAGGATTAGACGTCTTTCTTTATATATTAAAAGGATTTCAATTCAAAATTCCAATGTGAAAAATTGACATTTAGCCAAATTTTAAGCTATTCAAGTTTCAACCAATCTATTTTGAATTTTTATTTCTTATTCAAATGAAATCTGATTTAAACATGTGAATACACTATGTTATAATGCTTCTAAAAACTAATCTATCTTTCTCAAAATTCGGTTATTCAGACGAAGGTTTTTGAGGGAAAATTGGTTAGAACTTCTTGTCAAAAACGAGTTCCAACACTAAACTTATTTTTATTTTCCAAGTTGATCCAAAGTAAATAAGAGAAAAATGCGAAAGATGGAGAAAAAAAACAACCGATCTGATTTGGTCGATCATGCGTGGACTGTACAAGCATTCAAGGCCTTTTATTTGCGGTGGTTGAGTGTCATTTTATGAGTCCCTTTGATTTGCTCGTTAATCAATCGAACGGTTGAATATCAAACCACCTTAAACCAGATTAAAAATAAAAGCCATTAGTTATTACATTCCACTTCCAACAATTTTTGTTTAAAACTGTTTTCAACTTTGTCGGCTTTACTTTACTTCACTTCATTATTATTTATACATCATATTTTGATTTCAGATAGTATTATTGTAACAAATTACAGATACAAGATCTGATATATTTGATATTATAAGAGTTTGAGAAATATCACTGATGCAAAACAAAGAGACGGTTAAAATATGTCTGTTATTTTTTAGGTTTTTTGGCTATACATTTTGTATCATCCCAGTTTCTGGTATATATGAAGAGACTTATAAAAATTGATTTGGCAACATATATCATCAAAGTGCACTTATCTTTTCGGTTATTTGTCCAGAAAAAACTCTAGAGTTAAGCGTGTTTGAGCTAGAGCAATTTAAGGATGGGTGACCTACCGGAAAGTGATTCGCAGTACCGTGCAAGTGAGAATAAAACACGGGGAAAAATCACGTGGTGATTGTAGGGTCAGTAAACAAGACTTGCTAGCCTCCCGGACTAGCGCATCGGCCGTCGGACAAGGGTGAAGCCCACGGGTCAAGAAAGGGCGTGGGGCCCACAGATAGAAGCGGTCGGGGCGTTATAAGTGGTATTAGAGCCGAACCCAAAAACGTGTGTAGAATCATGTGGACTCATACCGTCAAGGGTAACGGTCTTGGTGTGCAACGAGGACGTTGCGCTCTGTTAGTTGAGATGATTGTAACATCCCAATTTCTCGTATATGCGGAGAGGCTTATAAAAATTGATTTGGCTACCTATGTCATCAAAGTGAACTTATCTTTTCGGTCACTTGTCCAGAGAGAACTCCAGAGTTAAGTGTGTTTGAGCTGGAGTAATTTAAGGATGGATGACTTACCGGAAAGTGATTCGCGATACTGTGCGAATAAGGACAAAACACAGGAAAAGATCACGTGGTGATTGTAAGGTCAGTAAACAAGACTTGCTAACCTCCCGAACTAGCGCACCAGCCGTTGGACGAGAGTGAAACCTACGGGTCAAAAGAGGGTATGGAGTCCATAGGTAGAGACGGTCGGAGCGTTATACATTTACCGAATACTAACTACGTCGTAAAAAACAAAAACAAAAAAAAAGCAAATAAAATAATGCAATAAGGCGACCTTGAAAAACGAGCGAAACAGATGAATTTGCGAGTCCATGGCACTAGACAAAAAGGCACGTGGCAATAATGAATACGTGGCAAGAGATGAGAGAGGTTAGGTGGTGGCAGTTTCTTTTTTGGGCGGGAAAGAATAAGGGCGGGAAAGTGGGACCCAATACAGTGGCAAGGCGGCTAAATGGCGGGAAAATATCACAGTCTGAGGGGGGACAGTGCTTGGAGCCACGCGCCACCGTTTGCGTGGCCCACTTTACCTTCTTCCGTCTTTATGGGCCCACTTTTCTTTTCTTTTTCTCCTTTCGAGAATACAAAATAGTAAAGAATCAAATTCATTAAAAAATTGTTTTTTAAAATTCGGATTTTAATAACAGCCATCTTTTTTTCTATAACTTTTTTTTTGTATCATCAATGTCACTAACCTCTTACATTTCTTTTTCACAGAGATTATTCACTAAAAATCAAAACTATTGTTTTGGAAATATAATAATCTTTTCCAATAGATTTAATGAAACATACTGTATATAAAAAAACATGTATATTATATTAAAAAAAAAATTGGTGTTGGTTTTATGAAAATTGATCCAAAAATATTTTTTGACAGCATTCTATATATATTTTTAAAACAAAAAAACCTAAAACAAGTAATTTTTTTGAGCTGAAACGTCAAATTAAACTAAGAGCTAACTGGTTCTTTTCTTCTTTAATGGCCAAATGATATATCAATTAAGCTATTGAAACCAAGTTTAACTAGTGGTTTTTGCTTGTTTTAAACTAAAACTTCTCCATAAAAAAAGTTACGGCTCAACAATTCTGCTTGTTTAACCAAAAGACTCAATCGGAAATCTTTACAAATTAACTTCCCAATCATATTTTCAAATTGCTCTACGATGTTAGCTAGATTCATGAATTGAGCAGAATCTAACACATTATAGATTGTCAACTAAGTGTTCAAATTTTTAGCATGCATCACTAGACATTAGGAGACGGAAAATGTCTTTGAGTAAAACATATTAGAGATGATCGGCTTTTGGTTGTTGTTTTGTCCTATTAAACGGAAATTTTTATCGGATTGTCCTAAAAGGTAGTCAACATGTACTCTCTCTTCTTTATGTTGAGTTCAAAACTCTTATATGGGCAATGAAGTGCATATCCCCAAATGATTTTATGGATTGTGTTCAACTCACGATCGTGAAGATGATTGACGCTGAAGAAGATGTTTTGTTGATTTTCTATCTCTTTTCGTATTTTTCGTCGACTACTTTACGAAAGGAGTTTGATCACGTAGTTTTATTTGTTTCCAATGTAATTCTTTGATTCCAAGTTGATTAACATACACACTTAATCTGTTCAAATCATCATAATTTTATAAATAGATTTTGTTGATGTAAATTAAAAAAAGGTTTGCGTATATATAGTCACCATAATTATCCAAAATCACCGAAAAAACACATGGTGGTTGTCTTGCAAATTTAGATCATTGTTAATACACGAGGTTTGCGGTGAAATTCTTATATTAGATTAGCTAAAATCATGCATTACACTGAACTAGTCTTTAACGGATGGTTGTGTGTGCCGTCGTAACGAGATTCATGATGATAAACAAACTCCACAAGTGGTTATTAAAATTTTCATACGACAATTGTGATAATTCTTAACAGAAGTGTAATTTATAGATTAGATGAAATAAAATAGAGTTCGATCGTATAATAATTTTTACTACAAATAGAGTTGTGGATCATGAATGCATGCACTGACACAATACATCTACACCGAAACGCCTTATCACGCACCAAAAGAACATTTTGTAACATGTTCATTCAATAATATAACTTCAGAACGCAAGAAAGATCGCAACGTATTATAAAATAATAGTTTGGATTTATGAATGAACATCGTGGTGGTATTACTTTATAAGAGATCACGTGATACAGAGAGGAGGACCATTAGATTTCGACCTCTGCGAACTTGGCAGGTGGCGAAGAGACGATGGTACCTAAATGTGACGACGTGTTGCTCCCATGAACCCATATCTCTTCATCCTCACGTGCATCTCACATGCCAGACAAATTAGATTCTCTTACTTAACTTTCCATGTTTAAAATATACACTTTCCCTTTTTCCCCTTCTTTATTTCTTAGTTATTATTACCAACACCGGGTCGTGTCCCCATTAAATTTTGTCACACCTTTAGATATACTCGTTTTACCAACTCAATTATATAAGCAAATGTGTGATCAAATTTTGGTTTTTCTTTTTGTTTTTAATTATATCAAGAATCATATGTTTCTAAATTGACCAAATCTTGAATCCCAATTAGAGACAAATAATAATCTTGAATCCCGAGTGTTAAAAGCTCTTTTTGCACATATGGAAGGTTTCAGTCTTATTGGTGGCTTGATTTTGGTATACACCTAAATATGAGGAAGAAAGAAGAACAAGACAAATCTCACAAATTCACTCAAATAAATATAAGAATTAACGTTTGATATGTATAAGATGGAAAGAAAATATTTATATTATCTTTGTTTGTGGCTTTTACTTTGGTTATTTAAGTCAGTATAAAGTCACAAGACTCACAACATGCTTATGTTATTCATATCTCTCAGTTTGCTCATGTGATAGTCTTCTAGACCACCTCTTTTTATTTTGTAATTTTTTAAATTTCATTGCCACTTTTACAAAATGTATTATGATAATGTTATGAGTTAATTTGTTATGATTGATGATAGAGACTACAACTCGCTTTTAGTAAGATTGAAGCAAAACATAGGAAGGATCTTTTCATACACGTGTCACATGTGTCTTAAACATTCTTTGCTAAATCTGGACAAAGATTATACTATAAAATCAGCACTTTCGTTCCACCTCCAATAATTATATGATGTTCTTCCTTAAATCGACAGCTTGTTGTTTGATTATTTTTTACTTTGATATCTATTATTCCACGACCACTTCACTAATTTGTTTAAAGATAAACAATTTTGAACATTTGATAGAACTCTATTCAAAATTGTGAGCGAAAGTCAATTAATAAAAAACAAAGAGAGCATTAACTTCAAATTATTTTCAACAATGCTTTTATTTCTCTAGTATTTTGACATTTGGATTTTGTTTTCTTTCAGTTTATGCCTTATCAAAAATATTACTCCCACCGTTTCTAATTGCTGAATGTTTTAGAAAAAAAATTATTTTAAAAAGATATATTTTTTAAGTTTTCTATATTTTTTTTATTAATTAATAATGATAATTGTAAATTTCACAAAAAAATAATTAAGTTTATCGAATTACTATTGGTGTAGAGTTATAAAAAACTGTTAATCACAAAAAATAATGCATTTATAATCAAAATTTATTGTGTTTTTTTAATATATGTGAAAAACTTGAAAAATCCATTAATAAAAAATAAAGAGAGCATAAAAATCAAAACCAAGCAAATTGTGAGATGAATAATTCAGTATATATCTTAGCTAAAAACGCGTTTGATTGTAATTTGTTGTATTCTAATTTTAATGTTCATCTTCCACTACAACATATCAAATAAATGAAAACTAGATGTTAAAAAAGATATTGAAAATCGAAATTTTTACTTAGGCATTACAGTTTTGGTATGTGTTGTCTGTTTCATTTGATATTATTTAAAGTTTACAAAGAAATCTAAATTCAGCCGTATAGTTTGTACAAAACGCAGAGCTAGTCATGAATACAAAATCATCAAGTATATGTTTTATAAAATTTTAGAAGGTTAATTTTTAATAGATTTATTGGTTTAGTAAAATGTGATGAATGTTCAAAATTAGTGCATTTTTTGTTAACATTCACATTAAGTCATTTAAAAATTTAATAGACTCTATTGTATAGACGACAATTTTTTAGCCAAGCGCGTGAGTTTTGTGCTCAATTTAGTTTGGTTCGGTTCGACCCAAAAAAAAATATGTAACTACAGTCAAATACTGTTATTTTTAATTGGGTCTGATATCCGGTTGAAATGGTTTCGTATCAGATTTATTGACCAACTAAGACATTTAATAAATCTTCCGTTTTGAACTTTCCAATTGGGGGCATGCGTTTTTAATTTTAAAATCAGGGGATTTATGCTAAAATCAAAATTTTGGATGGATCTATTATTATATGATATACTTTTGAAAAAAAAAAAATTCGTTTACCGTTGTTTTTTCATGTAAGAAACACCAAATGCGTTATAAGATTAAAATCAACTTTGTTATTTCAGTGTGGTTTTGTACTATCAAAATTTAAAACTAAATGTGATTTAGTTTCCTTTTTTCTCTAATAAAATAAAGAAATCTAGTGAAAATAGGATTTAGGTAGATTTTTATAAAGATTCGGTATTATATATGCACTATTTTAAATATAGTTGAGATTGTTTTTACCAAAATTAGAAGATTTTATATCAAAAATATAGATACTTATCCAAATAAACAAAATGTTAGTTTTTTTAAAAACAATTATACAAAAATGAGAAATTATAAAAAAAAAATAATGGTCGGCAAATTCTAAACTTTAACTCAACAAAAAAATAAAAGATTAGAAAATGCGTGATATTTTTTAAAAAAAGATTTAGAAAATGACTTATGACAAATTTCATAAATTTTTTTGTGGGAATGAGAGAGTGAGCAGCACGCGCTCGGATTCTTGGCGGGCCATGATAGATGCATGAGTATATAGAGAGCGTCATGCGCCATTAATGTTAAATTGTCCCTACTTTCCACCATTGCCAGCTAATTTTATTATATGTCTCCTCCAATGACAATATTATTATGCTAAAACTTCCATTTTTTTATTTATTTCCTATCTAGTAACGCAAAAAACAGTCAAAATACTGTTATTTTTGATTCTATAAAAACGGAAGATTTATTAAAAGGTCTTAGTTGGTCAATAAATGTAAATAGGCTATAAATTGGCAAAGATTATTTTACATAATAATAATGTAAATATTACCATTCTTGTTTCTAATTGGCTGTTACAAATCTAAAAACTGAATATTTTATTTCCCCATATTAATCGCTCTAGTCTTTTCTTTGAATGGTTCCTTTTGACCGTCATTGAAAAAAGTGAAATAAATCATCAATTAATAGTGTAAAATGATAATATAAAGAGCGTGAAAGCTTTTTTATTCACAGCACACAAAACAATTAAAAGAAAAGAAGAGAGAGAGAGAATCGGAAGAAACACACCAACAAGGTTAATAAATATTTTTATTGATTCTGCGTTTCTCCATGAATTTATTTAAAAGAATCGTTTTCTTCTTCGATTTGTTTTTTGTTTGATGTTTTATCTTCTCTTCTTGAGATTTGCGTCGTCTCTCTCTCTCTCTCTCTGAGGTATCTGTAAAAAATCGAGTTTTTTTTTTAACACTTGTTTACTGTTTAATTTGTCACGGATCCTTCGTTTTTTTTTCATTTCTTTTTATATAATCCAAAGAAAAAAATCTTCTCCCCAGATTTCTAATCTCTCTCTGTTTCTCTCTGCTCTAGGGTTTTAGCTGTGTGGGTTTTATTTTGGTTTCTGGTTTCTCACTTTCTTGTTCTTGTTGTTGTCTGTGTGTCTTTACGAAGAACAGAAACAGTGAACTTAGGGTTTCGTGAGGAGAAATCGGAGCGTTTGTGTACGCGGATTTATGTCGGCTGGTTTTGAATCGACTGTGATTTTGTCTCTGACCCAGTTATCTTCTCCGATTTCATCATCTTCTTCTTCTTCTTCCTTGAAATCTGGTCTGGCTGCTTTTTCAAACGCTCTTCACTTCTGCTCAAAGCAGAGGCTTATTCTCGAGATTCCGTCTCTTTCCATGCGCTTAAGACCCAAAAGGTATCGAATCATCATCTCTCATCTTTTTTTCCATTTTCGTACCTTCTTAAAAGATCTGAAGATTAAACGCCCCTCTCTCTCTCTCTATGTATGATTTTAATCGCAGGACTTGTTCTGGCGTTGAAGTATTTGGGGGTTTTCACATAAAGCAGCATAAATTTTCATTTTTCATAGTCCGCTGAGATTTTTAAAATCTTTTTTTTTCCCAAGTCTCTGAAGTTTTGATCCCAAGTTTTGTTGTTCCGTTTTCTTTCTTCTGGGTATTTTGAGGATTTGGGTGTGAAACAACAATGGTAGAGTTAAGGAAACAACAGTCTCTGAGTGATACGAAAAAACCAAAGAGAAACAACACTTTATTATCCCATCCTCAAGAAACCCAATCTTTGAGAAAAGTTCGGATCATTGTGAACGATCCTTATGCGACCGATGATTCCTCTAGCGACGAAGATGAGCCTAAGCCTCGTAAAGTGAAACGCATCGTCCGTGAGATTAACTTTCCATCCTTGGAATCTGCTTCTCGTGTTGAGCCTTCTTCTGTGAGTTCTTCTCAGGACAGCACCAAAAGCATCGTCAAGAAAGCAGCAGCAGCTTTAGCAGCTTCTCGTTCTCGCTTGTCTAAGAAGCCTGTCGGTGTTAGGCAGAGGAAATGGGGGAAATGGGCTGCTGAGATTAGACATCCGATCACTAAAATCAGGACATGGTTGGGTACTTTTGAAACCGAAGAAGAAGCTCATCAAGCTTATAAAGACAAGAAGAAAGAGTATGACGCGCTTGTCGGCGTCACCACAACCACTGTTTCTGTCTCTGTGTCTGAGAATGCTAAACATGATGCTTCTTCATCTGAGACCAGTCAATGCTCTCGCTCTTCACCTACCGCTCCTCTTGAGCAAGACACTTCAGCTTCAGCTCTTACTTGCGTCAATGCTAAAGAAGAGGTCAAGACCACTCCGAATGATGCTACTACTACTACTACTACTGGTGTTGATTCGAGCATGGAAGTGTTGTTCGATTTCAACTTTGCTGATTTACAAATCCCTGATCTTGGTTTCTTTGCTGATGAGGGAGCGATGGCTGCTGGAGGAAACGGGCATGACCTAGACTTCGAATGTTTCCTCACTGACGATCAGCTTGATGGTTTCGGTTTGCTCGATGACATTGACGGATTCGAAGATAGCGGTCCGAGCGAGCTACCTGATTTCGATTTTGCAGATGTTGAGCTCGAGCTAGGTGACTCTAGTTTCGCTTTCCTCGATCAAGTCGCGCCTCTCAACATCCCTTGCCCCATGAAAAGTTTTGCAGCTTAATAGGATTTGTTTGTTTTTTCAAGTGAGAAAGAGTATTTTTGTCGTATGAGTTTTATGTTTTTTAGTATTCAAGACATAGAAAGAAAAGTGTGTTCCGGAGATAAGTAAGATCTTAAGACATAATAGCCGGGTTTTGCAACTAGGAGTTTGGTTACGTTCTGAAGAAAAGCATTTTTATGATTCAATACTGTTTTATGGTTTTTACTTTTTAATCTCTTTTACTTTTGGGTTTTTCCATTGTGCTTTTAGAGCCGTCCAAAATTGTAAGAGTTTTATTTTTTTCTCAATGATAATAATATTATAATTATTTGTTGTTTCATTGTTCTTATCGCCATTTAATTTGTCACATCTTCGTAATCCCCTACTAGTGGAGCGTTAGATTCTGACGTGTTGCGATTCTAAAGAATCTAATAGAAAGCGACAATTCATAACCTTTTGGTGGCCTCTTTCTTCACTGTTTCTCTGCGCCATCACAAAACAAAACATCATTATAATTTTATTGGTTATGAAATTATATGTTTTTTGTTTGTTTTTGAACAAAAGTTGGTTGAATAGTGTGAAGTGGAGAGTGGAAAATTAAAGATGGGGAATTGCACGGAAGTGGCAACAAGTCAGGGGTTGGTTTTGTCAGGGTTATTCAATTAACTCCAAATATTTTATAACAGCTGTATGGCATTTTGGAATTTAATACTATATAATATAAAAATCAAATAAAAAAGAGGTGATTTTGGGGAATGAGGAAAAGTCAAAGGATGAGTTTATACTCTATACTAGTATTAGTAGTAACTCTCCCACTCTCTTCCACTACTTTGTGGTTGCACATGATGCTCTTGTATATCTTTTTTTTTTTGTCTTCTGTACGTGCGTGCGGCATGTTTCAATCACGTGATATACTATAAGAAGGAGAGCTTTAGATGCACATGCGAGGTGAGGTGATTCAAGTAGAGGATCTTGTGATAAGCCTTTAAGCTCTTGTTGCTATATTATATAAGGCTTTTAATAAAGAATATTCACATTGTGACAAGCTTTGGAAGCTCTTGATGCTCTATTTTAAGTGTTTTTTTTTGTCAAAGTGTGAGGTTATATTACATAACTTTTCTGTTGAGGCTTTTTAACCATATGATGATATTGCTAAAAGAGAGATTGATGATTCTCAGCCCATTAGCTTAAAAGTCCCCATTTAGTTGAAAGCCACAAACTTGGATCATTTGCTAATACTTAAAACTACAGAGATTAGAACAAGTGATTGATCAAAACCAGTTTATTTTATTACTGGAATCGGTAACTAAAGAGGTTCTTTCAATTAGTTACAACTTCCTAGCGTTTAATCAATAGAAATGACGATTCATGATCCAGAAATTGACAATAAAGATAGATGGAGATGAATATCTTCAGAGCAGACCCTTCAGCTGAAAACTGCGGATACAATCATCTAACATCTCGGGAAGTGACTTAAAGGATGTAAATCCTAGCTCATGTATCTTCCTTGTATCCATACTATGTGGACTATTGTCCCCTTCTTTGTTACTGCACCTGAAAGAAACAAAGAATCAATCAATATATAAAATGAGATCGACTATGAAATCTTGGTGAATCTAGTGATTGAGATGTACTTGTTCTCAAATGGGTAATTGGGATACTTGTTTCTTAGCAACTCAATGATCTCAGACCAGTGAGCAACCGAACTCGAACATACGATTCTCCCGGATGCTTTAGGCTCTTCCATGGCTAATACATGAGCAGCAACTACATCGTCTATGTGCACAAACCCGACCGTGAAATTCGGATACTCTCCAGCAAGACCTTTGACAATGGCGAGGATCATAAGAAGAGTACTTGTGGGTTTTGGTCCAAGCAATGGACCAACCACAAATGAAGGATTCACAACCACCAAGTTTAACCCTTTCTCTTCAGCTATCCTCCAAGCCTCTTTCTCTCCTTGAGTCTTTGCATATCCGTACCAAAGCTATGCATCAATTCAAGCACACACCATCAATAGAGTCCTTTAAGCATATTAGAGAGAAAAACGTTTTTAAAAACATGCCTTCTATCGGTAACACATTGATGACACTAATACAAACCACTAAGAGAGGAGAAATTTCAAGTAGATTAGAGAGAAATGCTTTCAATAACATGCACTCTACTAGATTTAGACTCTGGCAGTGACACATCGACGACACTAGTACAAACACTAGGCTACATATTCCGTTCTTTCTAATCAAAAATTTCAAGCAGACAAGAGAGGAGAAGTGTTTCTCACATTGAAGCGTTTGCAATAGTCAGGGTCGCTCCAATGCGACTCATTGAGCGGAGAGGCTTTCGTGGCATCGAAACGGTACCGGATCGAAGAGCAAGAAGATGTAAGAACAATCCTTTTCAGAGTGGTCTTGGACTTTGCACAAGAGTTCATCACATTGGTTGTTCCTTTTATGATTGGGTCAACCAATGTCTCTTGAATGTTGTGATCCTGTGGAACAAGAACAGGAGAAGCCGTGTGGAATACTCCATCGACGCCGTTCACCGCTTCGTCGAAGCTTCCTTCCACCGTTAGATCAGCTTGGAAAATCTTCAGCCTCTGTTTCGCTCCTTTTAATTCCCATAGAAAACCCACTTTCCCTTCATCCCCTTTTCAACACAAATCAAATCAAAACTCGAAAATTAGAAAAGAAAAAAAAATCGACAAGAGTTGGAATGTTAAGTTGGGAATCTAACGAGGGTCTCGGACAGTGGTTCGAACGGTGTGTCCGAGTTCGAGGAGTGATTTAACGATGTAAGAAGCGATGAAGCCAGTTCCTCCAGTTACCAAATACTCTGCCATCTCCGTCGTCTCTGCAACGAATTTGATTTTGAAATTGGCAGAGAGAAGGATTAGGTTTTAATAAAGTGATTCTTTGTTGAAGTAAAATGAGTGTTGGTGATTCACTCCATTCGTGCTCTCTCTCTCACCAATATTATCAAGAAGTGCTTCACACGTGACGTGGTTGGGCCTTTGGACCGATTCCTAAAGGCCAATTGGGCTTCGATACATGCAAAAGGTTTTTTGTTTTTTCTGCAGTCTGGAAGGTCCATATACACACACCCATGTCCCATGTGTTTTGCGATGATTAATGTAGGGTGGGCATCATTTTACTTAAATATTTGGTATCTGTCTGTACTTGTTTATTCTCTTCTTGTCCGTCACAAAATTTCAAGGTTCGAAAAGGCGCCAGGCGCTAAGCGGGCGGCCGGGCACTGATTTGCGCTTAAGCTGAAAAGCGGTGATTAATCAGCGATTAATTTTGAACATTTTTTTTTTTTAATTTTAAAGTTTATATGTATATAAGTTATAAGTTATGAATATATGAATCAAAACAAGTATGAAATAAGTTTTTTTGATTATCAAAGTAACAAAACATTAGGAAATTAAGTTCAAATTCACATCTAAATTCCAAAAACAAAAAAGAATTGCAAACATATGATGCAAAAAAATAGATTTGTCTTGATATTGAGAGACAAAAAAAAGTACAAGGAGAGAAAAATCTTCANACTCTAAATGAGACCTATATGCAAGATAAAACCATGATTATGCATGCAAATGACACAAAACCCTAAATGCAATGCATCCTAAAACATGCAATATATGAGTGTATCAACTAGCTGCTAAACGGCTAAACGGCCGCTTTTTAGAACATGGCAAAATTTAGATATTTGCATGTGCATCTCAAGTAACATGTACAATATTAAAAGATTGATTAATAATCAAATTTGTTGATTTTGTCAAGTCCATGTCCAATGTCCTAAGGCTCCATAAATATGATTTTTCGAGTTGAACATTACTTATATATTAGACAAATTTTGTCTAAACTTCCGATGTGAGACTTAGATTGATATTTCAACAAATTTAATTTTACCAATTGAATTTTAAGCGGGTATATGACGAGATAAGTAAACCATCAAGTATAACATTTTTAACCATATATATGCTTGAATTTGCAAGTATATATGCATTTAACAAGCCAAGTATCAATACACAATGGATTTTTAAGTAGCAAACTAGCAAGTACACCTATAATTTTGGGTATTTGTTTTCTGTCCATCCATAAATAATCAATTTAATATATAGTATGAAGATGAATTCTGAAAAATTTTATAATCATAAATAATTTGTTTTCTTAATCATCCTAATTATAGTTAGGGGACAAAAACTAGAAGTTTAGGTCAATCTTTCATCTAGTTTGTAGAATTGATAGAAAACAACAGATGATAGTGATGAGACTTATGGTCCAAATAGAAACAATGACATTGCTATCAAAACCAAAACCAAAATTAATAGAGATAGTTGGGAAGATGGTCTCCGTAATGATCAATCCTGTCAAATCTCACCCAATACTAATCCAAATAACACGTTCCTTCATTATTGCTAGTTAGCTATCTATACTTCTTCTTAAATGGAGCCAAAGACAAGTCACCGCTATTTTCAGTCCAATATTCTGAAAACTATTGAAGATTCGCAAATGAATTTTACGGGGTTGATAATTGTTTCAGTTCTATCAATATAAATAGACAGATTGAAGGAATTCAATAAAAAGCATCACAACACATCCACGCCAATATTCTATAAAATATCTTACAACTTATTCAACACACTTAATAATAATATTTTATAACTTTGTCAACACATAATAATACTTATTTCTAAGAGATCCGAAGGCATTTAGAGTTCATGAAAAACCTTGAAAACCCCTTTCATTGAAAGGCCAATTCCAAGAAATAGTTATAAATATTTGCGTACTGAATTGTACCTTTAAAAAATATTTGTGTCTACCAAAAGATCCGATAACCCGATATCCAAACACAAGAAACATAAATTCTATAAAGACTTCATCGAATTTTTTAACTAAAGAGGCCATCGAACTCCAAAGTCTAGATACAAACACCTTTTACACGTTAAACTTATAAAAAATTAAGAGAAAAATTACTTACTAAATCATTTAAACATTTTTTTGACTTGAGCATCCGAAGATTTTCGGAAGACATCTTACCGATATTTTAAGTGACGTCGAACGTATTTTTTTGTGGTATAAGTTTATTCATTCCCCGGTGGATGAAGCCCGACTTTCTGAAAAAACAAGGGTAACCATATGATGACAATATCAAAAACCTTGGACGAACAAAAGCTATTAAATTACAATATACCTTAAACACCATAAATTAGATTTGGGAGTATTTATATCTAACTAACACGCTTTACAAAAAACAAGTGTGAATCTTACACTCTTAAATTACCGGTCTCCAAGCGAACTATCCACAATGAGATATCCATGAAATCAGCAAAAAATGTTTGTCAAATTCAGACGTTCAAGAGTCCTTTGCTACAACTACATAGATGCTGGGTTACTTTTGTTTAGATTTTGATTGTGACAATTGAGAAAATAGGAATATTTAAAATGTGGCAAAGGACTAAACATGCATGGGTTGTTACCACGCATTAATATGATTGTTATCCGCCTCTCCTAAATTTTTTAAAGGAAATTTTGATGAGGCATCTGATATTTGTGATGTATGCTAAAAGCAAAATTATTAGAGATTAAATAGAGATTATTGGGTCATGGACTTCTATATATATAAAGAAAGCTTTTTTCTCTTCTCATGCTGCCACCTCAGCATCCTAAAAATTTAATACACATACTAAATACATATATTAATTATAAATTTGGTTTTAACATTATGAAAAGAATTTAAAAAGGTATTACACTATTACTCATATTCTAAATAAAACCAGAAAATAATAAACTTATATGAATATTGTTCTTTGAAATAATAACATGTTTAATAAATTTGGTTATCATAATATATTTCAACTTTTATAAATATTTAATTAGGTTAAGTTGTATCGCAAATATTATAAAAAAACTAAAATATCAAACAAATCCTAACAATTAAACAAATAAGTTAAATATGTAACTAAATTCATAAAGCAAAATATAGGTTGGCAAGTTTTACTTCTAATAAAGAGACAAATAAATAAAATTAAGGTATACTTAACATAATAATTACAATTATACATAACTATGAAAAAGAGAATAAGAGCCACCAAAATTAAGAAACATATTAAAAGTAAAATATCAAACAAGTCCTAACAATTAAACAAATAATTGTTAAATATGTAACTAAATTCAGAAAGCAAAATATAAGTTGGCAGCTTTTACATCTAATAAAAAGACAAATAAATAAAATTAAGGTATACTTAACATAATAATTGCAATTATACATAACTATGAAAAAGAGAGTAAGAGCCAAAAAAATTAAGAAACATATTAAAAGTATTTACACGAAAATATAAATTAAGTTTGAAAATTTAAGATCGTTGTGTTTGGTGATATTATTTTTAACAAAAAAAATAAAATAATGAATAAAAGCTTTGTATATGCAAAATATATATCATGTGATGTAAATATATTTCAATTCTCATAATAATTACCATCCATTAATACAATAATTTTTCCTAGAATTTGAAAACACATGTACTTAATAGAAGATAGATTATATTGAATTAATCTAAACAAATTTCAATTTAATAATTTACTTTTATCCGTTTATTTATATAGTTTAGAAAAACTATAGAATTTAGTGTTTATAAATTATGGATTATATTTTTTCTAAATAAAATCAAACAAATGTTGTGACTTCAAACAATCAGTTATATATGGAAATCATTTTCAACAAAAATAAAAGAAAAATAGATTTAGGAATCACAAACATATTGCACACATAAATAGGGTTAAAATTATACATGAAACACTCGAAAAATAACAACTTCACATGAAACAAAATAAAAAAATTATTATGCAACTTTAAAATGTAAATATCTTCCTTTTAAAAAACTCAACTAATTGCATAAAATTGATCACCAAAGAAAAAAAAAGGTAAAAATGTGTACCATCGAATAAATAAACACATAGATGATCATAAATTAAAAAAATAAAACAAATACACAGATCTTAAGCTGATAGAGATAATTAAATTAACTACGAGACCAAATAAAATAAAATACCATTAGATTAAAAAATTGTTTACCACGTCCGCGCGGATCACACCCTTTCTGATTGAAATTGAAAGTGAAATCTCACCGGCGATGGGGGAAGATATCGGAGAAGACGAGGGTTTTAGAGCAGTGGGTAATGTTTTTTACATGATAATCCTATTCACAAGAACTCTCTCTCTCTCTCTCTCTCTCTCTCTCTCTCTCTCTCTATCTCTCTCTAAATGTTTGAATCGACGCTCGACCCCATATTTCTTATATTTTTTCAAATCGGCCCATATTATCTCAAATGTTCTCATTAATCTATACATCTACGATGATTTTGATAGTAAATTAGTGATAGAAATTAAATCATTTTTCAAATAAAGTTAGATTCATTTTGTAGTCACCAACACTGGATCATCGAAGATGAATAATAGTAAATTCTGAACATTTTATTAGTATTCGGTTTTAGGTAAAAATAGATAAAAATACAGTGACTTATTTCGAAGTTTTTTTTTTTAAAGTTCGGAGAATTCTAAATTCACAAAACTAACTTTCCTTTTATTAGTATTCGAAGTAACTTTCGGAGTATACAAAACTAACCCTATTTCGAAGTATTTATTTTATTAGTATTCACTTGGGTTAAAAAAATATACAATTTCCTAAATTTTAAAATGACAAAACTGGACTTTTAAAAACCAACTAATTGAATAAATAGTCAACCAAAGAAAAAAAAATTCAAATTGTGGATCACTCATTAAACAAATACATAAATAAACATAAAATTAAGAAAACAAAACAAAACAAAACTTAAGAATAAACAATATACATTTCTTAAGCTAATAGAGACAAATCCATTAACAATCATACTAATAAAACTAAAATAATATTATACCAAATTTTTTAAAAACAAAATTGTGTTCACGTCAGCGCGTAGCGCGGATCACACACTAGTTAATATATAAAGAGTATGAGAAATATCCCATATTGAAAGTTGGAAAGAACCTTGAATAGTATATAAGGAATTGAATCAATTCACTCATAACCAATTAGTTTTGAGTTGGAAATCTATGAAACTTAACATGGTATCAGAGTCCGAATACACACTCCTGTAATCCAGTCCAGAGAAGTGATCCGATAGCCTGGACCCGAGGTTGATGGTTTGTCGAGATAATGGCTAGAAAAGCCATTATCTCGCCATTATCTCGAATGGGCGTATTAGGGATTAAGTAAAGATTATTAGACCATGAGTCTTAATCTCTAAGGAATCTGAGAAATATTTCACATTGGAAGTTGGGAAGGATTTTGAATAATATATAAGAGATTAGATCAATCCATTCATTGTCAATTGATTTTGCGTTGAAACCCCATAATCTTATAAAAAATTAAATTGTTTTGACGATGATTCACACTGATGAAGCTATTTTCGTGGTTATATGATTTATTTTTGTCATCTAATGGAATTAATTATATTAGTCGATAGAATAAACCATACGATTTAGGTTTTTTGTTTTTTTTTGTTTTTTGCATATCTACGCAATAAATTTGGTTCATTGGGTTGTAAGCGTTTCATGGTTTATAAGAGAAAAAAAGCATTTGTTTACTATGATTTTATCATGGGTTACAAGAAAATGATGAATGATGATCAAATATATTTGTTGCGGTTCTACCACCTCTAGCACATTTAGCACCCATATCACATCTTACATATTTTGTTTTTGTTAGTTCTGAATACCTTTATAGTTTTTTTTTATAATCCGGTAATCTGACCAAAACCCGACTAATCAAGAGATGGACAAGTTCGTTGAGTACAATCGCACAGGTTAAATATATCAACCGACTAAAAAAAAGGAAAGTTGTTCCAAACAAGAATCAAACTCAAGATGAGCAAATTACGTCTTGCCTTCAATTCCTTTATAGGCTGTCGTAAGATAGCAAACAAAAAAACAGCTTGTCAAGTGTATAAGGAGGATAACGAAAGAAGTTTTAACCTGAGATTAAGTGCAATAAACAACATTTCTCACATGCAGACTGACATTAGTATATAAAGTAAGGAAAACCATAAATACAAAAATTGCAAAATAGTTGAGAGTTGCAACTAATTATTACAATCTGAAATTTGAGGAACACGTAGAGAGATTGATTGATTTACACGCAGGTGTATTGAAGAATAAGTGTTGTTTACATTTATTTATATTTTGTTAGTTGGCAGGCAGGCAGCTGGTTGGTCTGAGTCTCCGTGCATTGCTTTTATAAACATCACATTATCTTTGTGCGGGGCCGTTGTATTATGTTCATATTGTAAGTGTACGTGGTTTCTGGTAATATACATATATATTAGGGTTGTCAACATATATAAATAAATAAAAATCATGAGGTGATAGTGAGGTGGTTCACATTCGTTGGAAAAGTCGTCCTGCTGGTCCAGGTTAAAGATCGACTCTCTGCGGGAGCAGAATTACCAACACAATTTTTTGGCTACGTGGGGTGTAACTGGGCGGCCTCATATCCCGTGGAAGATTAATTTGGGTCCGTTAGGACTTGAGATTACTTCCTAATCCGCAAGGAATAATAAAAAAAAAAACATATATAAATAAAGCTCATATAGTAAAACTTGTTGACATATACATTTTTTTTTAAAAAAAGGGTTGACATATACAGTTTTTTTTTAAAAAAGGGTTGACATATACAGTTGGTACTAATTACCACCATTTCGCCTAGATGATTGATCTGTTTTTGTGCACGGATTAAAAAATTATGAGATCATTTTCGAACCTGATCAATAGCTGATGATATATATATATAGTTTTAAAATTCTGTAAAAAAATAACATTTTCTCCAATTTGGCTCAGTTTATTTTTATAATTTAAGACATTTGCTATATAGTTAAGGTTTGAACTGATATTACAATTCTTTTTTGTCTTAATACGTGTAGCGACGAAATCTATATATATATATATATATATATATAAGGGTACTGATGCTCATGCAAACTTCTGACGGATTGGATAATATGAAGGTTATGCAAAATTAGGATTGAATTGTTATTCCAGCGAACTAAAATAATAATAATCTAAAACAGTGGATAAAGCAAGTTTGATGATAGAAACTTAGTTTTGAAAACATTACGAGCTCAAAGTTTTCTTTGCTCGTATTTAATGGTAGAAGAACTAGCCCTTTTTGAAAGATTTTTCGAATATTTTCTACAATTGTAACTGTTTATCTTATCTTTACCATGTTTTGTATTTCAATTATGCATCGAACACTCAGAGAAACGGACTCATTGGCAACGAGTTTCCGGTTTTTATGAATTATAACGGCATTTGAAGAGTAATATAAGTATGTTTGTCCAAAAAAAAAAAACAAGTTCGATGCTAATTGAATAAGACAGTTCACTTCTTTCTTACAAATGATTAGAGAAAAAAAACCAATGATGGGTATAGGTTAATGTAATTTCGATGAGAGTTTTCGCATTTAGGCCGAGCACAAAGTAATAGACTATATTGGAAAACCATATAAAAATCATTTTGTGATAGGAGGAGTAGAATAATTATCTTCATGTACATTTATTCTGAAAGGTGATGGAAGAACTGTATTATAGACTATGAAATCGGTGTGGCTTTAGCTATCAGGGCGGCGCTTCTCTATGCATCCTCTCAGAACTTTAGCACCTTGACTCTCTACTCAGATTCTCAAAGTCTGATTCGATTGATCAATTCTGGCTCATCGTGCTCGGAAATTCACGGAATTTTGGCCGATGTTTCTATCTTATCTTCTGATTTTGTTGCTATCCTCTTTAAGTTTATCCCCAGAGCAGCTAATGTTAGAGCTGACTCTCTTGCCAAACAGGCGCTTTGTAATCTTATGGCTTCGGTTTAAGTAATGAAAAAAAAAGAGTTGCACAAAAAAAAAGAAAAAAAAGAAATCGGTGTGGCTAATGAAATACAGACACATTTTATTCATATTTAATGATCACTATCGATGTGGCTCAAGTACTTATCAATATGGTGAACAGTTCTAAACGAAACTTCTTTATCGAAATTTGATGGCATTAATGATCTCACATGGGGCTATGAAATTCGTCGATGTTCACTATGGGGGCATTGTACGTAATTATTGTGCAGATAAGGTTTTTGATCTTAGTTTCTCTAGAGTTTTCTCAAATTTGGTTCTTTCGTATATATATACATGTACGATAAAAATGTAAAGATCTTGCATTGTTATTCAAGTATGGGATAAAATTTATGTTTGGCAAAAAGAATCATAGCAGAAAAAGATTTGGACTTTATTTGCGGTTTTGGTGGATCGTCTTTATACATGAAATCGTCGGATCTCGAGATTTGTCTGCTTTCAGATTCCAAGTCAAACATCGTAACTACTGTTTGATTTGCCTCATGTTTTCCGAAATATGGACCTCAAGATTTGTCTACTTGCACTTTCCAAGTCAAACATTGTAACTACTGTCTGATTTTTCCCTCGTGTGTTTCCACATTCAAACGACTATTGGGCCCAACTAGAGGAATTTCATAGTAAATTTTAAAAGATTAATTGGTATATTACCTTCGTATTTTTTAGTATATATTTTTTCCCTCTTAAATACATTTATTGTTCGTTTGGTTCAGTGAAATAATCTCATGTAACTTTTTTTTTTTTGACGTAATCTCATGTTACTTAATTTCAGTTTTGAGTTATTTTTATAGCAATGTTCATGTTTTTTAACAATAAAAAATTGTTCGTTTGCCCAAAACTAAATTGTTCATTTTTTTAATTATTAATTGATTTGTTCATATGAATTCGTATATTGAATGTGATTGGTAAATGTTATAGAACTTTTATGCAGATTTTAAAAAGTTCTTTACAATGAGTGTTTTGAATGACTTTCACTCGTGTTTTGAATTACAATAATGTTGTACAATCAATAATGTTTTGCCCCCCAAAAAAACGACTTTCACTAAAATTCAGCTTTGGCAAGCCTTAGTTTTTCATTTTGCAATTTGTTTGTTCTTTTTTGTATGTGCAAATTTTGTCGTTCACCTATGATCTTTTCTACTGAGTCCATAATGGTAGGATATATATATATCTAGGGAAATTCAGAGAAAAGTGATAGAACTTTGATAGTTATAAGACTATAATGTAGACGTCAAAACAAAAAAAAAGAAGACTATAATGTAAAATTGATGTAATACAAAAAAGGAACTAAAATCTAAAATTCACACTCTTAAATCTACAATGAATGCGCCAACCAATCAGACACATAATCATATTAGAATAATGCTTCATCTAAACATTGTAATTCCACGTACGCAATATCATCTATAATATTCCAGAAACGATACAAACATTTATAAATGAATACTTAATAACAATTATGTAGCTTAAATTAGTGAACTAGTTTAACCAACTTTCACATTTTATTCAGGGACATCCAATAAAAAAAATATCCGTGAAACAAATATTATGGATTCTTTTTTTAGACATGTAAAATTATATTAAGAAGACCGTATATATTGATTTAAATTGTATGGAAACGGAAGTGGGTATACAGAACCAACACATTTTAAAATGTGGAAGCAGATTTTTTAAAAATTAGGAAAAATAAACATTTTGGAAACATATATAATTAAGAAGTACCAAACATCAAACCATATTGAAAAAAAAAATTATTTAAAACAACAAAAAATTAATAAATAATTATTAATAAGTTAGTTAAAGATAAAGATTATAACGTCGAGGTCAAAGATTTCGATCTTCATCATCATTCTCATTTTTACGAGCTTCATTACACATGATTAATTGCAACCTGGAACTCTGTAACCGAGGTACTATATACATGGATTTTTATTTTTTATTTTATTCTTTGCGGATTCGGGAATAATTCCAGTCTTTAATGGGTCCAAACTAATCTTTTAAAAGATGTGAGACCGTCCAGTTACACCCATATGACCAAACAATTGTATTGATAATTCCGCTCCTGCGGAAATTCGATCTTTGATCTAGACCAGCAACGCGATTCTTCCGACGAGAAGGAACCACTCGTTACCACCACTTAGTTATATATACATGGACAGTTAAACCACAAATATTTATGTAACCATAATTTCTCTGATTTTTACGCTATCTGCCACGTATATGGGTAATAGGTCCAAACTCAGAAGTAACTTTACATGGGTACAATCAATTAGTACTTTTTTTGGTGTGTGTGTGTATAATAAACGTACATTTAAATCATGCGTAAGAAAAGATTAGTACTCCATTTGTGGAACTACACTAACTTAAGTGACAAAAGAAAGAGAGAATAATAATACTATATAGTTTTGAAAACAATATTTTCCTGGGATACATAAATAAATTAATGTAACAGTACTATTTTGCGCTGACCGGGCTACGTTCGATCATCAAATCGAAGTAGTTACCAAACACTTTGATCTCGATTGAAATCAAACGCTGACACGTTCTCTGCTGTTTTTATATATTTCTATCTCAACAACAAATTTCAACATTATGTGCAAGTATTTTATAAACACCAAAGGGGAACAGTCCTTATCATATGCTCCCATCACTTGCTTTTGTCTAGTTACAACTGGAAATCGAAGAGAAGTAAAACAATTTTTTTTCTTTTTCTCTTTAATAATAATAAAAATTTCAAAAAAAGAAAACAAAATTAAATAGAGAGCAAGGAGAGAGCGTTGGGTGACGATAGACTATTCATTAACTCCTCTCATCTACCCCTTCTCCTGTTTGCCTTTATATCCTTCACCTTCCCTCTCTCTTCTTCATTAAGAAACCTAATCACAAGAGTACTTGCACATATTTTTACATTGAAAACTCTGATCTCTCCGAAGATGCCTCAGGCACCGTTGCCAGAGTTCTCTAGCTCGGTGAAGCTCAAGTATGTGAAACTTGGCTATCAATACTTGGTCAATCACTTCTTGAGTCTTCTTTTGATCCCGATCATGGCAATCATCGCCGTTGAGCTTCTTCGGATGGGTCCAGAAGAGATCCTTAATGTTTGGAGCTCGCTTCATTTTGACCTAGTTCAGGTTCTATGTTCTTCCTTCTTTGTTATCTTCATCTCCACCGTTTACTTCATGTCCAAGCCACGTACCGTCTACCTCGTTGACTACTCTTGTTACAAACCGCCTGTCACGTGCCGTGTCCCCTTCTCAACTTTCATGGAACATTCTCGTTTGATCCTCAAGGACAAGCCTAAGAGCGTTGAGTTTCAAATGAGAATCCTTGAACGTTCTGGCCTCGGTGAAGAGACTTGTCTACCTCCGGCTATTCATTACATTCCTCCGACACCAACCATGGACGAGGCTAGAAGCGAGGCTCAGATGGTTATCTTCACGGCTATGGATGATCTCTTCAAGAAAACCGGTCTAATGCCTAAGGACATCGACATTCTCATCGTCAATTGCTCTCTCTTCTCTCCCACTCCATCGCTATCCGCTATGGTCATCAACAAATATAAGCTTAGGAGTAACATCAAAAGCTTCAATCTTTCGGGGATGGGCTGCAGCGCGGGCCTGATCTCAGTCGATCTGGCCCGCGATCTGCTTCAGGTCCATCCCAATTCGAATGCTATCATCGTCAGCACCGAGATCATAACGCCAAATTACTACAAGGGGAATGAGAGAGCCATGTTGCTCCCCAATTGCCTCTTCCGCATGGGCTCCGCGGCAATTCTCATGTCGAACCGTCGGTCTGACCGGTGGCGAGCCAAGTACAAGCTTTGCCACCTCGTCCGGACGCACCGTGGTGCTGATGACAAATCTTACTACTGTGTCTACGAGCAGGAAGATAAAGAAGGAAACATTGGCATCAATTTGTCCAAAGATCTCATGGCCATCGCCGGTGAAGCCCTTAAAGCTAACATCACCACAATAGGTAATAATAATAATAACACATATCATCTGCTTCGCATTAATACCCTAACAATAATGTCAAGCTGTCAACGGTGGAATATAAATTAAGGGGGTAGGCATTCAATTATATTGACTTGGTTTGGTTCGGTTCAGGTTTTAATTCGTTTATGTTTTAGATCAAATACTATATATAATTACGTCACTATATATATTTTTAGTACAAATAAATGTATTGTTTGGTATATGCCTCATTTCTATGAAAATTTAGCTTATACTATTCAGTTGCATGAAATTCAATTTGTTCGATATAAATTTATTTGGTTTTAAAATATAGTTTGGTTGGGTTTCGGTTGGGTTTTATAGAAGAATTTGATTGAACAAAAAAATAATTGTTTGGTTTTGAATGAACAGGTCCTTTGGTCCTACCGGCATCGGAGCAGCTACTCTTCCTCTCGTCCCTAATCGGACGTAAAATCTTCAACCCGAAATGGAAACCATACATTCCCGATTTCAAGCTAGCCTTCGAACACTTTTGCATCCACGCAGGAGGCAGAGCCGTAATCGACGAGCTACAGAAGAATTTGCTGCTATCAGGAGAACACGTGGAAGCATCGAGAATGACACTGCATCGTTTTGGTAACACATCATCGTCATCGTTGTGGTACGAGCTTAGCTATATCGAGTCTAAAGGGAGAATGAGGAGAGGAGATCGAGTTTGGCAAATCGCGTTTGGGAGTGGTTTCAAGTGTAACTCTGCTGTGTGGAAATGTAACCGTACGATTAAGACACCTAAGGATGGACCATGGTCCGATTGTATCGACCGATACCCTGTCTTTATCCCTGAAGTTGTCAAACTCTGAACCAAATCCCCTTCATGTTTATACGGTTTGGGTAATGGTTTGGTTTTGTGTACGGTTTAGGTTGATTTACTTCTTCGGGTTTGGGTTTTAAGGGGGGTTGGGAAAATGGAACTTAGAGAGAAGAAAAAGCAAAGCATAAATGTTTGTATTTATTTGCTCTGCATATACTTAAATCTCTTACTTTTCATTTGGAGTATTTTTTAGTTTCTCGTGCTGTAATTAATAACTTGTGGTGTATCAAATAAGAATATTTTCTTTTTATTTATTTATATATAATTAAAAAAGAAAGTTTTCTTGTTTTCATCGCTGTCGTCTATAATATTGCTTAATTAGTGTTTAATTACCCCATCTGATTTGGTTTTAATGTTGATTACAGTGGTTATAAAGATAAGGAATCAGAACACAAACTTAATACGGATTGTATGCAGAGAAATTTTGTTGAGGTATTTAGACTCATGTTTTGACCATTTTATTTAAGGCAATTACTTTTGTCTTTTACTTTTTTGCGCCAATTGACTCTCTCTCTCTCTCTCTCTCTATTCGTCACGATCTTGTTTTTCTTAAAGATGTCACGAAATTATATAACATACTGTATTTGGCGATTTTGTGTGTTTACTATGTCGTTTGTACGAATGTAAGAAAATTAAGGAAACACGCACGGTTATAGAGACCAACAAATCTTGTCACTATTTGAATATCATGTGATGTGCAGCATGTGCCTAACCACATAGAAGTTCTAAGAATCTTATTTAAACCATAACAAGGAATACCATGGTATAGGTTGTCACGAAATAACCAAGAGTGGAGTGGTTGCCTCTCGTTAGAAGAGTTACCATGTTGGTCCAAGTCTCATGCCTCTCGAAAAATTAGTCTGAACTCGTTAAAGACTTGAGATTACTCTCGAATCTGCAAGAAAAAAAAAATGTTGTCACAAAATTTAGAAAGAATAATATAGCCATAACTAACAAGCTCAAGACTGGAGATAAGTCAAGAGGGAAAAGTTGTTATGAATTGTATAATCTTCTCATTGATTAAACTGAACAGTAAATGTTTTCACTTATATACAAACTATGATCTATGCTAATATAAGCTTAGATGTGTGCAGCATATGCTAACATAAACCGAGAGTAAATCTCTCATGATACACCCCCGCAAGCCTTCAATCTGGACATGGAGGATTGAAAAGGCTTGACATTGACATACGACCAAAAAGAGCATTATAAGGACTTGGATGTAGTGGCTTGGTCAATATATCTGCGAGCTGATTGTCACTGGTCACATGAATGGCTGTAAGAGAGCCAGCCTTGATTTGGTTCCTAACTGTGTGACAATCAATCTCTATGTGCTTTGTGCGCTCGTGAAATACAGGATTAGAGGCAATGTGAATTGCTGATTTGTTGTCACAGAAAAGTTTAGTTGTAGTAAGGACCTGGACTTTGAAGTCTAGTAGCAGTTGATGTAACCAGATGATCTCCCGAGTGACATCTGCTAAACTTCTGTATTCAGCCTCTGTGCTACTTCGACTGATAACTTTCTGCTTCTGTGATCTCCAATATATAAGAGATGTGCCAAGGTAAACACAGAATCCAGTGGTGGATTTCCGAGAATCAGGGCAAGATGCCCAATCAGCATCAGCAAATTCATTAAGGCAAATGTCCGTATCAGCAGAGTAGAACAATCCAAGACCTGGATTACCTTTCAGATACTTTAGGATTCTGTGAGCTGCATGTAGATGCACATCAGTTGGTGATTGAAGAAATTGACTGAGTTTGTGAACAACATAAGTAATATCTGGCTTGGTGATGGTCAGATATAGCAACCGTCCAATCAACTCTCTGTATGGTGTAGCAGAATCCAGAGGAGTGCCAGTATCTTTGCTTAAATGAACATAAGGATCCATAGGAACGGAGCTTGGCTTGCAAGCAAAAAGACCAGCATCTTGTAGGATGTCTAATGTATATTTTCTCTGGCAAACATATATGCCTTTGGAAGATCTTGCAATTTCCAGCCCAAGGAAGAATCGCATAGGACCAAGATCCTTGATCTTGAAAGCAGCTGAAAGAACAGTCTTCAGAGATGTCAAATCCTCTGCATTATTGCTCGCAATTTCAATATCATCTACATATACCAGCACAACAAGAGAACTAGTAGGAGTTTCTTTGACAAACAATGAAGCATCTGCATCAGATTGAGTGAAACCCACCTTAATTAGGACAGAAGTAAAAGTCAGATTCCACTGACGAGAGGCTTGCTTCAAACCGTATAAGCTCTTGCGGAGACGACAAACTGCATTGGGAGGCAGGAGCTCAGAGTTACCTGGAGTGTAACCTTGTGGAAGACTCATATAGATCTCCTCATCAAGCTCACTATGCAAGAATGCATTAGAGACATCCATCTGTGTCAATTGCCATCCTTTGGCAGCAGCTAAACTCAACATCAATTTGACACTGGTTAGTTTAGCAACAGGGGAAAAAGTTTCATTGAAATCCACACCTTCTTGTTGTGTGAATCCCTTTGCTACCAAGCGTGCTTTATATCTCTCTATGGTTCCATCAGAATTGTATTTGATGGTAAAAACCCATTTGCAGCCAACAATGTTCTTCCCTGGAGGTAGAGAGGTCACATCCCATGTCTTGTTAAGCTCCATAGCACTTAGTTCTTCATTCACAGCCCCTTTCCATTTATCAGAAGCCATGGCTTGTTTGAAAGTTTTGGGCTCCGTTTCCAGAGAGTAAGAAGGCAGAAAACCATAAAATGGTGGAGAAAGATTTTGGTATGAAAGTACAGAAGATATAGGATATGGAGTGGTATGAGAAGGAGATGGAAGAGATAAGTGGGATTGAAGAAGAGCACAATGAAAATCAGATAAGTAACTAGGGGTTTTAGTCTGTCGTTTTGGTCTTGCAATAGGAAGAGAAATCAAATTATCATTAGTGACAACTGTTTCATTTGAAGACTGGACTATGCTATCAGGTGGATGAGATGATGATGATGCATGAATGTCAGGAGGTACAGTGGGAACATGAATGGAATTATTAACGAGATCAGTCAAATCAGGTGTAGACATTGGCAAAATAGTATGAGCAAAAAAATCAGGAATGTGTGAGTTGGTATCCTTAAAAGGAAACACATGTTCTTGAAAGATGACATTCCTAGAAATTGAAATTGAATGATTGTCTAAGTCTAGGACTTTATAGCCCTTGTAGCCGGAAGGGTAACCTAAAAAGGCACAAGGTCTAGCTCTAGGAGAAAACTTTGTTCTATCTTTTTGAAGTGTACTAACATAGCAAAGAGAACCAAAATTTCTTAGTAATGTGTAATCAGGAGGTTTCTTAAGCATCATTTCAAATGGACTAAGGTTATTCAAAAGAGGTGATGGAGTCCTATTAATAAGAAAGATAGCAGTTAACACACAATCACTCCAATATGCTAAGGGGATGTTAGATTGAAATAAAAGAGCACGAGCCACATTAAGCAAGTGTTGGTGTTTTCTTTCAACCACAGAATTCTGTTGAGGTGTGTATGCACAAGAGAAATAGTGAATCATTCCATGTTCTTTAACCAATTCAATAAATCCAAGTTCTAGTGCATTATCAGTCCGGATAGATTTAACAGTACCATGAAATTGAGTGGAAATATGTTTAAGAAAAGAAGGAAAAATGTGGAAAACATCACTTTTATTCTTTAGCATATAGACCCAAGTAACACGGGTACAATCATCAACTATGGTGAGAAAGTATCTATATCCTTCAACAGACTCAATGGAAAAAGGACCACAAATGTCTAAATGTAACAAATCAAATGGACTTGAAGACATGTGATTATTAAAAGAAAAAGACAGACGCTTCTGTTTTGCTAATGGACAAACAGAACAATGACTATGAGATGACAAACTAGACTTAGAAATAGAAAGAGTGTCAGATAAGACCTGTAACTTGGCAGAAGACGGATGTCCGAGGCGTTGATGCCAAAGATTCCCATCAACTGACAAGGATCCACAGAATGCAGCAGAGACATCATGTAGAGAGTCATCAGAAACATCAAGAATGTAAAGATTATTGATCATATCACCCTTCCCAATCATCAAGTGATGTGAAAGTTTCTGAATAAAGCATGAATTGGGATAAAAATGAGCAGAGCAATTATTGTCACGTAAGAGACTACTCACACTAAGCAAGTTAAAATGAAATGAGGGAACATGCAGGACATCATATAGGACCAATGAATCAAATATTTGAATAGTACCAGTATGAGTGATAGGAAGCTTAGTACCATTCGGCAAAGAAACTGTTATTCCTGATGCTAAAAAAATTTCTTTAAACATTGCAAGATCAGAACAGACGTGACTAGTAGCCCCACTATCGATTATCCAAGATCCAGTAGGAAGAGAAGAATAGAGTGTGGAGAGGCACTGATGTTGAAAAGTGAAAGTAAAATTTTCATATCTAAGATTTGTGGAAAGAAGAGGAAAGTTACCAGAAGAAGATTGACTTGCCATGACACCAGATTCAGTAATGGCATTACAAGGAGCTGTAGAAGAAGGAGCATTATTCTCTGGAATCTGAACATGTTGATTCAACTGTTGAATGAGAGACTGAATCTGAGCTGTAGTAAATTGATTCATATGCAGATTAGGAGTATTCTGAGCAGGTGGAG
Source organism: Eutrema yunnanense (assembly GCA_002933935.1). Classification (NCBI taxonomy): domain Eukaryota; kingdom Viridiplantae; phylum Streptophyta; class Magnoliopsida; order Brassicales; family Brassicaceae; genus Eutrema; species Eutrema yunnanense. The sequence goes on from PKML01051285.1 coordinate 44,784, forward strand.
GCATATATGTGGTTGAGCCACCAGAAGATACTCCAGTAAAGATGTTGGCAACAGCTCTCTGTTGTGGACCAGAATTAAAATTCTGCTGCGGTGGTCTTGGAGTGTATGAATTTTGACCTCGAGGAACAAAAGGTGGTTTATGAGGATTGTTTCCTGAAGTTGGAGCTTTGTATCCAGGAGGATATCCATGGACTTGATAGCACTTGTGAACCGTATGTCCTAACTGTCCACATTAGGTACATAGAGGACGGTTCCCTATTGGTCTGTATGTATTGTAAGCTGCGGCAAATTCATTCTGATCAGATAGAACTGATTCATTTCCATAGTAAGAACCCGTCGTCTGGAAAGCAACATTCTCAGACTTGATTACATGTTTGACTATCCTTTGTCTTTCATCTTGAGCCACAATATTGAAAGCTTCTTCAATATCTAGAATAGGTTTGAGCATCAGAATGTGACGCCGTGTAGACTCATAAGATTCATTTAACCCCATCAAGAATTTAGTGACTCTTCCTCGTTGCTGCAACGTTTCCTAAAGAACTGCAGCATTACATTCACATTGGCCGCATGTGCAAACTGGTAACTCTATGTAGTTCTTTTATTCTTCCCATAATGTGATCAATTCTGTGTAATAAGCACTCACATCCATCGAGCCTTGTTGGATGGTGCTCAATCTCATAGACTCTACGAGCATCATCCTGTTTAAATCTAGACATCAAGTTTTTCCAGATTCCCTCAGCCGTAGACATGTATAGCAAACTCTGTCCTATTTTCTTAGATACTGAGTTCATTAACCAAGTTGCTACCATATCATTGCAGCGTGACCAAGAACCATCATCCCTATGATTATCTAAGGGTTTCGGAATCGTACCATCGATAAATCCCAATTTGTTGCGAACATTCAGCGCCATACGCATGGAGCGTCTCCAAGAGTGAAAATCAGCACCGGAAGATAATCGATCTGCTACAAGCTGTAATCCAGCATGATCCGTGCTGTGTAAGAAGTAAGGATTATCATAATGATCTGTGACATGCGTATTAGATGGATTCACCATCGGAGATTGAAATCGAGTGACGAAATCAAGAATTTGATGTTAATTTCACCAAAGAAACAAGAGATTTCGGGCTTAAGAACACCGAAATTCGAAGAAATTGTGTCGCGATGTTGAGAAATCGGAGAACGAACACAATCAGGTCAATGAAAGAAGAAAAATGGAAATCGATTCGATGAAAATATAATGAGAAGAGATTGATGAATGAGAAAAACTGCGGAAATCAAATGAATGAGAATCAAATCCGAAAAAGATACACTCATGATTTTCGATCGTGTTGCTCTGATACCATAACAAGCTCAAGAATGGAGACGAGTCAAGAGGGAAAAGTTGTTATGAATTGTATAATCTTCTCATTGATAAAACTGAACACTAAAGGTTTTCACTTATATACAAACTATGATCTATGCTAATATAAGCTTAGATGTGTGCAGCTTATGCTAACATAAACCGAGAGTAAATCTCTCATGATAATAACAAAGAATACTACACTTCGAAAAAGGTATATAGCGTTGATTTTATTGTGTCAGCCAAATAACTAACGGTAGTAAGAGTTACTTAACAATGAGTGATATTTGACATTAATTATAAGAAACAGTTTATTACTCCAACCCCTGCAAAATCACGGGGAAAATATAATACTTTTCTATTTTAGTATTTTAGTTAATGAAACAATATATTTAGTGTTAAGAATTGCAGTAATATATATATACATAGAATTACTACTAAGATCATGGCCATTATTGTTGTAGCAGTGATTGATATATATGCCTTATGAAAAAAGACAAATATGCTCTGATTTTCAGTTATAATTTGGTTGTGTTTAATGGGTGTTGTCAAATTCTTCTCTCACCCCATCAAGTAAATTAAGGAGGGTAAAAAAAATATTTCGTTTATTTGAGGTTGATGATCTATATAAAATATCAAAACAACGCAAATTTCATAGCAACGAAAAATAAACATATAATTTGACAAAAAGATATATTTCATAACCCGCCAAATGAATATATAACTTGACTAAAACTTAAAAGACGAAAATGTACCAATTTTAGTGTTTAGAAAATTTACTAAATTTTTTTTCCGATTATATTATTAATGCAACCTATATATATATATATATATATATAAGGAATTTGAAACTGATAGTAAACATTTAGTAGAACATTGCATTTCGTTGATTTAAATCAAGTATTAAATAAGTGAACAAATTTTATTTTCCACCCGCCCGACGGGCTAAACTCTAGTATCAGTTACAGAGCCTGAAATTCCAGCTTATAGTTAGCTTAAAACGTCCGAAATACTTCAATAAAGATTTGACCTTCGAGCCAACACAACAACATATGGCTTTACATGTTTTTGTTATCCATTTTTCAACATGTAACAAAAATACTTAATTAAAATCAACCGCCTTCTTCCCACTAACTGTGTCACTAATGAGTAATCACATTCTTCTTCGTCTAATGGTCAAACGGTTAAAAAGTTTTTACAGGAAGTCTGACTCCCAGAAAATACAGGATATGCAAATTAATGAAGGTAAAACTTATTGGAGAATTCAGAGTGTTGCAGATATAGTCGTGCGCTGTGATCTCATGTGTTGTGAGGAAAACTGTTTATTATGGGTGTAATGCAGGTAAAATCGTCCGTCGTGAAAAGTGTTGCGGAAAGATATGCGTCGTAGAAACGTTGTTCCTGGAATTCTTCATCATAATCACAAATCATGTAAGTAGTTGAATTTGATCGATTAATGATCATTTGTAATGATCATTTGTAATAGGATTACATCAATTATTTTTGATGATGATATAACAATATTAAAAAAATAGTAATTACATAATTAGCATAATCAAAATCGTTAGTGGATAAAAGGTAATAAAGATTTAAGTAGAAGTCCGAGACCTTAAGATAAAAGAGTAATCACATATATTTACTATAGTTACAGCAAAAATATAAATAGAGAATGTAACATGTATGATGCCAACTAAATGTTTTATTTAACCCATATATATTTTATCAAACTATTAAGAGTCAACTATTAAACTATATGAAGGATATATCAACATATATACATGATTTCCTAGATATATAGAGTAAAAGTTTAAGGTTTAATAATTTCTTATTTAATTTAATCAATAATCAGACACAGAAGTTTTAGTTCGTACAAATGCTAAAAACAATAGAAACATCATTTTCCAAGTAAACGAATAAAGTCCGGAGTTGTGTATGTTATCCATCGATCCTCTTATCTTCTCAACAAAAGGTTGATGCCTTTGTTTTTGAAGTTTTCTGCATATTGATGTGGTCCAGCACAAACTGTAATCACATTGAAGGTTGATGCCTTTGTTTTTGAAGTTTTCTGCATATTGAAGTTCTCCCACTAACTGTGTTATTAATGGGAAATCACATTCATCTTCGTCTAATGGTCAAACGGTTAACAAGTTTTTACACGAAGTCTGACTCCCAGAAAATACAGGATATGCAGATTAATAAATGTAAAATTTATTGGAGATTTCAGAGTGTTGCAGGTATAGTCATTCACCGTAATCTCATGTGTTGTGAGGAAAACTGTTTATCATGGATGTAATGCAGGTAAAATCGTCCGTCGTGGAAAGTGTTGCGGAAAGATTTGCACCGTAGAAACGTTGTTCTTGGAATTCTTCATCATAATCACAAATCATGCAAGTAGTTAAATTTGATCGATTAATGATCATTTGTAATATGATTACATATGATTACATCAATTATCTTTAATGATGATATAACAATATTAAAAAAAATAGTAATCACATAAATAGCATAATCAAAATCGTTAGTGGATAAAAGACAATAAAGGTTCAAGTAGAAGTCCTAGACCTTAAGATAAAAGAGTAATCACAGATATTTACTATAGTTACAGCAAAAATATAAATAGAGAATGTAACATATATGATGCCAACTCAATGTTTTATTTAACCCATATATATTTTGTCAAACTATTAAGAGTCAACTATTAAACTATATGAAGGATATATCAACATATATACATGATTTCCTAGATATATAGGGTAAAAATTTAAGGTTTAATGATTTCTTATCTAATTTAATCAATAATCAGACACAGAAGTTTTAGTTCGTACTTTGATAAAGGACTTTTGTCAATTCCTCTATGCTTATCGTTATAGCATAAGAGATGTCAAATCCAGAGGGATTAGATTAAGCCACTAAGAATACACGAAACTCCTAAATCTAAGCTAAACAAAGAAGGTTTTACTAGTTCTCTAAGGAAATCGAATGCCTTAATGCTCAATTCTATCAAATGACTAACNATGTTTATTGAAAGATAAGAGATAAGATTAAACACAAAAAACTCTCTCTCTCTAAACTCTCTAATCTCATTCTTATCTATTTCTCTCTTGTTCTTCAATCTGTTCTAAGATCTGATCACTCAAATCTACTTTTACTCTCTAAAATCTACAGAATAAAGCCAGGAGCTGTATATGTTATCCATCGATCCTCTTATCTTCTCAACAAAAGGTTGATGCCTTTGTTTTTGAAGTTTTCTGCATATTGCATGTGGTCCAGCACAAACCATATATAGTTGATAGTTATCCATTGGATCTTTTATTTTTCTTTTAACCCAATCTTCTCAAAAATACTAATACTATTTCGTTGTCTCTAAAATTATAAGATGAACGTATTGAATTGAACATAAAGATGTAAATATGTCAACACCATAATTAAATGTCATAGTGATTACTCTTGACTTATATCAACACAAATAATCAAAACCTCGTTTTCTACAAAATCACGAGAATAAGTCCATACTATCCGACTTTTTCCATGGAAAATAACGCATAACCAAATTTAAAAAGGTAACAAAATCCAAATATAAGGAGTGATTGGGCAACGAAAACGACAGGTGGACCATAAAGATATCCATCTGATTAAGAAGCTGACCAATCGAAACACTAAGAAGAGGATCATTTTGAAGAACTCAACCAATCAGAAACCAGATAAGACCTCCTCATTGCCCTCATGGGTAGCATAAACAACCAAAAAGTGCATCAAAATTTAACTTTAATCACACTCCCAATTTATTTATTTTAAGAAAAAAGTTCACATCGTGTGGGACATGTATAAGACTACAACACCTCTAAACTTAACCCCTCATTGCCTCATAAAAACAAAATGTAGTCTCCCTTTTTATAGCCACTTATAGAAAACTGAAACCTTTGAAGAGAGAACTCAAAGTTCGATAAACATTCTTTTTGCAACTTAGACGGCAACTAGTTTTTACTCAAAGTAAAGGTTTCTTCTCGTTCATGGTGATAAGTATAAAGTTAATAACATGATAAAAAGTTTGGCTAATGCGGTTGGAGGAAAGACGGCAAGGGCATGTGACAGCTGCGTGAAGAGGCGGGCGCGTTGGTATTGCGCAGCGGACGATGCTTTCCTTTGCCATTCTTGTGACGGTTCGGTCCACTCAGCGAACCCTCTTGCCCGTAGGCACGAGAGGGTTCGCTTGAAATCGGCTAGTGCCGGAAAGCATCGCCACGCCTCCTCCTCACCACCTCACCGAGCCACGTGGCATCATGGCTTTACACGTAAAGCTCGGACTCCACGTGGAGGCAAGAAGAGCCACACGATTGTTTTTCATGATCTTGTGCCGGTGATGAGCTCAGAGGATCAGAGCTACGAGGTGGAAGATCAGCTCATCTTTCAGGTGCCTGTGTTGAACCCGATGGTTGATGAGGAGCAATGCCTTAACGAATCCGTGGAGACAAAGATCGAGTTTCCGATGATGCCCGTATGTTTCAAGAGCAGCGATGAAGAAGATGAAAACGCTGAGAGTTGTCTGAATGGTTTGTTCCCGACCGACATGGAACTCGCTCAATTCACATCTGACGTGGAGACTCTCCTCGGTGGAGGGATAGAGCGAGAATTTCATGCTATGGAAGAGCTAGGGCTAGCTGAGATGTTAAAGATTGAAAATGAGGAGGAAGAAGTTGCGACAAGAGAAGCGTGCGATCTAGATGACGCTGATGATGAGACTTCTCCATTTGAAATAAGCTTTGATTATGAATACTCACACAAGACGGCATTCGAAGAAGAATTAGTAATTAAGAATATGATGGGCGTGGGAGTGAATGAAATGAGTGGTATGATTAAGGAAGAGAAGAAGGAGAAGGTTCCTATGCTTAGATTGGACTATCAAGCGGTGATTTCCACTTGGGGTGGCCAAGGAACCCCATGGACCGTCTTCGAGCCACCTGAAATAGACCTCGACATGCTCGGTTGCTCACCCAATTCCACGGTATGTCTACCATCCCTTGCATTGTTTCTATCCATTATTCAATATATTCTTTACACAATCGGATAGTTTATATATGGTCCAAAACTCATATCAATCCCAAAACATATAAAAAGCCAGATTTTATTTTTCAATAATCAATATTGATATAAAGAAAGCATTGTCACTAATTAACAAAACTTCTTTGTGTAATGAATATTTAGGGTGAAACTAGAGGAGAGGCTCATCATCACAACCACTTTCACGGCCTAAGGTTACACATGGGAGAGGCTGGGGGTGGAGGAAGAGAAGCTAGGGTTTCAAGATACCGAGAGAAAAGGAGGACAAGGTTGTTCTCTAAGAAGATAAGGTACGAGGTACGTAAACTGAATGCAGAGAAAAGGCCACGAATGAAAGGAAGGTTCGTGAAGAGATCTTCAATTGCTGCTGCTCACTAAGAAGATTTTAATTAATGCTCTCTTATTACTTCTTTGTTGCTAAATTTTGGTGATTGTTAGCTTTCTTTTTCTGCAATGTTAGAAAGTTTTGCACGTTTTGTGAGCTACGTATGTAAATATAGATATATATCACCAAAAGTTTGACTATCTTGTAAGGACTTATTTATAGCTAGAGTTTGCACTACAAGAAAACAAAGCTATTTTCGGCGGAAATTCTGACGGCAATAATTCCGTCGGAAATTTCTGACGGATTTTCGACGGGATTTGGACGAACGTATTATCCGTCGGAAAACATTACCCGTCGGACATTTCCGACGGATTTCCGACAAATGATGATGTTGCCGACATATTGGCGATGGGTTTCCGACGATGGCTATCCGTCGGATAACTTCCGACGGATTTCCGACGGATTTCTGACAAATGCATATGTTGCCGACATCGTTACCGACGAATTTCCGACGACGGCCATTCGTCGGACAATTTTCGACAGATTTTCGACAAATTCTGATGTTGCCGACATCGATAATATCTTTTGAAATCCGTCGGAAATCCGTCGGAAAACGCGCACAATTTCCTTATAAAAACGTATCCACCATTTTGTTGGAACTAATTTTTTGTCAAAGCTCGAGGGCTTGATAAAATTGTGTTAGTGTGAAAAGAAACGAGTTAAGCTCTTTCTAATGAAATGTTTTCATTGACCGATAAATATTTTCTCGTGTATATACTTGGTATGGTTGTGTCATTAAGTTAAAAAATGAACAATATGAGAGAAGAAAAGACCACACGCGTATCGACCGCATCTTGGGCCTTGTTGGGCTCGTGGACTTTTTTGAGGTATCGATCGATACTCAACAGGCCGACTTAAAAAATCGCAGCCGCTGGAATATTCTAGAAATATTCCATATCTGTCAGGGAAAACCCCTAGCCTCTCTCCTATATATACAATACGATTTTCACCTTAAAAATCATCCTCTGATACACAAAAAAACACATCCGAAAAGTTCTAGCAAGAGTTCTCTCAATTCCCTACTGCATAGAGTAAGTTTATATTCGAGAGTATCGTAGTATAATGTTCAATAGATCTGATATCAAGTGTAGATGATACAGATTACTTTGGTTGTATCCTGGGACTCATGGATCTATAAAAAACCCGTCGCACTACGGGAGATTTTTAGAGTTAAGGAAAGAGATTCATCTCGCCTCCTTAGATTTATTTTATTGCTTTATCGTTTATGAATCGTCTGTTCCTTACTGTTTATTTATCTATAATCGTGATTAAATCTTTCCTGTCTATTGTGCGAAATTTTGGTCCTACACCTTTCATATACAAAAAAAAAACTCCCTTATTTAATTCCTTAGGAAAATGTCTTCTTCAGATCCTTATAATTATTTTCGATCATGGATAGACAAGCCTCATCAAATTCCAAACACGGGCCTAGTTACGGAAGAATTCAGAGAAGGTCTGTAGGAATTCATGGCATTTGCGGGTAATCATAAGAAAGCAAAAAAACCCGCAATGGAAGTAGAAAATACTGTAGGTCATGTTCAGATNTCGTCTGTTCCTTACTGTTTATTTATCTATAATCGTGATTAAATATTTCCTGTCTATTGTGCGAAATTTTGGTCCTACACCTTTCATATACAAAAAAAAACTCCCTTATTTAATTCCTTAGGAAAATGTCTTCTTCAAATCCTTATAATTATTTTCGATCATGGATAGACAAGCCTCATCAAATTCCAAACACGGGCCTAGTTACGGAAGAATTCAGAGAAGGTCTGTAGGAATTCATGGCATTTGCGGGTAATCATAAAAAAGCAAAAAAACCCGCAATGGAAGTAGAAAATACTGTAGGTCATGTTCAGATGGTGAATGATGCATTTCGTGAAAGTATATCATCGGTTGCTGAGTATGGAGATAGAGGAGAAGAACCTAACTTAGAATCTTGGAGATTCTTTGATATGCTAGACGCTGCTAAACATCCGTTATATGATGGGTGTAGAGGTGGACATTCCCCCTTTATCAACTGAAACTAGGATGATGGGTATAAAGACGGATTTCAATTTGAGTGAGGAGTGTGTGGATGCAATCGCTGATTTTGTGAAAGACATTTTGCCAGAAGATAATCTTGCACTGGCATCATTTTATGAGATACAGAAACTTGTTCAAGGTCTAGGATTCCCGTATAAGATGATAGATGTATGCATCGACAACTGTATGCTATACTGGAGAGAGGACGCAGACCGTTTGTCATGCCGTTTTTGTCGCAAACCTCAGTATAAAGAAACATGTTCAAGAGTGTCAGTGCCATATAAACGGATGTGGTATTTGCCGTTAACAGAGAGATGGAAGAGGTTATATCAGTCAGAGCGCACAACAGGATCAATGAGATGGCATGCAGAGCATACAACGGATGGAAAAATCACCCATCCGTCAGACGCAGGAGCATGGAAACATTTTCAATCTACGTATCCCAGCTTTGCGTATGAGGTGAGGAATGTATACCTTGGATTATGTACCGATGGTTTCAACCCTTTTGGGAAGCACAGCATGCAATATTCTTTGTGGCCAGTGATTGTAACACCTTAAAACTTGCCGCCATCTTTGTGCATGCGAAGGGAGTTCTTGTTCCTTAGCATTCTCGTTCCTGAACCAGAGCATCCGAAGAGATCACTTGATGTGTTTTTGTAGCCATTGATTTATGAGCTGCGAATGTTATGGGACCAAGGTGTTGAGGCGTTTGATGTTTCTTGTCACCAGAATTTCATCATGCGGTCGGTACTTATGTGGACCATTAGCGATTTTCCAGCATATGGCATGTTATCAGGATGGACAACGCACGGAAGGTTATCGTGCACGTACTGTCAAGATAACACTGATGTGTTCCAATTGAAGCACGGACGCAAAACCTTTTGGTTTGACTGTCATAGGCGATTCCTACCTAGCGATCATCCTTATCGTCGTAGCACTACATTGTTTAGGAAGAACCGTAAAGTATTTGATGGTCCACCTCCTGAGTTAGATGGAGAGTATTTGTTGACTCAGTTCAGAGATTTTGGTGCAGACAGAACCGTTGATTGTGGTGGTAAGGGGCATCATCCAGTTGATGGTTGTGGCAACGTACATAATTGGCACAAGAGGAGTATTTTCTGGGATTTGCCTTATTGGAAGGACCATCTTTTAAGACATAATCTAGATGTAATGCACATTGAGAAGAATTTTTTCGACAACATTATGAACACCGTTCTCAATGTCCAAGGGAAGACAAATGACAATCTGAAGTCTAGATTGGACTTGCCAGATATTTGTTCTCTCGAAGAGCACTACATGTGATAGGGAGCGGGAAGCCTTCGGTCCCGGCTTTTCGTTTGGATGAACCTTCAAAGGCCGCATTTTTTTACTGGATTACCGAAAGTGTGAAATTCCCGGACGGATATGCATCTAACCTTCGGAACTGCGTTGATCATGGAGAAGGGAAGTTTACTGGGATGAAGAGTCATGATTGCCATGTGGTGATGCAGCGCCTACTTCCATTTGCCTTTGGATGTCTTCTACCACGTAATGTCCACGAAGCAATTGCAGGTACAATCATTAAATTTATTTGTTAATACTTTACATAATATATACTTTAGTATTTATTTATTCATTTTTATCCATATTATGCAGGGATTGNGGAAGCCTTCGGTCCCGGCTTTTCGTTTGGATGAACCTTCAAAGGCCGCATTTTTTTACTGGATTACCGAAAGTGTGAAATTCCCGGACGGATATGCATCTAACCTTCGGAACTGCGTTGATCATGGAGAATGGAAGTTTACTGGGATGAAGAGTCATGATTGCCATGTGGTGATGCAGCGCCTACTTCCATTTGCCTTTGGATGTCTTCTACCACGTAATGTCCACGAAGCAATTGCAGGTACAATCATTAAATTTATTTGTTAATACTTTACATAATATATACTTTAGTATTTATTTATTCATTTTTATCCATATTATGCAGGGATTGGTGCCTTTTTTCGAGATATAGGTTCGCACTCTCTTACATCAGACGGTATCCGCAATCTTGCGGATAATATACCTGTAATCCTTTACAATTTGGAGAAGATATTTTCGCCTTCCTTCTTTGATGTTATGGAACATCTAACCATTCATCTCCCTCGAGAAGCAGAGTTAGGGGGCCCGGTTCAGTACCGTTGGATGTATCCTTTCGAACGGTATATGTTTCATCTAAAGAAGAAGGTAAAAAATTTGAGCAGAGTTGAAGGTTCTATTGTTGTACAGAGCATCAATGAAGAATCCTCACATTTTGCCGAGTTCTACTTTCCATCACAAGTGAAAACGAAGAGTCGTAGAGCAGCTCGACATGATAACGGAGGCGTACTACCTTTCTATCCTGTCGATGTTCCTCATATATTCTTAGAGATTGGACGATTTAGTGGAAAAGGTAAGAAGCGGAGACTTTCATCACATGAGCGGGATCATTTGCATATGTATATTCTCACAAACTGCGACGGAATTGAAGAATATGAGATGTATTATATTGAACCAAATTATTAATTACTTATTAGGTCATTGATTATATATATATGTTAACGTGATGATCGTTTCAATGTCACAGCTCTTATATGGCTTATCAACGTTATTCATATCCAAACAAAACAGAGGATGAGCTACTCGAGCTTAAACAGGAAGAGTTCAGACGTTGGTTAAGAGATTATGTTAGTGTTTGAATTGCCTTGTTTTAACTTTCATATATAATGAATGATTTCTTTCACTCATTTATTTTTAATTCGTGCATGTGACGACCGAGAAGGATAACGGTCAAAGATTTCCCACGTGGTTAGAAGAAATTGTGCGTTTTCCACTAGCAAACGTACAGTCACATGTGATGTATAGCACACGGGGGTACGCTTTTAAGATTCTTCGGGATGATAGGAGTTCGACAACTTCAGATTACGGTGTATCTACTCGGTCCGGTGATCTTGTATACTATGGTGTCGTACGTGAGATTTTCGATGTTCATTACCCTGAAATGCTTGGTTTGAGATGCGTTGCATTTTTATGCGACTGGAACGACCCATTAGTAGGAAGCGGTGTGCGACACGACCAATTTGGTGTTACATCATTACATAGTAGAAGACGACTCCAGAAATACGAGCCATTCGTACTTGCATCACAAACAAACCAGGTTTGTTTTTTTCTCTTACGTTAATTTTAAATTTAGCATTTTTGCATTCCTGTGGTTAAATTTGTACATGGTGTAGATATGCTACATTCCCTATCCTCGGGTGACAAACAAGCAAGACCCGTGGATTACAGTGACATCGATAAACCCGAGAGGTAGGGTTCATGGGATGTCTGATCATGAATCCCTCCAACAAAGCTCCGTAGGTTTGGGTTCAATCGAGCATTCCCTAGAGGTCGATCTTGTTGATTACACCATACATGCAGACGATCAGGTATTTGAGGATTCAAAGGAAGAATTAGACGAATTTGGGGAAACTTCCGATTCAGGATAATCAGATTACTCATCATCGGATTCAGAGTAATTTTAAACTTGGCATTGTAAAATATGTACTTGTATTTGTAATATATATTTGTTATGTGGAATGTATTAGTTATGTGAATTGTATTTGTACTTAAACATTTGATATACTTAACTGTAATATTCCATTTCTAAAATTTTACCCTATACCCTAAACTACATTTTTGAACATCCGTCGGAAATCTGTCGGAAATTTCCGACGGATTCTGTTTTTGCCGAAGGTCCAGAATTTCCGAAACCAGTTTTAGTTTTAGCCGAAGGTGCAGATCCATTTCTAAAATTTATAAACTTAAAAAAACGCTAAGTACTAATCCGTCGGATTTAGTTTTAGCTGATGGTCCAGACAGTCCAAAACCAGTTTTAGCCGAAGGAAGTATACATTCGTCGGATCTGGGACTTATGACGCGTGTCTCTTGACTGGCCAATAAAACCGCATGCAGGGAATATACCGTATATTCCCACATACGTCGGAAATTTCCTACGAATTTTCGACGGACCTTGTTTTTTTCGAGACCACGGGAAACTGAACCGCCTAAATGAAAAATAAAATAAAATTCCGACAGATTTTTGACGGAACCGGCCGTCGGAAATCCGAATATATCCGAGAATCGGTATGTTTCTCTTACATTTTTCTATTCTCTCCCTCTCCTCTTACGATTCCTCTCTTCTCTCTCTCTCATGTTCTTCCGAAAACCCAGCCATAAAATCTTCAATCTCTCCTCTCAATCCTATTCTCAAGCCTCAATCCTTCAATCCCCATGGATCCCAACATGTAAGTACCTCCAATTTTCTAATTTTCATTGTTAGATATTAATTAGAAGTGTTAGATTAATATTTAGAATTTGTTAGATTTTCGGAATGAAATATTAGGGTTTATGAGATTAGGGAATGGTATTTAGAATTTGTTAGGGTTGTTAGAGGATTATATAAAATTTCGAATTATATAGAATTTCGAAAATTAGTACTCCCTCCGTTTCTTTTTATAAGTAGTTTTGGCTAAAAGCACAAACTATTAAGAAACTCATCTTTTACAAAAAATATTATTTAATATATAAATTAAAAATAATCCAGCCAATCATAAAAAAAATGCAGAATATTATTGGCCACACAGTATTCGATAAAGGTAAAAGTTGCATAGAAACATGAAAACAACTTATATTGTGAAACAAAACAAAATCTCTAAAACTACTTATAAAAAGAAACGGAGGGAGTATATATAATAATAGGATTATATAAAACGTTTTTATATAAATATTAGGTTGTTAGTTTTGATATTTAGAAAAATGTTTAAAAACGTTTTCATATATTTTTAGAATTTTAAAAAACGTTTTTGTATATTTTTTGGGTTTAGAAAATTATAATTGAATTTTCAGAATTTATTACTAATTAAAAATATTTTTGTAATTTATAATTTTAGATTTAGTAATTTATAAGTTTGTAAAAACGTTTTGGTATAAATATTATTAGAATTATATATAAAAAACTTGTATAATTATATAAAAAAACGTTTTTAAAATTTTGTTTTGAAATTTTTGGAATTTTTTGATTTTTTAGGGAATTTTTGAAATTTTTTTGAATTTTGAGGAATCTTTGAAAATTTTAGTAATTTTTTGATTTTTTAATAATTTTTTGAAATTTTCGGGATTTTCAGGAAATTTAGAAATTTTCCAGAAATTTTGATTTTTTTTCTGGAAATTTTGAATTTTTGGAGAAATTTTCTTAATTTTCGGGAAATTTTGTAATTTTTCAGGAATTTTGTTTTTTTCGGGAAATTTTGCATTTTTCGGAAAATTTCATGTATTTACAGAATTTTTAGATTTCAATGTACTAACGATTTTACGTTTTTCCCGCAGGAATAACGAGGACGCACTACAGTTGGGTGGCGGCTCCCAAAGCCGCCGTTCCCAGGGTTCTCGGTCTACGCCTCGTGACAGCTCAAGCTCGGGAACTCAAGTCCCGGAGTCACATCAATCCAAAGCTCGGAGCCATATTAGCATCGAGCAACTAGTCCAACAGCCCAACCGGAGCCATTTTATCCGCCTCGACCTGAAGTTCGAGGAAGGGACTTGGTAAGTAAAATTTTGCTTTTAATTTCAATTTTTTAAGATTTTGAATCTAATTAAACGAACTAAATTCTTTTTAAAAATGTTTTCAGGTTTAAGTTGTCGCCTGAGATAACCAAGTCGATCTTGTGGATGCTCCAAAACTTGTTGGACAAATCGCACGAGAAGTACTCGAAAATGCCGAAAGACGAGAAGTACTCGAGAATGCCGAAAGACGAGAAGGACTTGTGGCACCGTAGTTTCACGGTAAGTAAATTTTCGATTTGTATTCTTTTTTTTCATTCATTTTGTAAATTTTAATTTCGAATACTAACTTATGGTTTTTTTAAAAAAAATATGTAGCAAGAATTCACGTGGCACCATTCCCTTACGAGGGAAGTACTTGCCCAATTCGACAAGTACGTTGCGCTTTCGTACTCGAACCACATGTACGAGTGGAAGCAGAAGTGGAAGCAAGGCAAGGACAAGCCGAAGGACCTCGACGACGACGTATGGAAGGGATTCTGCGATTATTGGAGCAAGCCGAAGACGAAGAAGCTCTCTGAAACAAACACGAAGAACCGGAAGAGCGAACGAGGAGGATGTACATTCACAACAGCGGCGCAAAGTCTAATTTTAATTTTTAATTTTTAATTTTGTTTCTATTATTATTTATTTAACAACATTTTACAGGAGAAGAGAGACGGCGTAACTCCCGACTACCTCAAACTGATCGATGCAGAGGCACACCAACAAAAAAACTGGTGTGATACAGGATCCCGACATGCGTGACCTCGTTGCGAAGTGCAAGAAGAAGAAGGTGGATCAGGAACAAGAAGTTGGAATCTCGCAGCTCACTCTCGATGGGTCGTCATCCTCGAACGAGTTACCTCGGGAAGAGATCAACGACATTGTCCTCAATGTAAGTTTCTAATTGTTTTCAATTATATTTTTTTATTCTAAATTTCATTACTAACATTATTTTGATGTTTTATTTTCATAGGAAACTCAGAAAGTGAAAGGTTGATTCGCTGGGTTAGGCGGACTTAGGTATCGTCTTCTTCCTTTCCTCGGTTTCTTTCGAGGTACAGAGACGAGATCGAGAAGCTCACCCAAACGGTGAAAGATCGTGACGAGGAGGTCGACGAGCTAAAGTCCGCACACACCGAGCTTAAGAAGATCATGCAGACCACCTTCCCCATCTCTTTCGTCCTAACAACCCCGACGATGACAACAACTCTCCAGCCGTTTAATAATGTTTTTTTTTTAACATTAAAAAAGTTTGTGTAATGAATATATATTTTTTTATGATAATGAATTTTTATTAAGTAATTTCCTTTTTAAAAATATTTTTTCATTTCAATTATTTATTTATAATTATTAAATTATAATTAATTGAATAATTTCAAAAAAAAAACTCAAATCCAATATCCATCGGAAATACTGCCCGTCGGAATCCCGTCGGAAATATATCCGACGGGTTTCCGACGGCCTTCCGACGTTTTGTTCCGACCTAACATCCGTCGGAATAGCCGTCAGAATTATGACCCGTCAGAAATATATCCGACGGGTTTCCGACGGCGTTCCGACTTAACATCCGTCGGAATAGCCGTCGAAATTATGCCCCGTCGGAATCCCGTCAGAAATATATCCGACAGGTTTCTGACGGTGTTCCGACGTTTTGTCCCGACATAATATCCGTCGGAAACGTTGTCGGAATTTTCCGACCCTTTTTTGATGACTCATTTCCGTCGGAATAATCTGACGGATATTAATTTCCGACGAGCTGAAACCGACGTATATTTTCCGTCGGAAAGAGCTGTTTCCAACGGATTTCCGACGGAAAAGGCCGTCGAAAATCGCATGTATTTTTGTAGTTTTGATACAACGTGAATTTTGACTGCTAGTAACCAAAATAAACATATGGTTTGTCAAAAATATATCTCTAAATCTTAGACAAAATAAGAATATGTTGGTTTGTAATTTTTTTAATTGTAATTGGTTTTTTTCTTTATTTCTTTATTTTTAGATAATTCAGTGTTTGGGGGTTTTTCGTCATTTTGGGTAATTGTAATTGGTTTTTTCTTTATTTCTTTATTATTAGATAATCCACATATTTAAAATTAATAAAATATTACAAATTTAGACAAAAAATAAATATAGACAAAAAAAATTGAAAAAAAAAATTGAGATTTATAAAAATAAAAAAAAGATGGCTGACGTAGCAGCTGACTGAGACTGCTGAGTCAGCGTTGTTAACGGTTTGACTAACGGAATTACGGTTAATGCTGGATTTGGGCTGGATTCAAAAGTTTGGGTAGAAAATTTGAATTTTTATGTCCGAAATGTAAGAAATTACATCGTATTTTAATTCATGTTTTTTCGGCACATCAAATTTAGTACATGTTGATTTTGACACTTTTTCCGCTTTTTGAGATATGGGTTTACATTTCACAAATGAGGAAAGGACGAGACTGGACCCACCAAATTGGATTAAAATCTTGGAATTTTTTTTTAACATTTTGGTCAACGTAGAAGGTGATATTATGATTAAGGGTGGAAACAGAGCGGATATCCTGGATTTTGATAGTATTTGTAATCGGTTATGTTTCGTCTGAATCAACATTTTTTTATTCGTATCCATTTTACAACTAATCAGATATCTGATGTCCAGATATATGCCAAAATCTGGATATTTAGCCATATATCCAATCCGTTTCGTAAAAGCTTTTAACTAATTACAAAAATTCAAAAGATATAGAAAAAATTCAAAATTTAACCCAAAAATAGCAATATTTCATTAAAACCAATATTTTGTTCTTAACTTGTTAATTTTGTTCTAATAATTTTTCAACTAATACCTAGGGAGTTTACCAAAAATATTGGGTTTTGGAATTCACTCTTATGAAAATAGTTTTCAATAAATTAATTGATTTTATTAACTATTATATTTGTATAATAAATAAAATGATAGGAATATTATTTGGATTTTTTTTATTGCATTAGAATGAAACAATATTAGAGTTCAAATCTCCATTTTCCCCCATGTCAAGAGTTCAAATCTCCATTTTCCCCCATGTCANAGTTGGAATCTCGCAGCTCACTCTCGATGGGTCGTCATCCTCGAACGAGTTACCTCGGGAAGAGATCAACGACATTGTCCTCAATGTAAGTTTCTAATTGTTTTCAATTATATTTTTTTATTCTAAATTTCATTACTAACATTATTTTGATGTTTTATTTTCATAGGAAACTCAGAAAGTGAAAGGTTGATTCGCTGGGTTAGGCGGACTTAGGTATCGTCTTCTTCCTTTCCTCGGTTTCCTTCGAGGTACAGAGACGAGATCGAGAAGCTCACCCAAACGGTGAAAGATCGTGACGAGGAGGTCGACGAGCTAAAGTCCGCACACACCGAGCTTAAGAAGATCATGTAGACCACCTTCCCCATCTCTTTCGTCCTAACAACCCCGACGATGACAACAACTCTCCAGTCGTTTAATAATGTTTTTTTTTTTAACATTAAAAAAGTTTGTGTAATGAATATATATATATTTTTTTTATGATAATGAATTTTTATTAAGTAATTTCCTTTTTAAAAATATTTTTTCATTTCAATTATTTATTTATAATTATTAAATTATAATTAATTGAATAATTTCAAAAAAAAAACTCAAATCCAATATCCATCGGAAATACTGCCCGTCGGAATCCCGTCGAAAATATATCCGACGGGTTTCCGACGGCCTTCCGACGTTTTGTTCCGACCTAACATCCTTCAGAATAGCCGTCGGAATTATGACCCGTCAGAAATATATCCGACGGGTTTCCGACGGCGTTCCGACTTAACATCCGTCGGAATAGCCGTCGGAATTATGCCCCGTCGGAATCCCGTCGGAAATATATCCGACAGGTTTCTGACGGCGTTTCGACGTTTTGTCCCGACATAATATCCGTCGGAAACGTTGTCGGAATTTTCCGACCCTTTTTTGATGACTCATTTCCGTCGGAATAATCTGACGGATATTAATTTTCGACGAGCTGAAACCGACGTATATTTTCCGTCGGAAAGAGCTGTTTCCAACGTATTTCCGACGGAAAAGACCGTCGAAAATCGCATGTATTCTTGTAGTGTTGATACAACGTGAATTTTGACTGCTAGTAACCAAAATAAACATATGGTTTGTCAAAAATATATCTCTAAATCTTAGACAAAATAAGAATATGTTGGTTTGTAATTTTTTTAATTGTAATTGGTTTTTTTCTTTATTTCTTTATTTTTAGATAATTCAGTGTTTGGGGGTTTTTCGTCATTTTGGGTAATTGTAATTGGTTTTTTTCTTTATTTCTTTATTTTTAGATAATCCACATATTTAAAATTAATAAAATATTACAAATTTAGACAAAAAATAAATATAGACAAAAAAATTGAAAAAAAAAATTGAGATTTATAAAAATAAAAAAAGATGGCTGACGTAACAGCTGACTGAGACTGCTGAGTCAACGTTGTTAACGGTTTGACAAACGGAATTACGGTTAATGCTGGATTTGGGCTGGATTCAAAAGTTTGGGTAGAAAATTTGAATTTTTATGTCCGAAATGTAAGAAATTACATCGTATTTTAATTCATGTTTTTTCGGCACATCAAATTTAGTACATGTTGATTTTGACACTTTTTCCGCTTTTTGAGATATGGGTTTACATTTCACAAATGAGGAAAGGACGAGACTGGACCCACCAAATTGGATTAAAATCTTGGAGTTTTTTTTTAACATTTTGGTGAACGTAGAAGGTGATATTATGATTAAGGGTGGAAACAGAGCGGATATCCTGGATTTTGATAGTATTTGTAATCGGTTATATTTCGTCTGAATCAACATTTTTTTATGCGTATCCATTTTACAACTAATCAGATATCTGATGTCCAGATATATGCCAAAATCTGGATATTTAGCCATATATCCAATCCGTTTCGTAAAAGCTTTTAACTAATTACAAAAATTCAAAAGATATAGAAAAAATTCAAAATTTAACCCAAAAATAGCAATATTTCATTAAAACCAATATTTTGTTCTTAACTTGTTAATTTTGTTCTAATAATTTTTCAACTAATACCTAGGGAGTTTACCAAAAATATTGGGTTTTGGAATTCACTCTTATGAAAATAGTTTTCAATAAATTAATTGATTTTATTAACTATTATATTTGTATAATAAATAAAATGATAGGAATATTATTTGGATTTTTTTTATTGCATTAGAATGAAACAATATTAGAGTTCAAATCTCCATTTTCCCCCATGTCAAGAGTTCAAATCTCCATTTTCCCCCATGTCATGAGTTTAAATCTCCATTTTTCTTTGTCCAAAAAAAAACAATATTAGATTTGCCATCATAGCAACAAAATTCCCAAAAGTTTGTCCATTTCCCAATATCATGGCATGTATTGCTAAATTCTAGTATTCCCTTGCAATCTCATGGCAAAATCGTTTGTACTAATATCTCATTTTATAATTTTCATATGCAGAAGGTAATAATTGCAAAATAATTATGTGTTCCTTCTGATGATTCATCTGTTCATCATCAAGATATAAGTATAACTATAGACTAAAGATAACCTAATATAGCCTTTATGTATATAACGCGTTGAGACTTCTAATCTATCAAATATACCACAATGACTCACATCGATACCATATTTTATATACATAAGCCAGTAGACCAAGTTTAATTTGGTTTTATTTGTTTTTCTTCTTTTTAAATAGAAAGTAAAATTATTAATTAAAAAGACAGTTATGATAGTAATGCTATTTTTTGCCCTTGTCAAAGCTTCTAACCAAGCCTGAGCTCTAAGCCATCCTCGTTTATATCGACTTGATCATCAAACCCAAGATTCGAGCTTTGATTTAATGGAGCTTCCCTTCGACTCTCCACGTTCCCGAGTCGCCACGTGTCATGACTACATTCGCCTAGTTGGTAACTCACGGTCTCAGCGAGCCGTTTGAACCGGCCAGTTTCTGTCTTGGTCTTGTTACCGTTAACACGTGGGGCCAGGGCCAGGCTCTCCGAACTGTCACCGCCGGTTGTTGGATCTTTCGCCACGTGGCGAATGTCGTAAGTTCTGAGAGGAGGAATGATCTGGTGCGACGCGGATGCACTGGGAAGTGGCGTGTGAGTGATGGGCAAGCCGTTGAGCACGGACTCAACGGCGGCTTGGCACTGGGCCCAGTTTCCGGACCACATCAAACCCACCGAACCATCCACAGGGTTCACGATCCGACCACACGCCTCGTATAGCAATGACCTAAATATTGCTAAAAAATTACAAAATACATTGAAGGTTATGGAATTAAACAGGAGACTGAACAAACAAATGTCCCTACTTTAAATTGATTGTGCATGTAAAAGGTGTGTGACGGAATCTAAAATAGATATTGAGATCCTTGTTTGATATTCTGTTACCAAATCTCTCGTAGATCTCTCATAATCCCAAATACATTGTAAGATAATTCAATGGAATATAGTGTGTACCGGGACGAAGGTGGTCAGGACCGGATTCGATGAGGTTAAGGAGACCGGCTCGGCCGTAGAACTTGGCGAGGAAGAGTGTGGCATTGGCTTGAGAGTCTGCGGATTTGATCCATTGAAGGCATGGTCTTATGGTGCAATCTTGGTTGCAACCTTTGCGTAGGACCCTACACCCATTGCAGCTGATTCTCATTATATGTTTATAAGTGGCATTTATACGTATGATGTGTGTTTGTGAGAGTTTTCTTGGAAGTGAACTCAATGAAGTTGTGGACAATTTGTATTTATAAGGAAGAAGTTACTACTGAGTACTGACTCATAAAGTGAGTTGGTATTTTTCATCTTTTGCGTTTCTTGGAGAAAGTGGTGGAAAAAATCTGGTGCAGTCCATGCTTTGTGATTTTGATTTAAAACAAAAATATATTTAAGATTATTACTTTCTCAAAGAATAAGGGATCTATATTTATGTCTATAATTTTTCATTATTATTTACGTGTTTAGTGTTTATAAAAAAAAACATAAGAAAAGACCAAGAAATGAGGGGAAGGAGGTTGTGTGTTTCAGTGAAGTTGGCATTTTGTTTTGGCAAAAGTTGGGGAGTTCCTTCTTCGGGAATGCCAATTTCCTCTCTCCTTCTTTGGGATTTGCCCTCCATGCATTCCAATATTACGATTTTTACCACTCACCTTTATCAATATTCGTAATTACGTCTCACTCAATCAAAACCCACTTCATTAAATCATCGTATGTCAATCCTCATCATATCATCGTTGGGTTGCGTCTGACGATTTTTTACCACTCACCTTTAGCTATACTCGTAAAATTACGTCCTCACGAGTCTATGCTACGAAAGCTAGTTTTGAAATTCAAATTAAAGGGACAACCAAAAAAAAAAAAAATGTAAGGGATATTTTCGTAATTGAGTGTTAGCAGAGGTTTTGGGTAGAGATACGAGGAAACTTTGGATATGAAAAGTGGGAGACATGCACGAGAACCACCCAGAGATGAATGATGATACCGACAAAATAAACAAAACCAAAAAAAAAAGTTTTAAATTTTCCTGAAACAAAAAAAATATTATGCAAAAACAAATTAAAAAACTAAAACAAAGTTTTTTAAAAAAGTAAAAAAGCTCCACTGTCAATATTCAGCACTATGTCTATTAGGAATGCCCATTTTTTTCACCAAAGCCTCTTTCTACTCCAGATTTTAGGGAGGCGGACCGTAACTTTACGTTGGAAAAATACAGTATTTAATTACTATTTAGTAGGTTGTAGAAAAACCGATTCATTTGCAAAAATGATGTGGTAGAAAAATCGCAAACAAGTTGATATTGAATTTACGTGTGTTTTGTATAAATATCATGAAATTTGAGTATGATTAAGCTAGTAATATATAATTTTATCTGCTAATAATTTATTTTAAATAGTATTATATTATTTGATAAAAAAACACGAATTATATATATATCATTTTTTTTTTTGAAATGAGGTTAACACGAATGAGATTTACATCCACTTATTTACGATTTTGCTATCACATCATTTTTGTAAATCAATTTGTTTAAAATGGTTAGGTACCAAATTAACTTTATTTAGAATGTAAACACTAAATTTGAAAAGCGTTAATATTCAAATTTCCTTGTTACAAAAAAAATAATAATTACAAACGTTACAATTTTTGCTTTTTAGAAGAAAACAAACAACAGGAGGCGCGTATAAAAAAGTGAAAATCTGCCCACTGGTTTTGGTACAAGAAAAAGGGGTTTTGATGTTTATTGGCTATTACTATTTGATTTTAGGATTACTTTTCAGAAAACGTTTGTTACAACTTATTACAAAGAAAAAGGTGTAGCATCTTTTTACGTCATTAATAAGACAATTAAATGTTTAATTAAGAACATATTTTTGTTATATAGTCCACGTACGAATCCACTCTTACCGTCTTACGAGGTGTTGGAGATTGATAAAGACGACGTGTGATTGATTATTTACTCAGTTCTTAGTTCTTTACACATCCATAGCGCATATATATGTAATATATTGACGTTAGAAAAAATAGGATTATCAGACCAATTCATCAGATTTGTTATTTTTTCTTGGAAACAAAAAGTTCAATGCTTTAAAAAGAAATCATGTTCGAGTTCCATTCTTATAGATTCTTCTTTTTTTTTCTTTTTTTTTTGGTTCCATTCTTATAGATTTTTCTATCAAAATAACTCTTCAGTAGTATATTATTAACTGTATCAAAGAAATAGTGGATTTTTTTTTTTAAAACGCAAGAGTATTCAGGGCTGATCCATATTTTGATGTAGAAAATTAAAAGAGGAAATTGGCTGAATGATACTTTTCTGGGTATAATTTAGGAAATTAGTTTTTTTTTTTTTAAATTGCCAAGGTTCTAGATCCGTAGGCCCGTACATTCCCGGAGCGGAGTCCAAACTATATTAAAGTCATTCCTTCGGATGAGACCCCTCCCAACGGTAATCGAACCCAGGGCCAACTCTTCTTTCATAGGAGAAGCACATACCCACTCTTCCTTAACCACTAGGCCAACTCATCGTTGGTTAGGAAATTAGTTTTTGTACAACCATATTGACAATTTGGAAACTTTGCACATGTAAAATAGCGAAAACACCCTCAAATCTAAAAACACAACTTAGATATACAAATGACTTTTTTTTAGAACCGACTATTCGTTGCTTCTTCAGAATCACAACTCAATGACACCGGCGGCGATGAATGAGCTCACATAGACGATAGACCGATCTTTGTGGACGACAAGCTCTCCTAGATAACAGACGTGATGTACATGTACATGTATCTAATACAAGTGAAATTGTCCACATATGTGAGTTGTGCTAATAAGTTTCCACATACAATTATTTTAATGTAAAGTGGTGGTTTTAAATAGAAGGTTTTGGGTTGCTTGAACCAGAAGAATTGAATTGATTTGGCGTGATCTTGGTATAGTAAAAATCGAATAGTGTTTAAAATGTTG
>PKML01051285.1:68681-79376 GCA_002933935.1 Eutrema yunnanense
AAGCACATACCCACTCTTCCTTAACCACTAGGCCAACTCAGCGTTGGTTAGGAAATTAGTTTTTGTACAACCATATTGACAATTTGGAAACTTTGCACATGTAAAATAGCGAAAACACCCTCAAATCTAAAAACACAACTTAGATATACAAATGACTTTTTTTTAGAACCGACTATTCGTTGCTTCTTCAGAATCACAACTCAATGACACCGGCGGCGATGAATGAGCTCACATAGACGATAGACCGATCTTTGTGGACGACAAGCTCTCCTAGATAACAGACGTGATGTACATGTACATGTATCTAATACAAGTGAAATTGTCCACATATGTGAGTTGTGCTAATAAGTTTCCACATACAATTATTTTAATGTAAAGTGGTGGTTTTAAATAGAAGATTTTGGGTTGCTTGAACCAGAAGAATTGAATTGATTTGGCGTGATCTTGGTATAGTAAAAATCGAATAGTGTTTAAAATGTTGGAAAAAAAAATCATTATTATGTTACAAAAAGCATTCTTCTTCGTTCTTATTTGATAGTAATCATTATTATGTGGCCGAGATTATGGCCGAGAACTGGTTACTTTCTTGTGTTCTTTACACTTTTTCGTTCGTTGTTTTGTTCCAATTATGTCTCAAGATCGATTCAATTGAGTGAATTATAGATTGTGAGATTCACTTGCTTCAATGAAATCTATTGATTGACGCAATCATCCGAACAAGTGGTATCAAAGCTTTAGATTTTATGCGAAATGTTAAATACAAAGATTTAGGTGAAGCGATTTCTTTCTTATATAAGGCTTGAATGCTTGTGTCACATGGCGGATTCTTTAAGAAATAATGCCAGGGTTTGGAGCAATGTCTCAACCATGAATTGGATTGGTGACCAGTTTGAATTGCTATAAAACCTTAGAGCTATCAATAAACCGGATAAACCCCGCAACAAAACTCTATGAACCGTGTGATCCAATTGAATTGGTTGACTCCGGTTCAAAAAAAAATCTTAATTTTTTGACATATTTTAAATTATATTTTCAGTGTTAATTAAATAAGTTTTAGTCCATCAATAGTTAATTAAAAAAATCAAATAATAATTTTTGATTTAAAGCTCTACAAAAAATTTTGATACTAAAATAATAGATTTCGATCTCATCCAAAAGCGTTAGGTTGTATATATTATTATTATTATTATTATTATTCTAATAATTATTATTAGTAATCATGTATATATATTTATTATTTCTTTTTATATCAATAATGGTTATACATATATATTTAAAATATAGAAAAGCTAAAAAAATTGCGAACCTAGTTCGACCCGGTTGGACTATGTTGAACCGTGATTCAAACGCTTATCCAGTTCGTATTTCGGTCCGGTTTTGAAACATTACGTTGGAGTTCTCCTAAGACCATTTCCAATGTATATCTCCATTTTTTACTCCAAAATGAAGCCACTCCAAAATGGAGTTGTGTTTTGCTCCAATGTATATAACTCCATTTTTTACTCTAAAAAAGAATATTCTAAATAGATTCTTTTTGTATTTTATTAATAATGTATTTTATTTCTAAAAGTTACAAATTAACCTATTTTTTTGCAAAACTTTTATAAATTATGAATTTAATAAAATTTAATACTTATTAAATAAAGAAAATTGCATAATATCATTAAACATCACCGACACTAAATGTTTCCCACAAATGATCAATTAGTGCATTTTGAAGTAAAAAATGAGCTTCTTTATCTTTGATTGCTCTAAATCGACCAAGAAACTCTTGGAATATGATATTATCATCATCTACTATTTGGACCTCTGGAGGTGGAGCTTCTCTTCCAACTCCGATTGATGCTTCGAGATCACGTTCATCCTCGATTATCATGTTATGTAAAATCACACATGTAGTCATTATGTCATGCAACACATTTTTTTCCAAAAACGAACCGGTTCTTTCACAATAGCAACCCGAGATTGGAGAACTCCAAATGCGCGTTCTACATCTTTCCTGCATGCTTCTTGTTGTGTAGCAAAAAAAATTGTTCTTTGGACTTCTTGGCTCGTGAATCGTTTGCACAATGGTATACCATAATTGGATATATACCATCAACCATATAATAACCCATATTATATTCTTTTTCCTAAATTTGTTTATGTCGCTTATCTTTAATTTCAGCACTTATTATGTATTTTAAGTTTATTTTACTTTGCAATCTTCTTAAATAATTTTTTTAGTGTTTAAATAATTATGATAGTCAAATACATTGCTAAATTAATAAAAAATAAAAAATATAAATATTTAATATTTAAAAGATTAATTTGTAATTAAAAAAGTCTAACTCCATAATGGAGTAGAATATGGAGTTACTCCAAATATGGAGTAGAATATGGAAAAACTCCATTTTAGAGTGGAAAATGGAGTGAGGTTGGAGAGAAATTTACTCCAAAATAGAATTTGGATTAGAAAATGGAGTGGGGTTGGAGATGCTCTAACTGTTGTACGTTGTACTTCCTACTGGATCAAGTTATGGGTTAACTTTTTCAATAAGAAATTGGATTTTGCATTACAAAGATTTTTATATATACAATATATTTTTTTGTCAACTTGGTATTTTCTCAATTTTGTGTAGAGAGTTGGAGTCGAAACCCCATATTTAAGAATCTTGTAGAGGTAACAATTAATGTCGCTTGCATTAGCGGATCTGAACACTGTTTGGATGTAATACATATTGTGCAAGTTACGTTAATGAGTATGGGATGGGATGGTAACCCTTTCATGGTATGAATCCCATATATCTTTGGAACGCATTCTTTCAATGGAACATCTATTAATTTTTTAAATCGAACTAAAATAAAATTTGATTCTATTTGTCATTTCAGACCTATATTTCTAAACCCGAAAAATCCAATCAAACCGAACCGAGTAACCGAATATCCAAACGTACTTCCAACTGTTATACCGTACCCGACCATAGGTATTTTTCCTTCTAGAAAGGGTTAGTTCAACTTTAAAATGGGTTTGTCGGTACTTCTTAGACCATTTCCAATGTATTGCTCTATTTTTTACTCTAAAATAGAGCAACTCTATTTTGGAGTTGAGTTTTACTACAATGCCACTCTATTTTAGAGTTAAAAATAGAGTCATGAACAAAAAAATAGAGTTGACTCTAAATATAGAGTCAAATATTAAAAACTCTATTTTTGGCTCTAAAATAGAGTTGGGTTGGAGAAGAATTGACTCTAAAATAGAGTTTGGAGCCAAAAATAGAGATGGGTTGGAGATGCCCTTAGTGGGTTTATTTTTACTAACGAATGAGTTACTTCCACTCTGTAAAAGGTTAACCTTTGTGTACTGTTTTATTTTAATAAACTAGTTGACAAAAATAAAATAAAAACTTTGAACACATAAAATTAAGGTTAATGTCTCTCACAAGTGGATCTTTATATGCCAATATATTATACTAGATTAGGATCCGCATATATGCGGGTTTATAATTTAATATTTTATAATCCGTAAGAAAAAAATTAAAAATAAAAATAAAAAACAAATTTAAATCACCCGTGAAAATAAATAATATACAAATTGAAATAAATATATACATTAGAGAACGAATTTGGTGGAGCAGATGCAATAAATAGATTTGGAAACGATCCATGAATATTTTTATTTTTTGATATGTAATTGACATAGTACCAATGTTTGAATTTCCTTAATTTAAATGGGAATTTTTAATAAAAAATTATTAATTTTTCCTTTTAATATAAATGTTATTTTTTTATTTGTGTTTAATAATTTTACCTTTTAGTATTATTAATTTGTATTTTGCTTTGCCTTTTATTTTTTTCCTATTATTAATTTTTGATTTTTCTTTTTTATTAACTTTTATTTTAAGGATAAATTTACATTTTTTATTTTCCTTTTTTTATAGTAACTTTACATTTTAGGATTATGAATCGATTATAAATTTAGTAATTTTATATGTTGAAATATGATTGATTGATTTAACACATGTCGCAATCAGATTAGTTAACAACTTTAAAACATTCAGCTTTATATAATAATATATGAACAAGTGGCCCTTGCACTTTGAATTAGGGGTGGGCATTTTAACCGAACCGAACCGAACCAACCGAACCAAACCGAACTCAAACCGATCCAAACCAAACCATAGTTAATACCCAACCATTTGGTTGAAGTTTTTCTCAACCCGAACGGTTCGGTTTGGTTCGGTTTAAAACCGAACCGAACCGATAAACCAATGTGTTTTTGTTAATTAGTTAATTAATAATATAAAAAAATATAACACATATGGTGATAGTTTTATATTAATGATATAAGCCTATAATGAGTCATATAAGAGATGAATAAACATTAACTTGTATAATTAGCTTATATTTAAGTTATTGACTTGTTGTATATTCATTTTAGTGGCATGGAAAGACAAAACCATAAATCTTTTAATTTTTTTTTTAATTTTGATTAAGTGGAATACTTTCAGTTTGGTTTTAAGATTTTAGGGAATGGTTTTTTTTATGACTTCGTTTTGTTTACGTTTCGTTAAGATTCTTGTTTTTATAAGTTGATTTTTTTTAAACCGAACTAAAACCAAACCAAAGTACAACCGAACCGAACTAAACCAAACCGAACTAAACCCAAACCGAACACAAACCGAACCAAACTTATTTCGGTTGAGTTCGGTTAGAGTTTTATTCAACCCGAATTAACCGAACCGAACCGAACCCGAACCGAACCCGAAATTAAACCGAAATGCCCACCCCTANCAAACAGAAATATTTTATTTTAAAAAAATCTGAAAAAATCTTTCCAATGTAATCTACTTATTTAATTCTTTTTTTTCTCCTACTATCTCTATATCCAAACACGAATTTCTGAGGTAATTTAACATTATGCATACACGGCAACTTTTCCTTTAATTGATTTTCCCATATATTTTTGCTTTTTTTCCTAATCTCCACTTTTATTCACGTTACCAAATAAATATAATTTTGTTTTCTAAACAATGACTTCCCTTAGGCGAAAACAATAGCTAGCTAAATTAAAAACCTTTTGAACTTTTAATTTTGTATTCATAAAATTACATACTAAATTTTTTTACTTAATACTTTAGATAATAATAAGTGAACAAATAATTTCACATTTCATTTTTTCCCAAAATTAAATATGATTTTGAATTGAAATTTCAAAACATTAGAAATATATAAACAATCATTTTTCCAACTTTTCATTATTATTGAAAATATAATAATCTATTCAATTTAGTCTATTCCTATTATGAATAACTAATATTCTTTTCACGAATAACTAATATTATTATTTTTATCGCCGTTGCCAAACATATTATTTGGCATTTTCGAAAATTAATATTATTTGGTTCTTCATCAAACTTCCCTTAAATGGATTCAGATATTCTTAAATCTAAATTTTGGTAACGCATTCGGATTTTTCTCTACGATAATATCTTCCTTAAATAATAATTTTTAGAGTATCACGCAAAATATAGATATGCAATCATAATTTTCTAATTCGTTGGCATTGATTTGGTTCTATTAATTATGAAAACTTTTAAAAAATAATAACTTCGTAACAATAATTTGAAAAAAAAATCTGCATCTAATCAATTAAAATATTGATTTTATTTTTTAAATTAGATAAACCTAATTTTTCTCATATACGATTTCATGCTTATAAATATACATTCTACCAATGTCATTCTCATCTTTCTTTTTGAATATTTTCCTTATTTTTGTATAGCTACTAATATTTTTTTATTTTAATCCATGTAGGTATGATTGGTAAATTCATGCTAAAATACTCAGACTATGAGGCAATGTAGTGTTGGTGAATCACTAAAATCTGTATTATCTGATGAATATGTAAGTTAGTTTTCAAGTTTTTGGTAGTTTAACACGGTTTGTTGTTAATTTTAATG
This sequence comes from Eutrema yunnanense, assembly GCA_002933935.1. Classification (NCBI taxonomy): domain Eukaryota; kingdom Viridiplantae; phylum Streptophyta; class Magnoliopsida; order Brassicales; family Brassicaceae; genus Eutrema; species Eutrema yunnanense. The sequence continues at coordinate 74,624 of PKML01051285.1, forward strand.
TGTTTGTATGTTCAAATGATTTATTTATCTGTTTCAGATGATTATATTATATATTGTGATATCTAATGGTGTGGAGCTAATGTTTCTTCAACAATGGTGTGGAGCTAATGCTTCTTCAACAGCTCTGTGGAAGCTCATGGATTATGCTATATGTGCGTATTTGATACATAATCTAAGTATAAAAAGTATTGTTTTGCATATAACGATAATGGATTTATCTTCATTTGGAATAACAAATCTATTTTTTTTTCTTTTTGCTCTTGACATGATTTCCAAACAGCATTGGCTCAATAATTCCTACAGTAATCATGGTTTGTCTTTTTAATCTATGTTATCGCCACTAATCACTTCATACTGAAGTAAATTGTCCCTTCGTTCTTCCATTGAAGATGAAGGTTATAACATTAATTCTATTGATGATGAAAAAATATGTTTATTAATTTTACTAGTTAACGGGTTCACGCCGTGCGTGGGCTACAAACACTTAATGATAAGTAGAATGTTAAAATTGAAAAGGAAAATTGTTCGTTAGCTACACGAACTATACGAGAATGCATGACTACACATCCGAACTAAAATAATGTGTTGATAACTACATCATCTATTGATATAGCATCGACACACATCCGAACTAACAAGAGTCATGTGCCCAACACCATGACCATCACTTTCTTTGCTTTTCCGGTGTACTGGTCGACAGACTCCGGCGCTGATCCGCATTAGCTCATTAAATTCGACTCAAATTAAATAAAAACTTAAAAATGAAAACATAAAAAATGACCTCCTGAGCTTATTCTTCCTCGTCAATTCTGATTTACAGATAGGATTTTGATTCAGTAGGTTCTCTCAATTTCATAGAATTCGATTATTCCGTTCATTTAATTTATGAGTATTGATGAACATCAAAATAGTGGGTGGTTAGAGTTTACGAAATTCTCAAAATCGATTGTCAATTTGGGTGATAGGCGAATTAAGAAAATCCAATCCAAGCGAACCGCCATGAGTCCTTTCCGTCACTCACAATCATCTCTGGAACTCTCTTCTTCTCTTTCTCTCCGTCCTATAAACTTTCTGGTTTAAATTTTCCTAAAATCTATACGAATTTCTTGGACGAATCGATCTGAAATCTCTTAACTAAAGGTGTACTCGTCCTCCTCTTCTTCCAATTTTCTTTGATTTCCATCGGCGAAACATCTCTTAACCACCACCATACCCACCGCATCTACATTCATCCTTCGCCGTAGCTCCTACAACGTTGGTGTGTTTTACAGGAAGCGTACTCGTTTTAGACGACAGAGTCGGAGCTTGGGTCTAAGGAGAAAATCACTGAACTCTTTTTTTTTGTGTATATGAAGCAAAAAGTAATGATCAGATCTTTGGGAAACCGTTTGAGATGTATTGTGGAACTGGTGGTTGTGGTGCTGATGCAGTAGTTGTTTCCGATGAGAATTGATCGGAGCTTGGTGAAATTTTCGGTGAGAATTGATCGAAGCTTTCTCAAAACTTTCGCTTTAGACCATCATTGAAAGCGAAACATTTCGCTTGTCCCTCTTGAAATCGATGATGGTCTTCTTCGCCGGAGAAGATGAATTTAATGAGTCAACGCGAGTCAACGCGAGTCAACGCGAGTCAACGCCGGAGTCAGTCGACCAGTACACCGGAAAAGTAAAGAAAGTGATGGTCATGGTGTTGGACACATGACTTATGTTAGTTCGGATGTGTTTCTATGCTATATCAATAGATGATGTAGTTATCAACACATTGTTTTAGTTCGGATGTGTAGTCATGTATTCTCGTATAGTTCGTGTAGCTAACGAACAATATTCCAATTGAAAATCTACTTTTATAGAATATGTTATTTTTATTTTGCTTTTTTATTGATTTATACTAAACCAAAAATTTGATTGGATCTATCGTCAAATAGGAAATCTAAAATCGATATTCGTTCATAGATAATCTATGCGATTCATTTAGCAATCTCCCATCACAACCAAAATTGATTTGAAGTCGATTATCATTGTTTAAGACATCTATCAATGCTTTTCAATGTGTAAGTTCTTACTTGAAATTTATTTACGAAAACCCAATCCAAAATTTGATCTCCAATTACTCCTTATACAATTGCAAAAAGAATTTATATGCTTCATGTGACTCGTCTATCATGTGAATCAAGCAATGAATAAATATTTTTACAATTATTAAATTTGTATAGTTAAGCAAGCATGAACTTAATATCAAACACAATTGTATTTGTACTTCGAAACAAAATAAATAGTTGAATGTTTTCATATGTGTGTTTAGACATGTTCATTTCAGAAATTGGGACGGGATATCGCGGAAAATGGACGGGAACATGTAATTTGGGTATTGAAAAACATTATCAAGTTATAAAGTAACTCTGAAAACCGAAATGTAAAGCGATCCATGAGAGAAAACCGGTCTTGGTCCTACAACCCCACATTTTCTAAGGTTTTTTGGCTTTAATTTTTTTATGTAATCATTCTAGCCTCGAGAACATGATTAGTCAACTGAGTTAGTATCAAGCGCGTGTCATTGCACAATTCGCCTTTGGACTAATGTTCCTAAGAAGCATAATTTGAGCACCTAGTTTGAAAACCAATTTATGGTTAGGCAAACCAAAAATCTTAACCATATTCAAGAAAAGTCTTGATACTATCGGCTAGGCATGTCCATTTCGGAACGGGTTTCCCGTCACGATTCATGCCCCTAATTTCACGTCTCATTCAAATAATTTCCTGTCCGAGACTATTTACTTAATTCAAATGGGTACGGGAAGGGTAACATAAATGAGCGAGAATGAGATAGGGTACCCGAATTACCCTTTTGATAATTTAAACTTTTTAAGAAAATAATATACCTAAAATTATCCAAAATTTCCCGAAATACCCATTCCGAAGTTGACCCTTACCAAATTATTGAGAGTTTGGAAGGTAAATTTAGCTACCTGAATTTCCCGAAACCGTCTCGTTACTTGAATTTTCCCTTCCGTTTTTATATTGGGAACACTTTGGATAATATTTTTCAATACGCAAATAACCCGTTCACATCCCTTTCCGCGATTTCCGAAATGAACATGCCTACTATTGACACTTAAAGATAGTTTTATTCGTTTGCATACCTCATGTTTATTGTTATTCCTAGAATAACAATATTCTAGCTTTTCAATACGCAAATAACCTCATGTTTATTGTTATTCCTAGAATACTTCAGGGAAAAGTTTTCCCAGTTCCTACAAAGAAAACTCCATCGATGTCATGCATAACATTGTTTAGTATCTCGTTATAAACACACAACTGCTCGTCTGTCATCACTGATATTAATTTCACGTGTTTTTCTCGTAACTGATCCGATCATAACTCTTTTCATCACTAAGTAAAATATTTTGGAATCTTTCGATTTCGATATCATCTGGCTTTGACCTCTTATTAAAATTAGCAAGAGAATTCTCATTGGCACGCAACAGCTTTTCGATTTTCGATAAAGTCAAATTATTTATTTGATCTTGATATAAAACAAAAAACCAAAAAAGAAAGATGAACATATTATAGATAACAAAAACCCATATAGTCGAGATACGGGGATAAATTTTTTTAATTCCTGGATGTATTCTATTCTGCCGAAAACAAAAGATTTTCTGATAATATCTCCTAGGTAGCGTCCAAAACATCAAGCACCGAGACAACACTATTCGAAATCATCATAATAACAAATTAATAGCTTGCGTATATATCTACCAAAACCACATAAACTTGCCTTCTTGATAGCTTCAATATACTCTTTATCATCGTCTAATAAACCGTATGCATAGCAAGCCTCCTTGAATGTCAGATAGAGTACACCACAAACCGTTTTTATATCCTCAAAACATGTAGGACATTTTACCAAATTGAGCAAAACATATAAGTTTGGTTGTTGAAATTAGTATACTTTAAGTTGTCTTTTGCTTTTGTAAACTTTTTATTATTATTATATATATCCTTGTTGGTTGTTATGCTAGACTTGTCCATTTCGGAATGGGAAACCCAACCCATGCCGCATCCGTTCTAATCTTCCCGTTCGATTCATGTTTTGTGTGAATGGTCTTTATCTATTCCATGTTCTTATACCTTTTTCATGTATAAAAAACACAACAACAAAAAATATAATATAATAATCATTGATCTCGAAAAGTTTCAATTTTTTTGGCTTTGGGTTTATTTCCATGGTTTTAAATGCCTCGATGCAAAGTCTTTTTTGGCTTTCTTTATCTTCAAAAACACGGTTATTCAACTTGTTTGTCTACGAAGAAGTATATCATCATTATATTCTTGTCACTGCTTGTTGGTGAAAGCTCCACTAAACGGTACCCTTGATGGTTACTGTTATCCAAAAGTGTGCATATATATCATGTCACTACGAAAACTACATTGGAAGAGAGGAATAAACAAAACCAAAAGAGCAATCTGGACATAATTTTGGATAAATAAAATTCAACCTTATCTACGCTGATGTTCTCTGTTGTGGTGTTTTCATCTTCATCACCTACTGGTTTCTCTGCCTTTATTGTGGGGTTTAATTTATTTGCGCGTATGTTCAAAAGCAATAAAAATATCAAGAGATGAATAAACAAAACCAAAAGAGCAACGTTGGCATAGTTTTGGATATGAGATAGAATTCAACCTTGACAACGTTGATGCTGTTCGTTGTGTTAGTCTTCATCTTGAGCAATTCTCGGTTTTCTGCCTTTTCTTTT